>JACVVK020000207.1:230000-237500 GCA_018292915.2 Batillaria attramentaria
GCAAGGAAACTGCTGGAGGGCGGAGTCAATCCAGATATTCAGAGCGAATTTGGACAGAGGCCGCTACACAAGGCGGCCACGATTGGACAAGTTGAGATCGTCAAGGTAAGACAGTTCAAGAGCCAAAGATTACAGAAGAAGTATGTGCTGAGAGGGTGGGTGGGTGTTTGGGGGTTTAACGTCCTTTTCCTCCACATACGGGTGATATCAAAGACGGGGCAACGATGAAAAAGCCAGCACAAATATTAGGCCCCAGCCGGGATACGAACTCACGACCCGAGCATTAGAAGTCCAACGCTCTACCATTCGGCCAACCCGGCTCCCCGTATGTGCTGAGAGACAATTCATAATCTCAACAAAAAGCTGCAAACGGTGTTTTGTTTTGTGACTGTGACTGTGACTGTGCAAGCAATTCTGTCACGGTTGTAGAGATTTCAGCGCTTCGGAGACCCTTATAAATCCAGATCCTTAGTTTGTGGTGACTTCATTGTGCTTTTTTTTTGGTCGGTGAGCGAGACACATCGCTACAGTGTCTAGCGCGTACTGCACTTGAAGAGTCGCCACTGCGAACGTTTTTGCGCTCAATGTCAAAACGCAAACTGAGCTGTAAAAGCAGGACACCGTTGGCTTTTATAGAGGTTTCAGGGACGCTGAAAACTGTAACTGTGCCAGAATTGACTGTGCATTTCGCACAGTCGGATAGTTTGGGTTGTTTTTTTTAACACACTGTTTGTGACTTTTTGTTGAGATTGCAGACTTTTAATCCTCTCCATGAAACATGGAAAGAAAGCAGTAAGTCCATTGACGGCATTTGAGGAGAAAGGTCATTACGTCAGTGTCTTTTATCTTGAAATCACCCCTTTTTTCATACAATGACGCCATGAACGTACTGTGTTTTGCCAATGCACGGCAGAGCAAAGGGAGTCGTCTGTTGATAGCCTAAACCTGTAGATTGAATCCACAGGGTGGGGGCGGGTATTTGGGAGCTTAACGTCCTTTTCCACCACGTATGGGTGGTGTCAAAGACGGTACAGCGAGAAAAAGGCCAGCACAAATGTTTGGCGCCTGCCGAGATTCGAACTCACAACCCGAGCGTTGAAAGTGATTGACTCCACAGTGTTAAATCATGCAAAGACATCCAGACAGATGAACAGATTTCACAGTGCTAAGTCTAAGAGTCTTAGCTGATTGGGGGAGCCGGGGTGGCCGAATTGTAGAGCGTTGGACTTCCAATGCTCGTGTCGTGAGTTCTCGAGAATCCCGGTTGGGGCCAAATATCTGTACTGGCTTTTTCATCGTTGCCCCGTCTTTGATATCACCCGTATGCGGTGGAAAAGGACGTTAAACCCCCAAACACCCACCCCCATCCACCCTTAGTTGATTGTCCTGGGCTTCTACGAAACTCAGATGATGACTTGTTCCATGGGTGCAAGCAAAGCACTATCACCACCTTTTTGTTCATACGTCAGGTTCTCCTGGAGTACAAAGCTGACGTCAACGCCACTGACATGTACCGTCACGCTCCAATTCACTCGGCTTCTATCAATGGCCATTTTGAGGTCGTCGACCTGCTTCTGAAGAACAACGCGGAGGTAAATGTTTCTTGTTTGTTCCTGATTTTTTTTTTTTTTAACTTTTTTTTTTTTTTTTTTTTTTTTTTTGTATTTTGGGGGTTTTGTTTTCTTTGTTGTTGCTGTTGATTTTGTGGGTCTTTTTGTTTGTTTGTTGTTGTTTTTATGTTTGTTTGTTTGTTTGTTTGTTTGTTTTGGGGGGAGGGGTTGTGTTCTTTAATTTGAAAGGCGGTCGTAGGACAAAAGCGTCGCTATGGCGTGGAAAAACGCCAAATAAGGGTGCTACAATTCTAAAACGGCAGTGCCCCGGCAAAAAAAACCCAAAAAACAACAACAACAACAAAAAAAACCTCCATTTCGTTTACCGCCAGTGGCCATGCGGTGGTTGTTTTTCAACTCACTTCTTTGTCCCTGTAAGGTGAACGCAAGAACGCTGAGTGAGAAAACACCACTCTGGATCGCCATGGAAGAGGGCCACCCGAAAATCCTCGAGCTGCTGCTCCAGCACGGAGCTGACGCAAACGTGAGTTACGGCCACGGCCGCACGATGCTGAGTTTTGCTGCTGGGTGCGATAAAGACGAAGAAGTGGCTTTACTGCTGCAGTACGGAGCCAAGGCGGACTGCAAAAATCTGCTGGCTGCAGAAACGCCTCTGCACAACGCAAGTCTGAGTAAAGAGAAAGGAGCAAACATCGCGAGAATGCTTATCGAACACGGCGCGGACGTGCACGCTCGCACGGACGTAATGCTGATCACCCCACTCCACAGAGCGTGCGAGTCGGGAAACGTGGAAGTCGCGAGAGTTCTGTTAGAAAACGGGGCGAGCCTGAGCGAGGGCAACATGATCGGAGACACGGCTCTGATTGTGGCTTGCGTGTCAGGGAGTGTGGAGATGGTCCGGTTTCTGCTGGAGCGGGGCGCTGACGTCAACGAAAAGAACAACTATAACCAGACGGCGCTGCACAAGGTAGCATCTTCAGGCGACGAGGAAGTCGCGAAGATCTTGCTGCAGAAAGGCGCCAGACCGGACGAGAAAGACGAATCGGGAGAAACGCCGCTGATGATGAACATCCGGCTGGGGAATTCCGCCATAACCAAGATTTTGATCGATCACGGAAGTGACGTCAACCAGAGGAACGACTACGAGGACACGGTACTGCACGCCGCCAGCAAGAACGGGAACTGCGAAATCATCAACATGTTCCTGGACGCTGGGACCGACGTGAACGCCAAGAACGCCAAGGGAATGACGCCTCTGGACGAAGCCATTCTGTCTGGTTCTCAGGAAGCGATTGACCTGCTGATCAAGCGAGGAGCCGACGTCAACACCAGGGACAGCACCAACGAAACGCCGCTCTTCAAAGCTTGCCTTGCTCGGGATGTGAACACGGTGAAGCTGCTGCTGACTCTTGGTCTTGACGTCAACGCTAAGCGAGACTTGGGCTGGACACCGTTATGTACGGCATGCATGGCCGGAAATCCTGACGTGGTGGACGTCCTTTTGGACAACAAAGCCGAGGTGAACGTAGAAATGAAAGAGCAGCCCAATAGTCCTTTGGTCATTGCCAGCAGAGAAGGGTTTATAGGTATCGTGGAGAAGTTAATCGAACATGGAGCGGACGTCAACTTCGCCAGGTTTGATGGCTGGACTGCGCTTCACGGTGCCTGCGCGTTCGGCCATGAAGACATCGTCGCTCTCCTCCTGAAGCACGGAGCTGAGGTGGATGTCAAGGACAACGAGCAAGCGACACCGCTTCACTGCTCATGTTTTGGGTATGAGGATAACGTGAACATCGCGAGAATGTTGATCCAACGTGGTGCAGACGTCAACGCCAAACAGGAAGACGGTAACACCCCGTTTCACTTGGCATGCGCGAACGGACATATCGGGGTAGCGGAACTCCTCTTAGAGAACGGCTCCAGCTTGGATGCTGTGGATAATTCCGGGGGAAACGCCATTATCCAGGCTTGCTTCTTTGAGCGGGTTGATGTCGTCAAAATGCTGATTGAACGAGGTGCCGACATCAACAGTAAAGATAACGACGGACGCACGCCGCTTCACGAAGCTTCATCCACAGGCAACGATGAAACTGTCCAGATTCTGCTGGAGAAGAACGTCCAGGCGGACGTCAAGGACAACGAAGGAAACACAGCGCTTCTGTCAGCCTGCACCGAGGGACAAGATTCCGTCTGTAAGCTGCTCATCGACCATGGCTGTGACGTCAACACGAATAACAAAAAGGGAGACACTCCACTGCACGCAGCCAGCATGCGCGACATCACTGAGCTTATCAGCCTGCTTCTGGACAAGGGAGCGAATATAGAAGCCAAGAACGAGAATGGATACACACCCCTGGATGTGGCAACTCAGTACGATTCCCTTGAGTCCATCGAGCTGCTTCTTTCGCGTGGAGCGGACGTCCACAACAAGGACACGGACGGCGAGACGGCGCTTCACAAGGCGAGCTGCGCGGGAGACGAAGACAGCGCGAGCATCAAGCTGCTAGTGACGAAGGGCGCCGATATCAACGTTCAAACTACAGACGGAGCCACACCACTTCATTACGCCTGTGCCGTTGGCAGTACAAGCGCCGTGGAAACTTTGCTGGACCTGAAAGCTGCCATGGAGATCGAAGACCGAGAAGGGTTCACTCCGCTACTGACAGCCGTCAACGATACTAAAACGGAAGTGGTGGAGCTCCTTCTGCGTCACAACGCTAACAAGGACAAGAGGTTACCCAGCGGACTCACAGCTCTCCACCTCGCGTGTCAGCGCCAAGACAGGACTACTGTGGATGCTTTTGGGAAACATAAACCTCACTACCCACGGTACATTCCTCAGGAGTCGGACAAAGCCGAAGTCACTAAAGTTCTGCTAGACGCTGGCCTTGACCCGGAAGCCCCGGATGAGAATGGATGGACCCCGCTCCATCGCGCTAGTTTTTATGGAATCGGCGAGGTGGCGAAAACTCTTCTCCAGTACAAAGTTTCGGTAGATCCAAAGGATTCTCTCGGAATCACGCCTTTGCATCTCGCATGTTTTCAAGGTCATGCCAGACTTACAGAAATCCTGCTCCAAAGCTCTGCTGACGTCACGGTGAAGAGTAAGAATGGCTACACTCCGCTGCATGTCGCGTGCAGTAACGGCCATGAGAGTGTCGTCAGAGTTTTGCTGGACGGTGGTCAAGGGACAGAGACAGAGAGTGAGGGAGGAGACAGACCGCTCCACTTGGCATGTACTGGCGACACCCTCACTCCCAAAACAGCGCCATCCGTCGGGAACCACGCCGAGGTCGTCCGGCTTCTGCTGGAGAGAGGCGCTGACGTCACAGCCACCAATCGCGACGGAAAGACTCCACTTGACTTTGCCAAAGCCAAAGGCAACGAAGACATCATCAAAATCCTTACCGAAAGTAGCAGTGCCAAAACAGACACTGCGCAGAAAGCAGAACCCACGAAAAAGAACAGTGATCTGCTGGAGAAGAAAGATGACGTCACAGCTACAGATCGTGACGTGAAATCTCCACTCGACTCTGCCAAGTACAAATCTCGCGAGCAGACCGTCCAGTTCCTGACACAGAGTGAAGCCACCATGGAGAGCAGCGAAACTTCCGCGAAAAAAGTGCGTGGACTGACGAAGATGTTTGAAGCGATGTCCAAAAAATAAAAGTACCATTTACTCTGCGAGATCTGGGTGGCCGAATGGTAGAGCGTTGGACTTCTAATGTTCGGGTCGTTAGTTCGTATCCCGGCTGAGGCCAAATACTTGTGCTAGCTTTTTCGTCGTTGCCCCGTCTTTGATATCACCCGTATGTGGCGGAAAAGTACGTTAAGCCGCCAAACACCCAACCACCCATTGCCAGATCTGGCTCAGTGCTGCAGTTTCTACCTGTAAACATCCATGAATAATACGCGGCAGATTCGAACAGAATTCCCGAATTTATAATTTGATGAAATATCCCTGAGGGAAAAGTGGGCGATTGCGATGAAATACTTGGAAAATAATACAAAACTATAAGTTGTCTCATAATTATGTTTCTGTGTTATGTATTGCGTAATATGTAAAACCTACGATATAAAATTGAAGCGACTGTAAAATGAGAATGCTTAACAGATTTCTCAACAGCAAAATTGCTTATGGAAGCTGTTACATATGGCAAAGTAATTATCGTTTGTGTTTTTGTATGCAGTTTCTGTGTTTAAGCAAATTAATCTAACCTAGGTGTATCTGTTAACGGATGTACATGGACTATTTGACTTCCGAGAGGTGTCACAACATTTCATGGTGGATTTCGCTAGAAGGTTAATTATAGTCTTTTCTCCAGACCTTCCAGTGCAACTACAATCGTACATGACTTCGTCTAAAACTCTTTCTTTTTTAACAACTACACCACACACATTTGAGTCTTTTTATCTGTTAATTTAACTCATAAAGAACTTATGTGACAGATATCACCTATCAGCAAAAGTGTAATGCTTGTGTTTACATATCGTGAGCCGGGATAGCCGAATGGTAGAGCGTTGGAATCTCATTCCTCGGGTCGTGAGTTCAAATCCCAGCTAGGGCCAGTTATTTGGGCTGGGCTTTTTCTCGTTGCCCCGTCTTTGATATCACATATACGTGGCGTGAAAGGACGCTAAACTTCCAAACACCGACTTACTCTTGTGTTTATAAATATACATACAGGGTCTGTGCATAACTTGTACATTTGCTATTGTTTTTTGCTGCTGTTGTTGCTGTTGGAGATTTGTTTTTTCCATTTCATACAGGCATACGCACAATATGTACGTACACAAGATTGACTCTAATGAATAGACCAAACTAGCATCTACACACACACACACACACACACACACACACACACACACACACACACACACACACACACACAGAGTCATTCGAACACTCATTCTTACACTCACGCATTCACGCAGCTTTTCTCGCTCAAAGGAAATGACGCATAGTGGACCAAGCATAGACATAAAGAGTTTCCATGCTTCGTCTCAGTAATGCTTCATAAAAAAGTCAAATTCTCCAAACCTTCCTTTGTTGCCCAGCAACACCATGTCTATATGTTTCTACAGTAAACTAAAGACTGATTAACCTTGTAAGTACTATTAAGTCTGGCCAGGACTGTATAAGTCTGCATTTGTAGCAATGCTCGGGTCGTGAGGTCGAATCTCGGCTGGGGCAAACTATTTGTGCTGGCCTTTTTCTCGTTGCCCCCGTCTTAGATATCATCCATACGTGGTGGAAAAGGACGTTAAACTCACAAACACCCACCCACCCACCTACCCCGACCCCTGCATTTGTAGATAAAGAATTGGGGCGCTAATTTTAGCAAATCAATAACCGATTCGCTGCTGGAGTTGTTAATATCTATTAACGTTACAGACATCAGAAGCATATACACAGACTAACCTTCACTTCTATGCCATTGCTTTATGATGTTAAAGCATTATTCAAATTCAAAATCAAATTCAAATTCAAACTCAAGTCTTTATTATCTCAAATGGGAAATTCGGCCGTGGTGAACATGAAACGAACAAGGGTAGGTGGGTGGGTGTTTGGGGGTTTAACGTCCTTTTCCACCACATACGGGTGATATCAAAGACGGGGCAACGATGAAAAAGCCAGCACAATTATTTGGCCCCAGCCGGGATCGAACTCACGACACGAGCATTCAATTCAATTCAATTCAATTCAAAATACTTTATTGTCTGTTTAAGAAAGACTCTAAAAACAGAAAATCTTCTTTGGACTCACATGATGCTCTGTCACAGATAAGATAAAATACAGTCATTAAAGATCTTGATATAAAACATAAAAACAATAAAATAGGGTTAAACGTTGAGGTCAAACAAAACTTCAGGACAATTTAAAACAAGTAACCATACATAATGTCAAACTCTAAAACTGTTTAACAAG
>JACVVK020000207.1:242500-275000 GCA_018292915.2 Batillaria attramentaria
TTTCAGGTTCATGCGGAGTTTCCGCAGTAAACGACAACCACAGAATCGTCGGGGGTCAGTTAGCACAAACTGCCCAGTATCCATGGCAGGTGAGTGAAGAAGCTGTGTTTTTGTTGTCGTTGTTATTGGGGCGGTCGGTAGTCTAGTGGTTAAGAGACTTCATAACCAATGCGGGAGTTCAGGGTTCGAGTCCCACTCGGGGCACAGAATTATCTCCTTCTCGAACGTGGCACAGTACATTCGGGCCGATCGTCGGGGATTCTCTCCGGGTACTCCGGCTTCCTTGCCATCTGCTTTGGACATGTTTAGCCCACAAAAATGACAAATGAAATGCAGTTCTAAATTCAGGGCTGGACTGACCCGTCGCACCACGTGAATGTATGTCCAGGGTGTGAGAGAATGCGTGTGATTCACGTGAGTTGGGTTCAGCTCGCGGCGCTTTGAGCCGGCTAAAAACCTGGATAAAGCACCAACACAATGCTCAGATATTCATATATCTATTGTATTTATTTGTCCTGCTTTTCCACGGTGTAACATTTGTGCTTACCAGACAAACATAATTGCATGATTGTGCTTTGAAGTCATAATATGCGATGGGCTCCCGTGAAAGAGGGACAAATGAGGATTTGGAGTTATTGGTATCACTAATAAGTGCACAAAATAAACTTTCTTTTGGTTAAAAATGTTGGAAGCTTGCTCTTAAAAAGTGGCCTTGTTGAGAAACTGGCTGGTAATGTGTGACGTGGGAATCAAACGAGTACGAGGTGGGTGGGTGTTTGGGAGTTTAACGTCCTTTTCCACCACATACGGGTGATATCAAAGACGGGTCCACGATGAAAAAGCCAGCACACATATTTGGTCCCAGCCGGGATTCGAACTCAGAACCGAGTATTGGAAGTCCAACGCTCTACCATTCGGCCACCCCGCTCGCCCAAACGAGTACGACGTGGACGTGGATGTGGCTATATTATATTATATTTTTCAACATGTTTATAAGCTAAATTTGGCCTTGAAACAAAAGTTGTATCAGTTGTTTAACTCTTTGACATGGCGACCTTGGCCAGCGACCTACTTCCCTGCTGACGCGCATGCAGCTGCCGGCTGTTTAGGGCGACGCGAATCGGTTCGCGGCTCGGTGCCTACAGCTGTTGAGAGTGACGCGAGCCGGCTCGCGTCCCGATGCGTAAAGGTTAAGGGCCAGGAATGGCAAACAACAACAACAACAACAACAAAGACACTCATAATCGCTAAATTGGACCTACCACCATTAATGTGACCCTCCGAAATGAGTCGTCTTGTAACATGAACAAACAGCACAAGAAGACTCATTTCGTGGTCAAGGGTCACATTTTTCTTTCAATTTTCTCAAAAGTGCTTGCGCGACTATGACCACTCACACATTTACAAAACTACCCCCTTGGCAAAAATCAGATTCTGGCTGACCACTGCATTTAACATCCACCAGGTGTCGCTACGTTACCATGGACAGCATCTATGCGGAGGTACTTTGATTGACAACCAGTGGGTTCTGACTGCTGCACATTGCTTTGAGGAGTAAGACAGCACCAATTCACTCATTAACACGTTTTCCTTTAGAATTCTTAGAAGGAGTCACTGTTACTATTACCATGTAATTACCACGTTGTGTCGTTTGTTTGTTTTTCTTTATTTTGTTTTTGTTTGTTGTTGTTTTGTTTTGTTGTTTTTGTTTGTTTGTTTGGTTTTTTTGGGGGATGTTGTTGTTTTTATGTTTGTTTGTTTGTATTTTTGTTTGTATGTATGTTTGTTTCATTTTCAGTTTGTTTGTTTGTATGTTTGTTTCATTTTCATTTGAATCATTTATGTTTTTTAAATTCAATTGTTGTTGTTGTTGTTTGTTCTGTTTGTTTGTTTGTTTGGTGGTTTGGTGGTTTGTTTTTTTGGGTTTTTTTTTTCTGGGGGGGGGGGGGGGTACTTGCTGGTGTGTGTGTGTGTGTGTGTCCGTGTGTGTGTGTGTGTGTGTGTGTGTGTGTGTGTGTGTGTGTGTTTAGCACTTGTAGCCAGTCACAAGTCAAACTTTGCCCCGAATCAAAGGCTTTAAAAATGTTGCACACTGCACCAAAGAAACCGGTTCTTCATGTCTGTCACACGATGGTATACATACTTCGAGTCCTGAACACATTTTGCTAAACACGATTATTTATGTCTGTATGTAATTATGTATAGGAGATATGATTCACTGCACATGTTGTGCTCTCGTTACTTCTTTGTCTTTCCCATACCCCCTAGATGGTATAAATAAAATTACTTGAACTCGATTATATTAGATCAGCAGCAAACTGTTGCCTACAAGGTTTTCCAGTTCTGGCCACCAGGCCTACCGAAACTTGCTCGGGAATATTCCTGGTCGTTTGCTGACTACAGACGGACATTATAAAGGAGTTGGGTGGGTGTTTGGCAATTTAACCTCCTTTTCCACCACGTATGGGGGATATCACACACTTGGGACATCGAGGAAAAGGCCAGCACAAGTATTTGGCTTCAGCAGTAAAGTGTTTCACGACCATCCAGCCAGCGTTTGTGCAGAACCTTAATGCATACCGTTGCCAACCACACACCCAGACCCCGGGCGCTGACGCGTGAGGACGCTATCACCAAGCACCCAAAACCCACGTTATCTCCGCTCTCACTGTCGCCGCTTTGCCCAATTTTTCCATTCAAAAATATTTCCCATAAAAGCGCTTATGATTTTCTGTTAAGCCATACCAAAAACAATTAGGATTTTTTCCCCTCTTTCTTTCTTTCTTCTTCTTCTGCTTCTTCTTCTTTTTTCTTCACTGGGTGCAAATGGGTGTCTTCTGTACGTCATATGTTGAGTCTTCTATCTGAACTGAACATGTGTGAGTGGGTATTAAAAAAAAAATCAGAAACATATCAGGAAGGCCTCTTAAAAAAATCGAAAAAAAAAAAAAAAATTGCGAAAATCGCCCGGTTGGCAAGGGTTGCGTACGCACACTGTACCTGGGTCACGGGGGAAATCCACGGTCAAGGTCGGCAGTTAGTCTGGGTTAGTTGTGACGACACCGAGGATGAATCATAATAAATTATTATGTACAGACATACGCGGTATTAATTCTTTCTCGGCCCCTTGACCACACAAACGACGAAGGTAACGCGTATACTGCTCACGTGACAGAAGCGCTACAATAATTGTCACGATACTTTCGCACGTGCAGTACTTTTCGCCAGCACTGGACAGTCGCCGTGGGCATCAACGATATCAACCGGGTCAGTAGCAGTCACGTGCACGGCGTCTCCCACATCTATCGCCATGGCAACTACGACAAGGACAACAACCGCAACGACATCGCCATGATCAAGTTGTCTTCCCCTGTGGACCTGTCCGGCCAGTACGCGAGAAGCGCGTGTCTGCCGTCATCTGCGGAGAGTTTTGATGGATTGGTCTGCACCGTCACCGGATGGGGCGCAACACACAATGGTAAGAATAAATCATTTAGATCAGTTTCATAGTAGAAGATGACATTGTGTATAGGGTTTTCAGTCCAGATTCAGGTGGTGAGGCCACGCGTCAGATAGTTGTACCAAACTGAGGAAGTCATTACAGTGTTCACATACTAGTTGTTACTCACATGAGAAGTGTCCAGGCACGAGTCACACATGCCTTTACAAATACTCGTGCCGCTCAGGTGTCCAGGCGCGAGGCACAGGCACATGCCCTTACAAATACTCGTGCCGCTCAGGTGTCCAGGCACGAGGCACAGGCACATGCCCTTACAAATACTCGTGCCGCTCAGGTGTCCAGGCACGAGGCACAGGCACATACATGCCCTTACAAATACTCGTGCCGCTCAGGTGTCCAGGCACGAGGCACAGGCACATGCCCTTACAAATACTCGTGCCGCTCAGGTGTCCAGGCACGAGGCACAGGCACATGCCCTTACAAATACTCGTGCCGCTCAGGTGTCCAGGCACGAGGCACAGGCACATGCCCTTACAAATACTCGTGCCGCTCAGGTGTCCAGGCACGAGGCACAGGCACATGCCCTTACAAATACTCGTGCCGCTCAGGTGTCCAGGCACGAGGCACAGGCACATACATGCCCTTACAAATACTCGTGCCGCTCAGGTGTGCACACAGGACATTTAAAGGCTGTTCACGCTACAACCCAGGTTCAGCCCGAGTTTACCTCGACTCAGGTTGGACTCTGGTCAATAGCGTTTACACTACGTTCTCTGCAAGTCTAACCCTGAAAATGACGTAGGAAACCTTGTCAGGCCCGCCGTCATACCTTGACGAAAGCATCATAATTATCAGCTGCATGTTTAGATCTGAAATGTGCGTTGGCCCTGGACCCGGATTCAACCCTAGTCCGTAGGAGGGGTGAACCCGGGTTGCTTTTAAATTAACACGGGATGGTTGACTGTTAACACATCAAGCCAGATACAACTCGGGTTATACCCAGTAAAAGTGTAAACCGAGCCTCCGGCGAGGTAGCTACGCAAACAATCGAACCATCGAGCGGTTAGTCTTTCGCCGTAAACCACGAGAACTAATCATGTAAGCTGTTTATACCACGAGCATTCAGACTCGTACCTCTACTGCTCTAGTCGCATTACTGACAGAAACTGGGAACTGAGAAATTTTACATTACTCTTAAGGTCCTCGAGTCCGACCGCCACCTGCCCACTATATGATAAGATTTGTTAAAAAGAACAAGTCACTGCACACTAGATTGAGCCACTTGAAGCCACTATGACACAAGGCGTGGGCCTTCCCTGCTAGGCCGACGACCGATACAGATTGCGTAATAGTAGCTTGATGTGGGTCATTGTGATCTGAAGATTTTAAGTAATATTACCATTTATGTCTGGCATTCGTGAGACAGGGAAAACTTTGTGTCCCAGAGAATCTACTGCATGTTCGCCCTGTAAAGGTACCACGTGTCAAATCCTACACTAACTAAAACACGACCCGAGCTATTGGCGGAGTTGTCCACGTTCAGTGAATTTATTTGACAAAACGGAAAAGCAAAATCCCAGAAAAGGATTAGGAAAACAAACAAGTCCAAGATTCTAGGAGAAAAGCAGTATTGCGAAATCCACTACTGTTTTGGGGGCAATCAAGTTTGTAAAAACAGAGGAAATCCGCTGCTGCCGAGCGAACTGAAGTCTGCTTCTAAGAGCGACGCTGGCGCAATGAGCTGGACACATCGGACAAGGGAAGGAAGCGTCCAGCGTGCGGAATTAGGTCATGTTATGCAATGCGAATAGCGTGGCAACGCGAATAGCGTGGCGTTGGCGCTGGCCGCCTACGGAGAAGAAAGCCATGCCAGCCATAAATAGCCTTGCGCTTGTGAACGGCGCGCAACTTGTTTTTTTTGCATGGGGTTTTGAGAGTTAACGACATATATCAGGCATAAGCGAGACAAATCTTCACACTGATAGTAAGTCGGGGAGCCGGGGTGGTCGAATGGTAGAGCGTTGGACTTCTAATGCTCGGGTCGTGAGTTCGATCCCGGCTGGGGCCAAATATTTGTGTTGGCTTTTTCATCGTTGCCCCGTCTTTGATATCACCCGATGTGGTGGAAAAGGACGTTAAACCCCCAAACACCCACCCACCCTGATAGTAAGTCGTTGATTGAGTCATTTTATGGTGGTACCGCCCCTCCCCCCCCCCCTTCCCTCTCCTCTTCCCCCGGTCCCCATGACAAAGTCTTTGAGACTGCAAACTGCACGAAAGTGCCAACCGGAAGTTACCGTTTTAGCATGGGAATCGCAAATTCTGAAACCAGATAGTAAAACTGACTTACCTAGAGTTCAGTAACTTATGTACAATTTTTAGCTTTTTTTAAAAGCATTTTCTGCTTCACGTGTTGAAACACTACACCGGATTCTTCGTAAAGAATGTATGGGAAAAAAAAACATACATTGTTACAATTCATATTTGGCGAAAGCGAATCCGACTACTGAAAAGGGAGCCGGGGTGGCCGAATGGTAGAGTTGGACTTCCCGGCAATGCTTGGGTCATGAGTTCGAATGCTGGCTGGGGCCAAATATTTGTGCTGGCCTTTTCATCGTTGCCCCGTCTTTGATATCACCCGTATTTGGTGGAAAAGGACGTAAAACTCCCAAACACCCAACAAACACCGACTACTGAAAAAAGCGTGCAACTGACATTCCATTTCGAACAGACAATTTTGATTTGCCCATTTTACGAATGTTCTCTGGTGACATCAGATGGGGGTGCTGTGAGATATCTGCATGAGGTGGATATCCCAGTGTTGTCCAACAGTCTCTGTGACTACTACATTGGCCGTAACGCCGTTGCCGACCACAACATCTGCGCTGGTTACTCGCAAGGAGGAAAAGACTCGTGTCAGGTACGTCACTGTGACGTGTATTCGTTCTCATGACGTCTATTCAGCAAAATGTTTGACGTCATTTTGTACTGAAGTACTAGTTATAATACTCAGTTTTCGTAAAAATGGTAATAAACATCCTTCTTATGTGAACTTTATAATTATTATTGGGCCGTTCCAAAATGTTTGGAGAGATTGAGCCGGGGTTGCCGAATGGTAGAGCGTTGGACTTTCAATGCTCGGGTCATGAGTTCGAATCCCGGCTGGGGCCAAATATTTGTGCTGGCCTTTTTCTCGTTGCCCCGTCTTTGGTATCACTCATACGTGGTGGAAAGGGGCGTTAAACTCCCCCCCCCCCCACACCTCTCCAAAATGTTTGTTCGATAATGGACAGTCAGTTAGGTTTTTTTTTTCTGTCTCCAGTTGCGCAATTTCTGCTCCACGCGTCGAAACACCACGAGAAAATCCCTCATAAAATGAATATGTATAGAGAAAGGCGTGCATTGTTTGAACCTCAATATTTGGATAATTGCAAGTCTGGAGACTGAGAAACATGCGTAACTGGCCGTCAGTTTTCCAACAACCATTGTAGGAAAATGCCTTGTTGCCCTCATCTGCGATAGTTAGATAATACTGTAGTCCTAGTAATGTTGCCATCTGTTTTACCATCATCTGTATTATTATTATTATTATTATTATTATTATTATTAATGTTATAATTATTCCGGGCGAATCTGACGGACCCTAGGCGCGTAAGAAGGGCGGCGTGCGGCAGATAGTGGGTTTATGTTTATGTTTATGCTTAGGGCGACTCTACGTGTGTAAGAAGGATGGCGTGTGGAGGATACTGGGTTCATGTTACGTTTATGGTTATGTTTATGTAAATGTTTATGTTTATTCAAGGTGACTCTGGCGGATCCTTAGTGTGTGAGAAGGTCGGCGTGTGGAAGATAGTTGCTACGTTTATACTTATGTTTATGTTTATTCAGGGCGATTCTGGCGGACCCTTAGTGTGTAAGACGGATGGCGTGAGGAAGACAGTGGCTTTATGTTTATGTTTATGTTTATTCAGGGCGACTCTGGCGGACCCTTGGTGTGTAAGAAGGATGGCGTGAGGAAGCTAGTGGCTTTATGTTTATGTTTATTCCGGGCGAGTCTGGCGGACCCTTGGTGTGTAAGAGGGATGGCGTGAGGAATATGGTTGCTTTATGTTTATGTTTATGTTTATTCAGGGCGAGTCTGGCGGACCCTTGGTGTGTAAGAAGGATGGCGTGAGGAAGGTAGTGGCTTTATGTTTATGTTTATTCAGGGCGACTCTGGCGGACCCTTGGTGTGTAAGAAGGATGGCGTGAGGAAGCTAGTGGCTTTATGTTTATGTTTATTCAGGGCGACTCTGGCGGACCCTTGGTGTGTAAGAAGGATGGCGTGAGGAATATGGTTGCTTTATGTTTATGTTTATTCAGGGCAACTCTGGCGGACCCTTGGTGTGTAAGAAGGATGGCGTGAGGAAGATAGTGGCTTTATGTTTATGTTTATGTTCATGTTTATTCAGGGCGACTCTGGCGGACCCTTGGTGTGTAAGAAGGATGGCGTGTGGAAGATAGTAGGAGTGGTGTCCTGGGGGTACGGTTGTGGGCAGCGATACTCGCCCGGTGTCTACACTCGAGTCTCTTCGTTCCTTGACTGGATCGGGACTGTCAGAACGAACTACTAGGTTCTATATAACTCGACGCGAACTACTTAGTTCTATAACTCGACACGAACTACTAAGTTCTATAACTCGACACAAACCAGTCAAGAACATTGTCAGAGACATGCAGGGTTATTCTTCCTTTGATTCCAATTTCTCTCAATAAAAATAAAGCTTGGCCAGATCTGGGGTGGTGGTGTGATTTCTTCCTCTTTTCCAATCTGAGGAGGAGGCCCTATATTCGTCAAAAACTCGCGAGTGCGTGCACACACACACACACACACACACACACACACACACACACACACACACACACACACATTACTTCTCTGTATGTCTGTCGTTCTGTCTGCCTGTGCCTGTCTCTGTCTGTCTGTCTGTATATTTTAGTACATAGTCTCTGTAGCCATAGCAACGGCAAGTTTGCAAACTGGAGAATCTCTCTCTCTCTCTCTCTCTCTCTCTCTCTCTCTCTCTCTCTCTCTCACTCTCTCTTTTATCATGTACTTACAATCTCCGATCGTGTACACAAAGCTACCTGGGGGAACAATGTGAAATAAGATAACACGTGTGTACAGTTAGTTCGGGTCAGGAGTTCAGGTCTGGAACTTCCACGGCTGACAGTATCTGTGCCTTATCTGAAATCAAAAGTTAAATTACTTCTGTGGTGAGCATCTCATCTCTCTCTCTCTCTCTCTCTCTCTCTCTCTCTCTCTCTCTCTCTCTCTCTCCATGCGCTCCCTCCCTCTCTCTCTCTCTCCGTGCGCGCTCTCTCTCTCTCTCTCTCTCTCTCTCTCTCTCTCTCTCTGTGCGGGCCGGAGCGTTTTCTACCCTTAATTTTTAAGGGTTTTAAAACCTCCAGATATCTTTTGTGCGGAAGGGCTTACTTGCAGGTTGAAATGATTTCATTTTATGATGGTGTGTGTGTGTGTGTGTGTGTGTGTGTGTGTGTGTGTCTGTGTGTGTCTGTGTGTGTCTGTGTGCGTGTGTGCATGCGTGTATGACATGCTACGTTGGCTCACACTACTTGCCAGTCTGAGAGACTTGACGGACAAAGGTCGTTTTAAGTATTTGATTAATTATTGAGACTGTATTTAATTAATGTGTGTGTGTGTGTGTGTGTGTGTGTGTGTGTGTGTGTGTGTGTGTGTGTGCGCGCGGGATTACGCGCATTGAGTCAGTTTTTGAGAATATGCGCATATATATATATATATATATATATATATATATATATATAGAGAGAGAGAGAGAGAGAGAGAGAGAGAGAGAGAGAGAGATAGATAAGTACGATTCATTATTATTATTATTATACCAATTATTTTCTGAACTCCAGCAGCAACATGCAAAAATTCTGGTGTTTGATAAGCGTCACCATCACCATGGTGACAGCTGCACGTGTCGGGGTCTTCACGTGCTGCACGCCCAAGCGATGGACTGCCACTGCCAGAGAAGTTCGTATGAGTGTCGACAACAACGGAGCTGTGCAACATCGTGATGTGAGTAAGATGAAAAGTTTACCTCCCTTGCCTTCTCAAAATCTATCTAAAATAAAGAAGAGAACAAATTTCCAAACTATATCTAAACGGATAATCAAATTCAGAGAGAGAGAGAGAGAAAGATGACAAATGACAAACCTTTATTTTTCAACGGTAGAAGATTTTGACCATCGGCCAGTTTACAACCTTGCGGTTGCTATAAACTATAGACACTTAGTAAGCACGCGCGCGCGCACGCACACACACACACACACACACACACACACACACACACGGAGGTAAAATCAGAACGAAAATCAATTTCCTTGGTAATGACAACTAGAGCTGAAGAGTAAATTGTAACATTAATTTTGTATCTCCAGACTTGGCATATCGTCACGTATGACGCTAACGACGAGCGTGTGGCTGTCACGACCTTCACCGAAGACGAACCAATCATATTCAACCGTCAGATCCTGAACTACCGCCAGGTGGGTCAAAGGTCACTGATATATACGTCTCCTGGTCATGGCTGTGTATTTAAATTGTTTTGTAGTACGTGTATTGCGTGTGGTTATCAATAGTGCTTTAACGAACATTGTTACACATTGTACCTTTCAGAGAGAGCGTTACGTCATTCAAGGTCAGCAGCAACAGAAGTGTACACGTCATCCTCTAACTCGACCCTTCCACAGCGCATGCGTGCCTGGTACGTAATTCACAGATTCCCCCTTTCCCCCCATATTATTCGTAGGGACGATGCAACCAGTTGCCTATAGGCTGTAGCTGAAAACACCTTGCCGCTTCACATAGACAAAAAAAAAAAAAAAAAAAAGTAGTCGGAAGTCTAGTCAGAAAGGGAAAAAACGACGATTCCCCAACCCTGTTCCGAGACCATCGCTTCTCTAGGACCCTGCGACGACTTCCAAATCGGGCTAACAGGGTGGGTGGGTGGGTGGGTGTTTGGGGTTTAACGTCCTTTTCCACCACAAAGGGTGATATGAAAGACGGGGCAACGATGAAAAAGCCAGCATAAATATTTGGCCCCAACCGGGATCGAACTTACGACCCGAGCATTAGAACTAAGAAGTCCAACGCTCTACCATTCGACCACCCCGGCTCCCCTTGGGCGAACTGACACCGAGCCGAGCTAAGTGATATCTAAGAAGGGGAAAAAAAATACTCGGTGACAAGGAGAAGTGGACAGCTGCGAACAACTTTGAGGTCCCAGTGTTATTTCACAGTGTGCACAGAAGCGTTGAAATCATTCGCATTCACCAGCACAGTACATTTTCAGCCTGTTTCGAGATTGTTTCCTGCATGAGTTGTCCCCCGTGCATACACAGACCCGCAGCAAGCATGCATTTATCGTGGGAGCTTTGTGCTCTCGCCACGAAAAATGCGTGCTTGTTGCGGCAAGGGAAACAATTCATGCAGGCAATACTCTCAGAAGTAGCCGGACGAGTTTGTCCCCCTTTGAGGGGGTCCCATTATAAACTAGTGTCCAAAAGAAACGATACCAAGGGTTGGCAAGGACATACAATAAAAGCTGAACAATACAGAAATTTCAGAGTGGTATATTTCATTAGCAAATGTTTCCGGTAATCCCGAGCGCAGACGCTGTATCTGGGACGTGGGATACGTAAACCTATGTTTTTAGGCCTCGGGGATCACTTTGCACAAAAACATTCTGACAACAGTTTGGTATCGTTTCTTTTGGACACTAGTTTATTTTCTAAACATAGATAATCATGTCGGATTAAGAGCCTTTAACCGCTAAGTCAAATTTCTTTGTCCTCTGAACCATCTCTTCGGCAATGTTTGCAGGCAACACTACAGAAGTGTATTTCGCAAGAGTGGGAGAATCAAATCCTGGAAGCTCCCCTGGTCTCTGGGAGAACACGGCCTACTTCTACGAGAATGACGTCGCTGGCTACGCAACCGTTACCATGGTAGACTGCGCCCTGGTAGCAGAGGTTGCCTACGGCGACCTTGGAGGAGGTAAGGTCATTTTGAGGTTTTAGTGAGAGAAGTAGGTCGAGGTTTCAAGTTTGTGAAGGTTGACCGTATGTTAGATTTTCCAAGTCGCCAAGCACTCGTCTTGTCTTCTTTTGTTTCTTTCTTGATGAGAAACAGATATTGTGGAAAAACAAAACAAAACAACAACAACAACCCAAAAAACAACAACAACAAAACAGTATAACTGTCACCTGATATAAAGACAGAAGACATTTTCTTTTCCTATTCTTCTTCTGTTGTTGTTGTTGTTGTTGTTGTTGGAATATTTCTGTAATTCTTATTTTCAATTTTGAATGCAAATTTAGCTATTCAAAATTCACAAATACAAAATCTGATGCGAAGTCAGATAATCATGAAAAGTAGAGAGAGAGATTTTTCATGTTACAAATGTGTACACCTGTTGTGCTGCAGGGGCTGTAAGTGTGAATATTCAGTATCTGAACCAGACGCTGAACTGGGTCGACCCTAGAGCTTTCGCGCTCCCTCCCTCCTGTCCAACAGATCCGGTAAGAGATTCGTTCCCTGGGCCTGCATGTAAAACTCGAGGTTAGGTATTTTAGCCCCGGTGTCGTAGAATATTTCGGAACCAGGATAAATCGGAACCGGTTCCCAAAAATCCTAGGATATTTCGGAACCATTCCCTTTTATCCTAGGATAACCCTAGGATATCCCAGGATAACCCTAACCCTATTCCCATTAATTTTATCCTAGGATATCCTAGGATAAATCAGAATGGTTCTGAAAATCCTGCCACCAGGGCCAGGATAAATCGGAATGGTTCCTATTCGTCCGGTTCCGAAATATCCTGACACCGGACCAAAGTCTAACCTCGATCTAATTTAGCTCTAGGGTTAAATTTTGTCATGCACGAATCGAGGTTAGCTCTATCTTCGAGGTCAAACTATTGGGCCATTTTCGGGCCGATAAGTGCTAACCCTGGGTTACCGAGAAGCGGGTGGGTGGGTGGGTGTTTGGGGGTTCAACGTCCTTTCCCACCACATAGGGTGATATCAAAGACGGGGCAACAATGAAAAAGCCAGCACAAATATTTGGCCCCAGCCGGGATCGAACTCACGACCCGAGCATTAGAAGTCCAACGCTCTACCATTCGACCACCCCGGCTCCCCCATCAAAATTAGAAAATAAATGCAATTCTAAATTCCGAAACTTAAATAGCTGAGCTGACCCTTCGCACTACATGATTGTAATGTGTTGATGTCCAGTGTGTGAGAGAGTGCTTGTGATCCACGTGAGCGTGCGTGTTGGGTTTAGCTCCCGGCGTTTTGAGCCAATTCAAGAAACTGGGTAAAGCGCATACACAATTATTATTATGATTATTATTATTTTCCAGGTGGAAGTTCGAGAAGAACCATGGCACCATTTCACCGTGTTGGGAAAACTGATTTAAGACGGCGGTCATTTTAAGAAAAAGATAAGTGAAGAAGATCGAACGTATTGATCCTACAGAAACCAGATATGTGTCCACGCCATTTTGACTGGTTTGTTTGATTATAAAAGCACCTCGTGTGTGTGTGTGTGTGTGTGTGTGTGTGTGTGTGTGTGTGTGTGTGTGTGTGTGTGTGTGTGTGTGGTGGACGGGTATCATATCAATTATAAATAAATAATAAAGGGTATTTGTGGCGCCCCATCTCGCAAGAGGTCAGGGCGCGTACATAAACATAACATAAAAACAGCGTATATAACTTACAACACACACACACACACACACACACACACACACACAGTTTTTTTTTTTGTTTTTTTTTTTTTGCAGGTGGCATGCAGAGATGGAGGGGGGGGGGGGGTTGGTTCTACTGCATGGAGAAAAGATGTGTTTTAAGTTGAGATTTAAAGACTGCTAACGACTGAGCATGGCGGATGTGAGAGGGGAGGCCGTTCCAAACTACAGGACCAATGTATGAAAACGCACGCTGGCCCTGAAACTTTTTCCGGCGGATAGGAATACGGAGAAGACGGGTGTCAGAGGAAGAACGGAGGTTGCGGGATGGTGTGTAGAGCTGAATGAGAGCGGACATATCACGCTGTCACTGTCCAGGTGTGGAAGTGACGTGATGATATAGATACACTCAGACCGATCACACATGTATCTCTCGTTGACATCAGAAAGTGTAGCTTTCCTTTCATCGTGTTATCAAAACTGTACCAGGCAAACACATTAAACAATTTCGCGTAAAAGCCAGCATTTTCAGATTTTTTTTAGGCTCACGTATCTCTCTGAGCCTTTATGGTGGTGCCATTAAGCAAGGCAACCGGTTAGGCACCTGCACAGAGACAGATTCTCACAGCTTGGCACTGACCCAGCAGAATGGTTTACAAGTCACTGCCAGTCTTGCAACACGGTCAACCGCGAGGAAGGAGAAATTGAATTGTCATCATTTCGTAGAGCCTGTAGGCAGCACTGTCTCGCATCAAGAGCTCTACTAAAAATTAAGACAGACCATGTCAGGCGTTTTTACGAGCGAAACTGTTCCAAAACATGAACAGGGTGTTCCCCGGTCACCCGCTGTGCTATAGGGACTCGCCTAAACAGTTTTAAAGAGTTTCATTGCCTGTTTTCCTACCAAACCCTTGCAGAATAGCAGAGAACACGTTCGCACGTATTCGCCTTTTGAAAACTCGCATTTGGATTTGTTGTGCAAAGCTGGCGCACGGATACTGCGTGCGAGAAAACACGATGATTTCCCCGGCTGTGTCACTTTCATTGATTGAAGCAAACTGCCTATCACCGACTGTAACACAACTCTTTCTACTCATTTAAAGGTCCCGTCCACTCTGCTTATTTTGCTGAATTTCCCTAAAATTTTGCATTTGAAACAGACTTCTACGAATCTTTTCATTTATGAAATTGTATAGTACAGTCATGTAGCTAAGCCATTCTAGATTTGCTCTATAGCGGTGGTGTGTGGGCTGCATCACAATGGGACACGGTTCAAACACTTTTAGACTTTTTGTTGTCGTTGAAATATGAGTGGACTGTCCCTTTAAACAACCACGTCACTCCTTTGGTACTGTTGTTTCTGACTGATGATGGGTCTCGACTAGCTCTATCTCACTGTTGTTATGACGTTGGTATTTCACGTTAATATTGTAGGACACATACAGAAATTACAGAGAGAGAGAGAGAGAGAGAGAGAGAGAGAGAGAGACAGAGACAGACAGAGACTTGGTAATTGACAGCGAGCGTATTTGTGGTCAGAAGCTGGTTAGTATTGTATCTGTTGACAATCCAGCCTTGGCAACTTGATGACAATAATCGAGATTCGGATAAGTATTGTTATTATACTTGAGACTTCTTTCAACCACAGTGTTTAGTACAGTAGGAGAACAGGTATCCCTGTACCGGGTCCGCGCTACTCTTGGTCCTTGCGACGACGCCCAAATCGGGCTAAACGAGACCGAGCCGAGCTAAGTGGTGCCTAAGAAGAAGAAAAAAACATAAAATACTCGGACAGTTGCGAACAACTTTGAGGCCCCCGTGTTAATTGACAGTGTGCACAGAAGCGGTGAAAACTGTCGCATTCACCAGCACAGTCCATTTTCAGCCTGTTTATAGAGATTATTGCCTGCATAAGTTGTCTCCCTTGCCGCAACAAGCACGCATTTTTCGTGGCAGAGCCCAAAGCTGCCACGAAAAATGCATGCATGCTGCGGGTCTGTGTATGCACGGGGGACACGGTACCGGGATGGACAACAGGTTTCTGGGTGTCAGCAAAGACTTACCACTCATCTACTGTTCACGTCCAAAACAGGAAGTTTACCTCCACCAATAGGGCACAGCGTACACATACACAATACTTATTATAGTCACACCTTACAGGCGACACCTACACAGAGCGGCACGTTTAGTTTCACAAGATCAAGGGATGGACCAGGCGTCAGATCCTGAAGCACGGTGCTCTATGTAAAGTGTCCGAAAGATCTAGATAAGGGGACAGCACTCTGCGCTGGGCGGGTAATGACTGCAGCAGCTTGCTAGGCGTCAGTAATAATATTGCAAAACACAGTCCTGGCTCCACATGTATAAGTCGAGGTTAGGGAATGTAGCCCCGGGTTAAAGTCTAACCGTGAACTAAACTAGCTCTAGGGTTGAATTTTTTTTCTTGTTTTGTTTTTTGTTTTAAACCAGGAAGCAGGTCTATTCCAGCAAGATTCCTAAGGCGTTACAAAAGGTTTTATTTATTCCTTTCTTCGCCTCCTTTTTTATGTAATTTGTCCTAGTCTGGATCAGGCCCGTAGCCGTGGGTTAAATTAACCTCGACTTTTACATTCGGGCCCTGAATAGAACGAGGTGAAGAATTGTAGTCGGTATCAGTCACGTGTGAAGCGAGCTAGCCAGCCTGGGTCGCAGCCGAGCGTGGGAATCGTTCAGCTGTCACGTCAGCACCGAGGGTTCGATCCCCTGTTGACAAGGGTTGGGATCTGAGCCGTGAAGTTTCAATCGAGTCAACTTTACGTGCAGACTTTAATATCAATGTTTCCCCTGTGAATACGCAGGACTGAATCTATGCAGGTTTGAGATCCCATGTCGGCATTTTGAAAGAGAGAAGATTAACTCATAAAAGCCCATTCGAATTTCACGTTTTTACTTGAAATCTTCATATCCATAGGAGCCACTTCAAACCATTATCATGCAATTTGTAGCGGTCCCGGGCCTAGTGGAAAGGCGCCCCATGCCTTGAGTTACAGTGGCTTAAAGTGGCTGGTACTCGTGTGCAGTGACTGTTTCTTTATTAACAAGTCTCATTAGGACGTGAGTTACAGTGGCTTAAAGTGGCTGGTACTCGTGTGCAGTGACTGTTTCTTTATTAACAAGTCTCATTAGGACGTGAGTTACAGTGGCTTAAAGTGGCTGGTACTCGTGTTCAGTGACTGTTTCTTTATTAACAAGTCTCATTAGGGCGTGAGTTACAGTGGCTTAAAGTGGCTGGTACTCGTGTGCAGTGACTGTTTCTTTATTAACAAGTCTCATTAGGGCGTGAGTTACAGTGGCTTAAAGTGGCTGGTACTCGTGTGCAGTGACTGTTTCTTTATTAACAAGTCTCATTAGGGCGTGAGTTACAGTGGCTTAAAGTGGCTGGTACTCGTGTGCAGTGACTGTTTCTTTATTAACAAGTCTCATTAGGACGTGAGTTACAGTGGCTTAAAGTGGCTGGTACTCGTGTGCAGTGACTGTTTCTTTATTAACAAGTCTCATTAGGACGTGAGTTATAGTGGCTTGAAGTGGCTGCAACTCGTGTGCAGTGACTGTTTCTTTATTAACAAGTCTCATTAGGGCGTGAGTTACAGTGGCTTAAAGTGGCTGGTACTCGTGTGCAGTGACTGTTTCTTTATTAACAAGTCTCATTAGGGCGTGAGTTATAGTGGCTTAAAGTGGCTGGTACTCGTGTGCAGTGACTGTTTCTTTATTAACAAGTCTCATTAGGGCGTGAGTTATAGTGGCTTGAAGTGGCTGCTACTCGTGTTCAGTGACTGTTTCTTTATTAACAAGTCTCATTAGGACGTGAGTTATAGTGGCTTGAAGTGGCTGCAACTCGTGTGCAGTGACTGTTTCTTTATTAACAAGTCTCATTAGGACGTGAGTTATAGTGGCTTGAAGTGGCTGCTATTCGTGTGCAGTGACTGTTTCTTTATTAACAAGTCTCATTAGGACGTGAGTTATAGTGGCTTGAAGTGGCTGCAACTCGTGTGCAGTGACTGTTTCTTTATTAACAAGTCTCATTAGGACGTGAGTTATAGTGGCTTGAAGTGGCTGCTACTCGTGTGCAGTGACTGTTTCTTTATAACAAGTCTCATTAGGGCGTGAGTTATAGTGGCTTGAAGTGGCTGCTAATCGTGTGCAGTGACTGTTTCTTTATTAACAAGTCTCATTAGGACGTGAGTTACAGTGGCTTGAAGTGGCTGCTAATCGTGTGCAGTGACTGTTTCTTTATAACAAGTCTCATTAGGGCGTGAGTTATAGTGGCTTGAAGTGGCTGCTACTTGGTGCAGTGACTGTTTCTTTATTAATAAGTCTCATTAGGGCATGGGGTGGTTGGGCTTCGGCTCTTAGGAGTTAGAAACAGTGATACAGGTATTCATGGGGGGGAAACACTGTTTACAACCAACAAAGTATGTAATGAGGTGACCACACACTTTACAGAATGCAATACAAGGAGACACGGACACACACACATACACACACACACACACACACACACACACACACACACACACACACACACACACAGAGAGAGAGAGAGAGAGAGAGAGAACGAACGAACGAACGAACGAACGAATCTTTATTTTACAACGGTAAAACAGGTGTTGGTCGTCAAACCAATTTTCAACCTTGCCGTTGCTAAAAAATGTAAAAAACAAAAAACAAAAAAACTTTGGAATGAAACGAGAGAGAGAGAGAGAGAGAGAGAGAGAGAGAGAGAGAGAGAGAGAGAGAGAGAGACGTCAGTTCCGTGAACTAAACAGAGAGAGAGAGAGAGAGAGAGGAGGAACTGATTCAACAACAACAAATTCAAACGCAATATGTTGCCATACAATAATCTGTGCAGCGGCTTGGAACGTTGCAATTATTTGTTCACAGTTTGGTGCAAAATCACTCGATCAGCAAACAGGGCGAAATTACATATCCGGGTTTTACACAAAACCTTGTATTCCACACAGGGCCACGCTATAAAAGTCAGTCTGAACTGTGAAGCGACATCAGCTGAAATTTGACAAGGTTTGAATCGTACAGCGATCATTTGCTCGTGGTGTCTGGATTTCAGATAGTGTAGGTTTCCAATTTAGTTTTCCGAACAGCGAATTCGCTGATTTGACTAGAACTAGTATTCGCTGTTGGTTGGGTTACGCACGAACTGTCTGACGCCGGGATTTAACAAACGTTTTCTCATTGAAAGCTGAAATTTTAGAAGTAGGAACTGATCTAGATATCTGAATCTGTCTTAGGTTTTGCAGCTTAACAAACGTTAAGTAGACAAGTCCTGTTTCATAGAAAGTATGACAATGATCTTTTTTTCAGTGTCTCTTCAGCGATGCACGAGTTTCCCTGACTTGCGCCATAACATGACTATTTGTTCTAGCGCTCGAACGTTAGGTTTTGCTGTTTAAGTACATTTCAAACCAAACAGTAACTAAACGGATTACAGTTTTCTACTGTGCTGATTTTCTTCTCACGCAAGATGGGATTAACATACGACCACTGATCCTAAAAAACTTTCCTCAAGTTACTTCTTCACTTTTGTGTCTTGTCAAATAGAATTGGAACGTTCTGCAAACTCTTTGCTTAATAGCGTAATCGTTAAGATTTCTATGCTCACAGATTGCTCTGAGCTGTTTTGGCGGAATATAGAATCACAAAACTTAAACGCCTGCATAATTGCAAGGTCTCAAACCCTGACACTAACACTACAGAGGGGAAAAGAATGATGCGGTTTACACAAAGTCCGAATGAGAGGCTTCTCGGTCCTGTCAACCGATGAGTAGAAGAATTTGACTTCTCGACCGCTCGTGCAAAGTGTAAACACCCTTTCTATCACATTAAGAGCTCTACTTATCATTGAAATAGAGTATTTCAAGCGTACAGGCGTAAGGTGGAGTATTTCAGGCGTACAAGCGTAAGGTAGAGTATTTCAGGCGTACAGAAGTAGGGTGGAGTATTTCAAGCGTTCAGGCGTAAGGTAGAGTATTTCAGGCGTACAGGCGTAAGGTAGAGTATTTCAGGCGTAAAGGCGTAAGGTAGAGTATTTCAAGCGTAAAGGCGTAAGGTAGAGTATTTCAGGCGTTCAGGCGTAAGGTAGAGCATTACAAGCGCACAGGCGTAAGGTAGAGTATTTCAGGCGTACAGGCGTAAGGTAGAGTATTTCAAGCGTACAGGCGTAAGGTGGAGTATTTCAAGCGTACAAACGTAATTAAGGTGGAGTATATCAGGCGTACAGGCGTAAGGTAGAGCATTACAAGCGTACAGGAGTAAGGTGGAGTATTTCAAGCGTACTGGCGTAAGGTACAGTATTCAAGGGTACAGGCGTACTCATTCAGGTAGAGAATTTACGCGGGCAGGCGTACTCAGAATCGCAACTGTCCAAAACAAGATTTGGCTTCTTTGATGCCTAGTAAATATAGCAATAGCGCGTGTAAATATACAATTTTGACACGAAACCCAGACACTTACAGTTTCACTGTTTTCAGCGACTAGTGTGATACAGCGATACAAAATAGCCAAATTCAGTGATACTCCCTGAACGTATTACATAATGAAACTTTATGCTATACTCATATTATTCTGAATTAAGTCCAAAGTGCAGCTTTTCTTCTTAGCCAAAAATAGTTGGTACGTTTATCTATTCCGTTGTCCGGTAAACCTTTTGGTGAATGAGCCTGCCAGTTGTTTTTGTTCTAAAATATTTGCTGTGCTGAAGCGGCATGTGTTCAGAGTTTAAGCTCACAAATTGATGTCGACTAATTACGACAGCACGCGCTTGATGGCATTAAGATGGTGTGCAAAATCTGAGTCTTACCTGCCGTTGTTGCTAAGATACTGGCTAGAATGGACACCTGCTACCTATACAGGCCACGGGGGTAGGTGGGTGTTTGGGGGGTGGGGGGGGGGGGGGGGGGGTTATACGCCCTTTTCCACCACATACGGGTGATATCAAAGACGGGACAACGATGAAAAAGCCAGCACAAATATTTGGCCCCGGCCGGGATACGAACTCACGACCCGAGCATTAGAAGTCCAACGCTCTACCGTTCAGACAGGCCACGGGGACCAGTTTAGCCAGGAATACAAGGGAATGCGGTGACGTACGTCATACGTTTGTGTGAAGCAGACGACAGCTATGGTTGCCCGAGTCGGCAGGGAAGTCAAATTCCGGGCAAGTCACACGAGGTCGATGGCGGTATTTCAATTTCACAGAGCTCTACGAGGGGTGTGCCAAAAGTAGTGACCCTGACGCCGTAAAACGGAAACGTGTACACGTAACGCCACAAGACTCCTACATGGTCTTAACACATATCTCCCCACTGGTCATGCAAAGTTTCAATCGCCACATTTATACACGAAGTTAATTGTGGTACCTTGAATCAAGTATAGCGTTCATCTGTGAAATGGCGGCTTTTTGAGGTCCAGAACCTCCATCCTGCGAGCTTTACTTTCTGCCAGTAGTCGTATGGGATAGAGGGTGCTAGGTGGGTGGTTCAAGAATTGTTCTGACCCTGTTATTACGATTCTGTGACCTTGAATGTAGACTAACCTGCATTTTTGTCCAGCAGATGGGTTTGCTGTTGTTTCTTTTTTTTTTCTTCGTTTTGCGCTTGCCATGCACGAACTAGAGGACTTCTCGAATAGCCGTTGTACCATAGCGTGTGGTCTAGTCAGTGTAGGCTTCTCAAGCAAAACATCAAAGACACAAGGATCATCTTTATGAAAGAAATCACAGGAAAAGGCACCTTTTTGAAATTCGGGACAAACTATAACGGTTTGCATGAATTTCTGTCTAGCTACATCTGATTGGATCACTTGATGTTGACGCCATTACGGTATAAACAAGTAAGGTGCCCGGTCACTACATCACTCAGCCGTCTGGCTTTGTCTGGCCGAATCATTACGAGGAATTTCCTTGAACCTGCCACTTGCTGGTTGTTCTCTTCTTTGGTCAGATGATGGGGGGTAACCACTTTATTATGAAGGTTTCTTTATTACGTTGTTCATTTATTCACATGTCCATGGTACCGGGTGAAATGCAGCATCTTTGGCTTATTGTGTGGATCAAGAGATGTAGATATTTGCCATTTGCTTGCCGATCAAAGACGTTAATTTGCTCGTCCGTGTGACTGTAAAAGGTAGTCTTGTCCATATGGTCATCAGCTGTACCTCCTTCTCCAAAATTAAAACGACCTGTAGATTTGCATACCATACAAATTGAAACGGAAGACTTGCCGTGTACTTAGGTAAAAGTATATTTGACTATGATTATTTCGTAGTATTTATTTCGTAGTATGAATCGAGTGTTGAATCCAAGTTGTCCTCTTTTCGGATGCCCTTGTTTAAGGCCCAGTGGATTTGAGAGGGTGCAACATGACGTCGTAACTTTTGAATGACATCACAGTTTGATGTAAACTTGAGCTATTATGCATGGCAAAGGCAAGGCTACATTTTGACCGTTTCCCTGGTCCTTTAAACCTCATTCCGATATATTCCAAGTTAAATTATATTTCTTCTTCCGATTTATTGAGCAGTTCCTCTATCGCGATGTCGGCCCTGTCCTTGTTGAGTCTGTCACTACTCGTGGTGAACATGGACTCCATCTGGTGTCAGCAAACTGTGGCCAAGAGCAGGCTGGAACTGACGCAGGATCTGGACGCGCTCACCGAGAAGGTTGAGCTGCTACAGGAGAAAGGGCAACTTGCGGAGGAAGTAAAGACACTAGGACAGACGCTGACCGCTGAAATGGAGAAACTTGGACAGACGCTGTCAGGAATACGAGGTGAGACTCTGGAAAATAATAATAATAATGAGTATTGTATAGGCGCTTTACCCAATTTTAAGATTCGGCTCAAAGCGCCGCGAACGAACCCAACACACACGCTCACGTGAATCACACGCATTCTCTGACACACTGGACATAAACACATTACAATCACGTGCATTCAAATCTGGTGGGCTGAACATTTCCAAAGCAGAGGGGGAGTGAGCCGGAGTACCCGGAGAGAACCCCCGACGATCGGCCCGAATGAATGGTGCCACATACGAGACGGAAAAATTCTTTGCCCCGAGCGACTCGAACCCCCAGCCTCTCGCAGTGGTGATAGGTCTCTTAACCACTAGACCACCGACCGCCCCAAAACTAGTCAGTCACAGCTGTTTAATAATCTATGGGTTTTTTGTTTGTTTTTTGTTTTTGTTGTTGTTGTTTTTGTTAAGGATTTGTTGTTGTTGTTGTTGGTGGTGGTGTTGCTGTTTTCCGTATTTAAAATGAATATATCAACAAGGGCGGATGGGTGTTTGCGAGTTTAACGTCCTTTTCCATCACGTAAGTGTGATATCAAAGACGGGGCAACGAGAAAAAAGCCAGCAAAATATTTGGCCCCAGGCGGGATTCGAACTCACAGCCTGAGCATTGAAAGTCCTACGCTCTAGCATTCGACTATCCAGACTGTCCATGAATATGAACAAGATATCGGTGATGGTTATGACAATGATAATGATGATGATGATTTTTCTGTATTTTGCTGTAGAAATACAAACATGAGAAACACCATTAAAGAATGAATTTTGCTCAAACTCTCATTCAAAACCTAAACGTAGAAGTTTTATCTTCTGTCGAAGATGTATAGAGAGTTTTGGTTATGACTAGAGACGCAAAGCACAGAAAAGAAGTAAAAAATAGAGATTATTTCTGAAGCTAAACTGATTCTAAACAAAAGGCAACACTCCATTTCTTTCATCGATGGATTCTTGCAGATCATTTCTCGCCGACCACCAGCTGTTCAGAGTTAGGACCGGATGACACACGGAGCGACATCTACATGATCACAGTGAATGGACGTCGTGTGAGAGTCTACTGTGACATGATCACTGACAGTGGAGGCTGGACGGTACATGTGTGTGTGTGTGTGTGTGTGTGTGTGTGTGTGTGTGTGTGTGTGTGTGTGTGAAAACGACGAAAATAATCATCATTTCATGACTGATTGGTAATTTGAAAAAAAAAAGTGAATCAAAATTGCTTTCCTGATTGATAGAAGCCATTCGATCATTTCTCGATCAGTAATCGGAGAGACTTCTCGGTTTTACATAATTATGTCTGCAATTACGGGTCATTTGAGAAACCGTAAATTTCACGTTAATAGTTATTAGAAGGATTGAATGAACTGAGTGTTCGGATGCCCTACAGGTAATCCAACGGCGGGTGGACGGTCAGGTGGACTTCTATAGAAACTGGACCGACTATCAACGTGGCTTTGGGGATCTGACACACGAGTTTTGGCTGGGTAAGTATCCGTGTGCGTGCGTGCGCGCGTGCGAGCGTATGTGTGTGTGTGTGTGTGTGTGTGTGTTTACCACATCTCATCTTCGTGGCAGCGGAAGTTACAAGTAAATCTCTCTGTGACGTCACTAGCGAATATTAGCTGACACCATGAAATCTCCGTGTGGCCCTTCAGCATGCATGCACTTAGTGGCTTTACCATTACCTTGACATGAAACAAACAACATAAAAAAAGGCTAAATAACTAAACTGCAGACAAATTTGTTCGCGTTCCTAAAAGTTTCTCGCAGACTTGGTAACCCAGTTGTTTGCTCAGTTCAATGTGTTCAGTGGCTGCACTGACAAGCACAGTCCGCAGTGTCACAGTACTAGCAGCAGCAGCCGTAAGGTGTCCTGTCAGGTCACTGTGACCCTCGTGTCACGCTGAGTTTATTTTTCTGCAAGAGACGTATGCTATGGTAGTAATCCATTACATTGATCAGGTCTCGGAAAGCAACTAAGATAAAAGATCAGCAACCAGTGTGTGCATTTATTTATTTATTTCTTAAAGAGCCCTCTATATGTTAATGGACACACAGATTGCATAGTACACCAGGTTGCAGATGATGGATATTCACTATATATATGCCTCACATCCCAAGCGCTCTGTATGGCATCCAGTTCATATCAAATTTGTTAAGTTTTCCTGAGTTTTCGTGACAGTATCTCTCTATAGCATATCGGTGCTTAACAAGGCCTATGAAAACATTTAAGTCAGGTAAAGTTTCTTTCAGACGACACATAAATATGATATTTTGCCAGCAGGATGAGCAGATCAAAAAGTGAGTCTGTATTGAAGCATTCTGCCACCCCGAAGATAATCAGAATATCTGTAAGAACCAGTGCTGAGCAGTTAACGCAGTTATCTTTCAGCAGTGTTGTGAACCCTGCCCAGAAATTTTGAGTATGGTGACAAGTCCAAAACAAGTGCATTATTGTTTCAGGTACATCATGACAAAAGGTACACAAGTCGTTGTCAGAAAGTTTTCGCAGGCACAAAAATCTTTTGGTAGGCAAAACACGATATAATAATCTCAGTTGGAACCAGCGGAGCTGAGAGTCAGGTGTAGTACAAATTGGTTTTAGAAAAAATATGTTTCCAATCTGGAATCTCTGAGCTGACTCCACTTAAATACACAGTTAGGCTGCATCTTTGGCATCACCAGAGCAGAGTATACTTTTTTGTGCCCACCCTGCATAATCAGGGACCACACCTTGTTACCTGTGCCAATAAAATGTGGGGCAGGTTCAAAACCAGCCCGTCATCTGTAAGCCTTAATAGCTTCAATTATCCCAGAGTATACCAAAAAATTGGTAGAGATGCCTGGATACAAATCCTTGAACATACCAAAAGTGAGTAAATCACCATTACCATCCACCAAATCACCAACAAACAAAATACCCCTACTTTTCCATTCAGGTATATGTACAGTACATCTGACAATATTTTTGTTATAATGGACACATTCAGATAAAAACTCGGCAACATGCTCGGGCAGACACCTGTTGGAACAGTTCTTAAAGTGTTTTGCTACATCCACCCAGAATTTGTTCTGACATCGCTGCATCAAAACATTTGCATATTCACTACCGTACATCTCCAGATTTCTAAAAGCAGGACAAACGAATATTGTCCATGCTATATACTACAACTCCATATTGCTTTTTCAAATCTAAGATAACATTCTTAACAATCTCAATATAGTGCTTATCTTTAAGCAATGAATTATTAAATTTCCAATATGTTCTAGACTTTTGATGAATATGTGTACCAAACTCAATGGACACAAGTGAATGATCAGAGCGATAGCCTGATGCAACATTAGTCACAGTGATATCCATAAGCAAGCTTGCAGATACCAAGAAGTAATCTAGTCTTCCCTGTTGTACTGAGTTGAAACGACGCCATGTGTATTGTCTTTTTGCTGGATTAAATATCCTCCATACATCACATAAATCGTATACATTCATCATATCTGTCACCTTTCTCCTGGAATGTGGACGATTAACATTTCTATATCTGAAGGTATCCTTATCAACATCTAAAACTACATTCCAGTCACCTCCTATGACAACATACTGATTGTCAAACTTATCAATTTGCTCACAGACTTTGTCAAAAAAGGTAGGTGAATCTGCATTACTAGGTCCATATATGTTTACAAGTGACATTCTTTTCCCATCTATTTCAATGTCAAGGGCTATATATGTTCCATCATCACTCCTAACTATATCATGTAATTTGTACTGGAAGTTATTGTTAAACAGGATAGCTACTCCTTTGCTATTAGTATTGCTTCCACTTACAAAACATTCAAAGCCCCACATGGAACGAACAGACTTTTCACATTCAGTTTTTAAGTGTGTTTCCTGCAAAAAGTAAATACACGTTTTTTGTTGTCTTAGAAAGTCAAACACATCTTTTCGTTTCTTATAATCACCAAGACCATTTGTATTGAATGTACATAATTATTTTCAGTGGGCTAACCGTTGCCATTGTTTTCTAGTTCAAAGTGATTAATGAAATGTAAGGGAAACACAAAAGCAAAAAAAAAAAAAACACACTGAATACAACCAAACAGAAACCAACCAGCAACCAAAAAAGCTTGACATGTTCTGACAAAAATCTGAGTGTCCCCCATAAACGTGGCAATAATTGCAACCCACACTGACAACATGCAATAACAACACACACACACACACACACACACACACACACACACACACACACCATAGTACGAATATACATAACATGTCAAAAAGTGGGGGGAAAAAAGAAAGAAAATGTCATAAATTGTGAACCTACCGCTCTGGAGCGAAGACGGCATGGTAGAAAAGTAAAACTACGAGAACTACGTACCAAGCAGACGAACTGTACAACTTCACGAGCAGACGAACTAATTTACATAAACTCCAGACGCATCAGTCCGCGTGCTCCTGTTAGCAGTTCCGGGTCTAGATAGCCTTTTCCGTTGAAGTGACAACTACGCCGCTTGGTTACTCTCGACAGCTTAGCTGGGCGAGTACACGCAGTTATAGAGTCACAAAAAGTCCAGGAAATAACTTGAAAGAATCACCGTCTGTCAGCTGTTTCACGCCTGCTGTGTGGTCGTGCGCATGCGCGACCCGAGGTCAAGCGTCCACGTGATGTAAACAAAACTACGAACACGAAGTCGACACTTCCACGCGGTAAACACAAGATAGTCACAGTTTAGTCTTCCGCACCGTTTCCTCGTCGTCGGATCGCAGGAACCCTGCGTCGTTTTCGTCGGACGCAGCACCAGAGGGAACGTCCTCTTCTCTCCTCAGACGTCGATCGCTGGTCCCTCCAAACTGTCGGTTCAGTCGGCCTCGCCATGGTCTGCCTCTGCTGCCACGCCCACCACGGTTGTAGGGTGTTGAAGCTGTCACAAGGTCTATCTCGATATCAGATAGATCCGTCACTGTTTTCACCTGCATAACCTGCTCGTCTATGGTCCTCACATATATTTTTCCTCGTCGTGACCATGCTGTGGCAACTTTCTCATTCTCCTTGCAAGCCCTCAGCAGACTGTAGTTGTTGTTGGTAAGGTCTTGCACGATCATAAACTGTGTCTGCCGCAGCTTTCGCTTGTTGCTCAGCACTGCTTCTGTTGTCTTGCGTGAAATGAAGCGTGCTATTACAGGTCGAGGACTGCCCTGTTCCCCCGAAGGTTTCCCCGTTCTGTGTATTGCTTCAATGTCTTCTGGCGTAATGCGTAGTCCCAACTTGCTGTTAAAAAGCTTCAACACCTTTGACTCGCACTGCTGCACTGTCTCTCTCTCCTCTTCTGGTACGCCAAACACGCGTATGTTATTACGACGCGTGTACTGTTCAAGATCGTTGGCCTTGGTATCCGCCAGCTTGGCTTAGTGTTTCGCCTCAGAAACCATTCGTGCCAAATTTTCCTCCTTCTCTTTACATTCCTGAATGTCACTTTTCAGCTATTCGTTTTCCTTGCGCAGTTCGAAAATCTGGCCAGTCATCTCCTCCACCTTTCCGCTCAACATGTCCATTTTCTGCGACATACCTGTCATTGTCTGTGACAATGCACGAATTTCCTTCAGTAAATCCGCATTGGAAATAGCATCCCCACACACGTTGTTAGACACAGTACCGATAGTACTGACCTGGCCGCTCGAAACACTGTCAACTGCCACCTCTGTCACCGTCACATTTGTCCGCCATGTTCGAAGAGCACACCTTGCCCGCTACTGGAAAATGGTGTCGGATAGTAGAAGAAACACTTCTATCGTCTCGTGTCCTCTTCGAAACAGTCCTTTTGTTTTTTGCTGAACTGGACTCGTTGACTGTCGAAGATTCGTGGCCGCTGGTGTCAGTGGAAGATTCGTGTGGCTTCTTACGTTTCGTACGGTGTCGGTTCGGCATGGCGCTGTCGCTGATTGACCGGTGAAGGCGGCTGGCGCATGACTGTCACGAATAAAGCGTGATTTTCGGCGCAGTGTTTATCTTAATTACACGCCGACCTCCGCTCCTAACCAGGGCTGCCCTAGGCAAGCATTGTGTTGCTTCAGATGTCCCTCTGTCTTAATTAATTAGCAAAAACTGCTAAAAATCTTGAGAGACAAAAAAAAAAAAAAAAAAACCGCAACTGCTCCGGTCGTGAGCGATGTTCACAACCCGTGTGTGCATTTATAAAATGAATTGTTACGCTGGAATTAATTTCTAGTAAGTACATCTATAAGCAGACGACAAAAATGGCGCTAGGGCACTTGAAGACGCCCGCAACCATACGGCAGTTTGACAGGCAGAATAGAATAAATCATGCATCGACAGTTACATCTGACGTGTGCATTCATGCTTACTCGAACCATGCGCATTTGTGTGTTATACGTGGAACAAGATGGCCACCAGCCCAATATGTTGTTTCCATTCAATGACCTGCTGTAGTCACAGTCGTAGTCGTTGTGTCATGTATGCAGCCCGCGCGCACACGCCGGAACGCAAGCTCTCTGACATCAAGCATGCTGACATAAAGAAAGTACAGAAAACCCTTATCGTGCCTCTATGCACTTGCAAAAACCCAAACACATGAGGTCGTGTGAGCTCGCCTAGCTGGTTTCGGCGTATGCGAGGTTCTACATGGGTGAATGAATTCTTGTAATAAAGTCGTTCCCCTTTGACAGAGTTACTTCCCGCAGACCTGACTGACAGACGATTGCTTACTGGTATCGGAGAAGAGACCCTCTCTATCTCTCTCTCTCTCTCGCCTTAGACCCGCGCTTGCGCGCGCGCGCACGCACGCACGCACGTTATGGTTTTGAGATCTAAAGTGTGTTCACCAGCACTTTCATCAGGTACGGCTTACGCCAAAAGTGTAAAAGCGACAACCTCCAAAATTCACTTAGTTTAGAGTCCGTATTCATGCTATCTATGTCCAAAGAATGGAGTGGTTTAGGTACATATTACGCCTTTAAACGCCAGAAAGCCACTTTTTCTGAAAAGGGCGATAACTCGCAAATCATGTGTGCAGTCGTACCTGGATCGGGCCTTCTATTCAACAATCTTGATTCATTTAGAAACCCCAAATTTGAAATCGATCGGTTCAGTATTTTCGGAGAAATAGGCATCTGAACTGGGTTCACATGCAATGTCAACTCAGGCTCGGTTTACATGAAAACTATAAGAGCGACCATTTTTAGTAGTGACTCTGTTCAGAGTCCCTATTCAAGCTATCTACTGCCAAAATATTGAGTGATTTAAATAAATATTACGCCTGTACACGAAAGACAACCAACTTGTCTCAAAAGGGAGATAACTCCCAAATCACTTAAGCAATCATCACACGCTTGGTTCCTCTAATGTAACATTTTGATATATTTGGATACATCAAATTTGAAGCCATTCGGTTGAGTATTTTCGAAGAAACGAGCCTGGACACAATTCACACACACACAGCCGCACGCACACACATACGCACAGACGGCACTCACTGAGGAGGAGAAGCGCGTTCGGCGCACCGTACATGTCAGCATCGATGACGCACGTTTTCTTACGTCATTGTCAGAGTTACACTTGCAAAATCGTCTCTGCGGGAGATCGGCAGTGACGTGCGTTTGTACCACAGATGCTTGCCCATGAACCTGGAAAATTTAGCCGGTCCTATGATGTTGTTTCCATTACTATGGAAACAACATAAAAATGAACAAGAACGAGTAACGACGTCAAGTTCGTAGTCTCGTCGCTTTCAACGAAGAATTCAGCCAGATTCGTTGTTCGTATTCGCCGCGAGGATGCGCGCGCAAGATGGATGTACGTCATGGGTTAAAAATAGATGGGAAATCCCTCTGCAACCACCATGAAGACCAAACGAGGAAGTTTGCTTAAACTACCGACTATCTACTAATCGGTGTCCTCTGTCTGATTAGGTCTTGACAACATCCACCGCCTGACGTCCTCCCAGATCTACAGTCTCCGTGTGGACCTGGAGGATTGGGACGGCAGCACGGCGTACGTTGAGTACAGGGACTTCAGTATCAGTGGACCTGACGACTTGTACCGTCTGCACATCAGTGGCTATTATGACACTAGTACTGCAGGTGTGTGTGTGTGTGTGTGTGTGTGTGTGTGTGTGTGTGTGTGTGTGTGTGTGCAGGGATTCCGAGGTTTACTTGCCGTATAGCTGTGCATTGTGGTTGTACAGGAGATGAAAAGTAACTGAAAACCAAGGTCTTGTCTTTTAAACAAACCTAAATCAAAACAAACAAACAAACAAAGCCAGACAACAAAACAAACAACATAAAAGTCGACGAATTGAAACCACCAATTTTGTTTTACTTGCGGGCAGATGAAACTATTCATGAAAAGTGAGTGGTAAACAACGTGAAATGTGAGATGTTTTATGGTTGTGTTTGTTTGCTTTTGAGCGTTTTGAAATACTTCTGCTTATGACTCACGGTCATTCAGTGTACTTACGAGAGAGAGAGAGAGAGAGAGAGATGCTCTACCGAAAGACGTAATCATCTACGTGTCAAGAACTGTCATTACTTGTGTTCACAGGTGACTCTATGATCCAAGACCATAATCTGAACAACATGCAGTTTTCCACGCCGGACCAGGACCATGACAAGCAGAGTGGACACTGTGCCCGGTGACCGTCACGGCGCGTGGTGGTACAACTCCTGTTCCTGGGCCAACCCCAACGGTCGGTACATGGATGTCGGCGGCAGTGGTGTGGACGGCATCAGGTGGTTTCACTGGAAGAACGACGACCGTTCCCTGAAACACGTGGAGATGAAGATCCGACCCCGGACATGAATGATGATCTGTTACATGTACTTTCTGATGGTCGTACCGAGGACAGTTTGTGTTTGTGTACACATACCAAACATCGAGTGACTGGTTTATCACTGTTGACAAAAAGGAAAACAAAATGAAGTGTTCTGAAATAAATTGACACACTCTCCCTTACGGATCTTTTTGTGTGTGTGTGTGTCAGCATATCATGATGTGTGTGTGTGTGTGTGTGTGTGTGTGTGTGTGTGTGCGTGTGTGTGTGTGGAGGGGGGGGGGGGGTGTCTGTTTGCAAAACTTGGTGTTGTTGTTGTTGTTATGACTTTGCACGTATGTACTCGGATGTTCATGTTATCCCGTGTCAGATCACCATGACTATCCAAACATGTTTTGTAAAGAAAGTTTAAAAAAAAAAAAAAAAGAGAAAAGCCCACCTTATTCAACTGATATGGCCCATTTGGCTAATTAATGTGGAAGTCGCTCTCTCTCTCTCTCTCTCTCTCTCTCTCTCTCTCCTCAAGTTTGCGTCAGTATAAGCGGACATTACGTCATTAAGAACATTCTATTACGTGATTTTTTTTTTACTTTGACAATTATGTTCAACTTGGAGCCAGCTGTCAAGATGAAGGTATGAAGAAATCTTTCTTCCTTTTCACTAACTTGTTTGGCTTTGTAGCTTTTCACAGTGATTGGAGAGTACTTTGGCTTTTCAACATTGTGCATAGAAGCACTCCAGTCTTCACGCACGAACGCGCTCTCACACAAACACAAACGCACTTGGGCTACGCACTAAATCACACACGCAGGCATGCAGACACGCAGGCACGCACGCAGGCACGCAGGCACGCACGCACACACACACACACACACACACACACACACACACACACACACACACACACACACACACACACACACACACACACACACTCGAGCGCGCGCGCACAAAACCGCTTGCCGTCGGTCGTTGAAAAAAAATGTTACAATCGAGAGCTTTAGCAATCATGAATACGTCTTACCTGCTCTTGAGTGCGTGTGTGTGTGTGTGTGTGTGTGTGTGTGTGTGTGTGTGTGTGTGTGTGTGTGTGTGTGTGACAAGGGACACATCACAGAAGACTCGTTATAACCATGCAACGGAGAAGCGCCGTACATAAGTGGACAGTCCGATCCCCAGAATTTCCACTATACCGGAGTAAGGACAACGAGCATGGAAATAAGTAGCGAGGAAACACTGACAGTTGAGAGAATCATACGGCCTAAGGTAAGGCATTCAAAGTTGACTGAGCTTTTATCCCAAACCACACAAACCTCCACAGAGCATGGTAGTCCTCACCTTCATCATCATACGCATGAAATTGTGTGTGTGTGTGTGTGTGTGTGTGTGTGTGTGTGTGTGTGTGTGTGTGTGTGTGTGTGATATGCTAACTGGTATACGGGGCAGTATAAACCTAGGGCATGCAGGAGACACTGCACCCTTTATACTGATTTATCGAACTCACGATTACAAAAAAGCGTGGAAAAGAAATAAACTATTTAAAATAAAGCAAGTGTGTGTGTGTGTGTGTGTGTGTGTGTGTGTGTGTGTGTGTGTGTGTGTGTGTGTGTGTGTGTGTGTGCGTGTGTGTACTCCAGGTCTCGTCGACAAG
>JACVVK020000207.1:280000-297500 GCA_018292915.2 Batillaria attramentaria
AAGGTGTCCCCCGACAGGAATAATACACCACACGCGTTTGTTCCATTCGCTAGAGAAACTGCTAGTTTTAAAGAATTTCTTAACTTTGCGACTTCTTATATCAGAAAAATACGGCTTTAAAAAATAAGTGAAAGCAAAAAATAGGGAGCGGGAAAGGGAAACTAAAAGGTTGAAAGAAGGGAAGATAATCTGTAGATCGAAGTTGACGTTTCCTGATAGCGCAGTTATTTCCCATGCAGTGTACAAATTGCCCATGTGTGTGTGTGTGTGTGTGTGTGTGTGTGTGTGTGTGTGTGTGTGTGTGTGTGTGTGTGTGTGTGTGAGTAAGTGTTGCATACTTTTTGTTTTATTGGTTTAGTGTAATTGTGAAGCGCCTTGAACCCACCTTGTGGGGATACTGCGCTATATAAGAATGTTACATTATTATTATTGTTAACAACTTCAGGTTATATAAAAAGGCACTTTGGAAAACCCTCTAATTCTCTGTGCTATTTTCAGGCCATTCAGCGTAAAATGGAATCGCTTGGATCTAACAACAACGATAAACCAATAGATAAACCGGTCCTGGAAACAACAGAACTGGACAGTTCCACTACTGAAGGCTCATCTTCTGAGGAATCGACTGATACGGAAAATATAGACACTGTTTATTAGGTCAAGACACTGTTTATTAGGTCAAGACACTGTTTATTGGGTCAATACACGGTTTATTAGGTCAAGACACTGTTTACTAGGTCAAGACACTGCTTATTAGGTCAAGACACTGTTTATTAGGTCAAGACACTGTTTACTAGGTCAAGACACTGCTTATTAGGTCAAGACACTGTTTATTAAGTCTATTTAGTTTTGGTAGAGTTTTATTTCTTTGTGTAGTACGTTTGGGGTTGCAGTCGCTAACGACTCTCCAGAACTTTATCTTGAACCGCTTTCGTATGCACATCTCAAAGGGCCCCCCCCCCCCCCCCCAAAAAAAAAAAAAAAAAAAAAAAACATTTCAGGACAGCCACTGTGTATTTCCGTCCCTTCTCGGTGTATGTACAGCAAACACAAATCGGTTTGTAAGACTTGAATCACTTCCTCCGTGCTATCAACAGACGAAAACAACTATAAATTTAAGGCGGATGGCGACTGCGACCCCTCAACACACTTTAACATTTTAGTCCATGGTTATGATACTGTTGATTGTGACTGCTATATTATGTGTAATGAACATTTTAACTACAGTTTTAGGAATATTTGACCAGAAGGCAGAATGAGTAGGTATAGCTTTGTCTGCACATCATATTGTCAGACGAGACACATTGTGGGGGGTGGTTCTGTATAGTTTAGCTTCGTATGACTATCGAATGCCACTTTCTCATTTACTTTGCATGTATTTCGGAATTTTTTATTTTTTATTTTTTATTGGTGAGTGTGCTTTTTTGTCAAACAAGTGTGTTAGCAAACTTTGTCTTACAGATGACTTACTGACTGACTGACTTACAGACTGACAAGCTGACTGACTGACGGATGACTGATTGGCTGACTGACTCTCTGGCTGACTGACTGGCTGGTTGACTGGCTGACTGACTGAATGAATGACTGAGTGACTTACTGGCTGAATGACTGGCTGGCTGACTGGTTGACTGACTGACACTCTGGCTGGCTGACTGACTGATTCTCTGGCTGACTGACTGACTGACTGGCTCGCTGACTGACTTCACTGAATGAATGGATTATAATATGGCATACACATGTTGCTCAAGATCAGTTTCCGATCTTGTCTTTGTGTTTGCATGTATTTGGGGTCTTGTTTTCTCTTTTGTCAGAATACAGAAAGTGCCTTTGAAAACTTAGCCTCACAAAATGAATGAATGATTGAATGAATGAATGTTGCTCGTCGTTGAGAGAGAGAGAGAGAGAGAGAGAGAGAGAGAGAGAGAGAGAGAGAGAGAGAGAGAGAGAGAGTCTCTAAAACCCACAATAATTAATATATTATGGGCTCCTGCAAAACGGGGGACGGGGGAGGGGGGGGGCAAAGTAGCCTACCTACATTTTCAAATATTAGGGGGGGGGGGGGGGGAACCATGTTGGTAGGTCAAAGTTAGCATCTTTGAGATCATTTTCAAATATTACGTCTTCAATGAAAGAAGCCTGAATGTAGCTCATAAACATGATAAAGACGAGAATATAACGCGCATTATAGGCATGGTTTCAATATCACACCTTCCTGGGCATTTTTTATTTTTTTTATTTTTATCATGCGTACACCAAGCTACAGAAATAATCTTGTGCACTTTTCAGTTGGATTAGATTGGAATTCTTCTTCGTCCCACTACCGTAGTAGGGGAAATGCGGGCTGCTTCCCCCGGGGGAAGCGCGTCGCCATGAACCGGCGCCACCCATCCCCCCCCCCCCCCCCCCCCCTGCATGCATGTGTGTGTTTCCAACCCACCGGCCATTTCGGCCTACTCTTGTTCGAATGATGGAATTGGGATCTTTATCGTGCACACTTGATGGTACGTGCATGCGTGTGTACACGGGCCGAAACAGGCACCGAAAGCGAGTCTGCACATGATTTTGACTCGATTTAGTGAGGAGAAATCTTACACCAAATTCCTGCCCGGGATTGTTACCAATAACTCCATTTGCCCCCAAAATCAGGCTTTGTTCCCCTTTTGTGGGAGTCCACGATTGTGTGTTTATTCCACAAAAATGATACGAGAACACGGCATAGAAAACATTTTTTCCTCTTTAATAGAGTTTATGGGTATGCTCATTTAATTAACAAATCACAAGCTTTCCTAATGAGTACAATATATAAACAATTTCTTTTTTTTCCCGACACGCTGAGCTTGACACTCTAGAAATGCTTTAAAATTCACATACAATAAAACTCATATGTAACCGGCCCCCGTAGCACTTCGGACCATGGACCGGGAGACCGGGGTTCGAGTCCCTGCCCAGGCAAGCGGGATTTTTCCTACCTAGGTGTTACGTGTGGAGAAATCAGTGTTGAGGGGCCCGTCGTCTTATCGGGGTTAACGATGACACACAGGCGAACACGTAACACTAGGTCGGCTCCTACACAGAGCGGGTGTGCTATATGCCCATTGCGTTGTGATGTGGATGATTGCACGGCTGGCACTGCAGGTGCCGTAGTTCCCGGGCCTGGTTAACGCCGGGATATTTTTGACAGGAAGCGTGGAATGCGGTCCTGTTCCGTAGTCCCAAACCACACGGACCTCCATAGCATCATCTTACCATCATCCTCATCTCCATCATCATGCATAATAAAACTAGAGAGGCAAAAGCCTCCACGGCTCCCTTGTGACAGGGGTCAAGGTCATTCAAAAGAGTATGTTTGTAAAATTCTATCACTATCTATCATCAAGCCAAGTAAGGTGTCTCTGGTGTTCTTAGTTCCTGGCAATATTTCACTTTTTCCACAAAACTGACTATATGGCCTTGACCTTGGGTCAAGGTCATTCAAATAAGATATCAATGTCTATCATTACACCAAGTTGGATGCCTCTAGTATTTGTAGTTTCTCCAAAAACAGTAGTATTGAAATTCAAAACAGACAGCTTTTATGACCTTGACCTTGAGTCAAGGTCATTTAAAGTGGTATGGATATAGTGGTCTTATCAATGTCTATTAGCATGCCAAGTTTGGCGCCTCTGCTGCTTGTTGTTTCTGAGAAAATGCCAATGTTACGGTTTCACAGAAATAGCTTGTACGGCCTTGACCTTTACACAAGGCTATTGAATACATGTATATCTGTAAAGTTCTTATCAATGTCTATCACCATGTCAAGTTTAAAACCTCTGGTTTATGTAGATTCCAAGAAAATGCCAATGCAAAATTTTAAAACAGACAGCTTTAGTGACCTTGACCTTTAGTCAAGGTCATTCAATATGATATATTTTTAAAGGTCTTACGGCTGTCTATAGGCATGCCAAATTTGGTGCCTCTGCTTTTTGTAGATTCTGAGAAAATGCCCATGTTAAGGTTTACTGTGGAAATGCGGAAAATAGCTTGTATAGCCTTGACCTTGGGACAAGGCCATTGAATACATGTACATCTGTAAAGTTCTTATCAATGTCTATCATCATGCAAAGTTTAAAACCTCCCGTTTTTGTAGATTCCAAGAAAATGCCAATGCAAAATTGTCAAACAAACAGCTTTAGTGACCTTGACCTTGAGTCAAAGTCATTCAAAATGATATATTTTGAAAGGTCTTATGGTTGTCTATCAGCATGCCAAGTTTGGTGCCTGTGCTGTTTGTAGATTCTGAGAAAATGCCAATGTTAAGGTTTTCTATGGAAATGTGGAAAATAGCTAGTCTGGCCTTGACCTTCACACAAGGCCATTAAATACATGTATATCTGTAAAGTTCTTATCAATGTCTATCATCATGCAAAGTTGAAAACCTCTGGTATTTGTAGACTCCAAGAAAATGCCAATGTAAAATTTTCAAACCGACAGCTTTAGTGACCTTGACCTTGAGTCAAGGTCATTCAAAATCATCTATTTTGAAAGGTCTTATGGCTATCTATCGGCATGCCAAGTTTGGTGACTCTGCTGTTTGTAGATTCTTAGAAAATGCCAATGTTAAGGTTTACTGCGGACACACAGACAGACAGACAGACAGACACACACACACACACACACACACACACACAGACGACGGAGGGTTATAACATAGACTCCCATTGTTACACAAGGGAGCCAAAAAATTGCCCCAGTTTTCGAGCCCTCCGTGGATTTCACCCATTACCTGGGAGGAACACCAATGGAACTGGCAAAGAGTTGGAGGGGGGGGGGGGGGCAGCAAAAAAAATAAAAATCATATGTAGGGTAAATTTAAATTCAAATGTTCCTTTGTTTTGCAGTGGTAGCCGAGACCACCTACCCCCTTATTCCTCTGTCGCTAGCTAGCCCAGCCGCATGCAACCTGCAGTTGACCCTGCAGTCTATTTGTGGTACGAAGTCTACATCTTTTGGCTGATGTCTGCTTTTCCGTTTTCACCTGCGGGCTTGGATGTTCCTGGCAGGCAGCCATAGTTATTTCCGTACTTGTTAGTTGCTGGCAGCTCCCGACTTACATCTATTGCTTATAATCGAAAAGAACAAGACTGCACGTTCAAAGTGTGTGTGTGTGTGTGTGTGTGTGTGTGTGTGTGTGTGTGTGTGTGTGTGTGTGTGTGTGTGTGTGTGTGCGTGTGCGTGCATGCGTGCGTGCCTGCGTGTGCGTGTTTCCTATAAGACGCTGCCCATATGAATACTCTGTATTGGCTCTCGTGGCAAACTCCCAAAACCAAAACTTCAATCGATGATTTTCAGAGTTTGGGGCCGTCATCTTGATCCCCCCCCCCCCCCCCCCCCCCCGATTGACAGGAGCATAGTGGTCGATTGTCCAAAAGGTTGTCGCCAGGTCAACCCTCACAGAACTGACTATGCAGTTGGTGATATTTTGTTATTGTTCTCATTGACAACTTTACACCGAAGTGAAGAGCGGTTTATTTTGCAGAAAATACAGGGAAGATACAAGATGGTGTGATGATGTCATCCTTTGACACTGACGTTCGAATGACGTGCGTTCCGTGGGTAGGATAGCACTTGTGTTACAACTTTGTATGTCAGTCCAGCCAATGATGGAAATGATTGCAGATTACACAAATCTGACGTCACAAGATCTAACAAACCAGTGAAAGAGAGTGCTGACATCTCCTTGGGAAAAGCATGACGTCATCGTGTCAGTTCCGGCATATTTCACACTGAAAAGTTTTTTTTTTTTTTATCCTACAGAAATCTATAGACAAAGCGCGTGAAACACTTTAATTATCTTGGGCCGATGCGGAACAGGTACATTTCAGATCTAAGACGCACAGGAGTGCATAACTGCACTTGAAGTTCCTTTTCAATCACTGGAATCTTAACAGTGGTCTGATCTTCATTTCAGTTGCCTTGCACCTTCGGTAACCATCAGTCGACCGCCATGTGATGCCGAGTTTTTTGGCGTCGTCGTCGTCGTCGTCGTCGTCGTCGGCATCGTCATCGTAATAAGGGACGTTCAGATTTCCTTCGACACATCCTCCACCCCACCACCCAGACTTGGTTCTCATTGCACAGTTGACGTGTCCTAGGTCATCGTTGTCGTTGTCGTAGGTCGAGAACTCGTATCCGTCTGATTCGCTTGGTTCGTTGTCCCACAGGTTGTCGACTGTTGGATGAATAATGATGACATGTGAACACAGGCCTAAGAGTGGGTGGGTGGGTGTTTGGGGGTTTAACGTCCTTTTCCACCACATAGGGGGTGGGTGGGTGGGTGTTTGGAAGTTTAACGTCCTTTTCCACCACATAAGGGTGATATCAAAGACGGGGCAACGATGAAAAAGCCAGCACAATATTTGGCCCCAGCCGGGGTTCGAACTCACGACCCGAGCATTGGAAGTCCAACGCTCTACCATTCGACCACCGCGGCTCCCCCACCACATAGGGTGATATCAAAGACGGGGCAACGATGAAAAAGCCAGCACAAATATTTGGCCCCAGCCGGGATCGAATTCACGACCCGAGCATTAGAAGTCCAAATGCTCTACCATTCGACCACCCCAGCTCCCGCACAAGCCTAAGGACAAAAGGAGTGGGAGGGTGGGCGTTTGGTGTTTAAGGTCCTTTTCCACCACATACGGGGCAACGATGAAAAAAAAAAAGCCAGCACAAATATTTGGCTCCAGCGGGGATACGAACTCACGACCCGAGCATTAGAAGTCCAACGCTCTACCATTCGGCCACCCCGGCTCCCCCTAAGGACACAAATACACCGTGGGGCCGTATGCAGTCTAGAATTTTAGAAGTTATCGCCCATTCAAAGAAATTGGTCAAAAATAACAACAAAACAGATAAAACAGTCTGAAATATGGAGAAACAACTTCATGGGATGGGGCCAATCCTCCTCCTTTTTATTGTGTATGTCGTAGTAGCAGTAGATGTAGTAGTAATAGTAGTCGTAGTAGTAAAAGTAGTAGCAGTCGTAGCCGTAGTCGTAGCCGTAGTAGTAGTAGTCGTCGTCGTAGTAGTGGTAGTAGTAATAGTAGTCGTAAGTAGTAGCAGTAGTAATAGTGAGATTTAGTAGGATTTCGTACGGAGGACTTCGCTGAGCAGCGTAACCCATTTGCATGTAAATTAGGCATGTTACGGGTGCCATTTAGCCAATCGCAGCACGTTAGCAGCTCGCGGCCTCTGCCGTGTGAGCCTAATTTACATGTAAATGGGTTACGCTGCTCAGCGAAGTCCTCCTTACGAAGTCCTACTAAATCTGGCTAATAGCGGTCGTAGTCGTCGTCGACGTCGTCGTCGTCGTCGTCGTCGTAGTAGTAGTAGTAGTACCTGCTTGCCCGTAGTAGTGTTTCAGATGTAGTCGGTAGTTGTCCTCTTCCCCGGCTATGTAGAAATTCTGGTAACAGGCGGCAAGAGGCCAGTACCTATTAGTCCAGGGTTCAGAGTCGGTCAGATCGATTCTCAAACTGTACACTCCGTTTGTAGTTAGCTGGTGGATCTTACGTAAACCTGTCAGAGGAAACATGAATTACTGTCCATGTTTACACGTAATATGTTTGAATTATTGTCCATGTCTATACGTAATATGTTTGAATTACTGTCCATGTCTACACGTAATATGTTTGAATTACTGTCCACGTCTACACGTAATATGTTTGAATTATTGTCCATGTCTACACGTAATATGTTTGAATTACTGACCACGTCTACACGTAATATGTTTCGAGTTTTAATAAAAATTATTTTCGTTTTTTTAATTTAAAATGTTATAGCTCTTAATTTTTTGTTTTTGTTTTTTTTGCTCCCCCCCCCCCCCCATTCTTTTCCCCCCTATGTTTCCTTTCAAAATCTCTCCCTAAGCGCCGTGAGCACTCAGTTAGGGTGGAGCCGTGCGCTGTGTCAAGTCTCCATCATCATCATCATCATCATCAAATGCACGGGGATCTAACGCGCCCCAGTGCAAAGCATGAGGGCTTGTGCACGATGCACGAGGCAACAACTTTCCAAGGCTAGTCAACAAAACATGGTAAGTAACCGCAACTACGCCGGTAAACAGCAACACATTTACACACAGAATAAACAGCAGTTTATTAACAGGCACGAACGTAAATCCTGTTCGTGACGGGATGCTCCACTTTTCGTTGATACAGCTTTCAGCATCATGTAACAGGTAGGGATTTATCTCATGTTGCTGACCTTACATTTCACAGTTATAAATGTTCTTTATGCTGCAACCGCACTTTGAAGCATGTTATTACGTATGTATTACTGTGGATTATTATTAAATGAGCAATAATTTGTTTGAAGAATGGACACATGGAGATGCTGATGTAATTATACAAATGTGCACTACCAGATGCTTCTTCTTGATGTCACTTCATGGATCAATTTGAAAGAAAAATTCAAACATATTTTTCGTGTCCGTTTTGTTTTGTTTTGTTTTGTTTTGGTTTGTTTTGTTTGAGTCATAAATATTTCTTGGGTTCATTTGGTGTAGGTTGTGAGTAACATTTAATGAGTTTACTCACCTAACCAAAACTCGCCATTTAAATCGCCAAACCCCTCCACATAATCTTTCCAGGGCCGGAAGAAATCAACAGACCCGTTGAACCGTCTCTGTATCACCTGAACAGTCGAAATCAGCGACGTCTTAATGTCAGTAGGAACATTTCATTGTCCCATTATCATAAAGCAATTTGTTTCCAATAGTACGTGCATTACACGACCCTGAACACTCAAACTTCAAACCAAAACCATTTCACCATTTCGAAACCTACGCTAAAGTTGAGCCAATGTCGACGCCCCCCCCCCCCCCTCCCACCCCCCTCCCCACCACCACCACCACCAGGAACACTAACAACACCACTTAGAAGAAAACAAAAAGAGCAACAGAAAACGATTTACTTACAAGCCAGCCTCCATCAGGACCGTCCTGTTAATAATAATAAAAAATACAGTGGTTTTAGAGTCATTCTGGACAGGCAGTGTTACGCAGGAAATGAGAACGGACACAGAAAGTGTACACAAAATTTAAAGTTCGAATATCTGAATATGCTACGTTAATCACTAACAAGGACAAATCATTATATACAGGAGTGTGTGTGTGTGTGTGTGTGTGTGTGTGTGTGTGTGTGTGTGTGTGTGCGTGCGTGCGTGCGTGCGTGCGTGCGTGCGTGTGTGCGTGTGTGTGTGTGTGTGTGTGTGTGTGTGTGTGTGTGTGTGTGTGTGTGTGTGTGTGTGCCTTAAGCGCAGCGAGTCCTTTGCATCTAGAGAACAGCGCTCTATAAAAAAAAAAAACAAAAAAAAAACTATGTATTATTATTATTTTAGTCTTGAGGCTTGCATGTTTATGCATGAGCGTGGCGCTGGCCGCCTACAGAAAGGAAAGCCATGCCAGCCATAAAATAGCCTTGCGCTTGTGAACGGCGCGCAATTTGTCTTGTTTGTATATACGGCACTTTGGGCCTTTGTTTACATAGTGTTCCCTCTGATTCGAAAATAGAAGGGTCCTTGGGACCCTCTCTCTCTATTTTTTTAGGGTCCTTTTGCAAATTTGGAGGGTCCATACATCAGATTCCGTCTGTTACTCACAATGGCTCAGCGAAAATCCGATGCTGCAAGTTACAGATCGTTTATTTGATCATCAAGTTTCCGGGGGACTGTTGGAGAAATACTGTTTGTCACGGCGAGACCAAAAATGTGCGTCTCCAGTGACGCGCTGTTCTCAAATGTGTTCGTCAATTTAAGAGTTTTGTGCGTACAAATACGCAGATCTGTGCGTAATCGGGAGTGCATGTATAAGCGTCTTGTAAGTCTCATATAGTAGTAGTAGTAGTAGTAGTAGTAGTAGTAGTAGTAGTAGTAGTAATTGTTGTTGTAGTACCGTAAAGTTCGGACCATATGCCGCGACGTTTTCCATCCAGGTTTAAACCCTGCGGCTTAACCAACGATGCGGTTTATGTGCGGATTTTTCCTATTCCAGGAGCACCACGCCCTTGTCTGTTTTTAATCAAAGCTGCACACGTTGAAGCACCGAATCCAATTGCTCAGCCACGTACCGTCATCATGCCGAAAACGCGAGGAAATGCCTACGATGTAGCTTTCAAGTTGAAGGCAATCGACATGGCCATCGAAAATGGCAATCGAGCGGCTGCACAAGAGCTTAGAATGAATGAATCAATGATACGACGTTGGAGGAAGCAGTGCGGTATGTCTCTATCTCTCTCTCTCTCTTTCTTCTTCTTCTTTCTTTCTTTCTTTCTCTTTTTTTTTTTTAATTTAGAGTAGCAACGGCAAGTTTGAAAATGGTAACTGTGCCAATAGCTTTACCGTTGATAAATAAAGGATCATTGTCATTGTCATTGTCATCTCTCTCTCTCTCTCTCTCTCTCTCTCTCTATATATATATATATATATATGCGGCTTATAAACCAGTGCGGCTTCTTGTTTTTTTGTTTTTGTTGTTGTTGTTTTTTGGGTGTTTTTTTTAAATTTAGAGGGTGCGGCTTATATAAAGGTGCGCTCAATAGACCGAACTTTACGGTAGTAGTATACCCAAAAATCTGCCGCTTTGCAGTCCTGGTCGCAGTAAACATCCACAGGTGTAGACCCCACGTAGACAGTCTTCACCCCACTCTCCGTGTCGTTAGCTCGCAGTAGATCCAGACAGTTGCGTGGCAAAGCCTCTGGTGTTGTAAACGAACAGAGACCAGTTTTACACTTCTCGCCAGTGCAAACTTTCATAGAGTTTTCCCAATTGTGACGCTACGCCACGAAATGAGTCGGAAGTTACATGCAGCTGAATAGTGCAACACCCGATTTTCCGACCGAGGTGGCCATTTTGTTTCATGGGGTACGTCATTTCAACAGATCATAACTTCAAAAATAATTATCCGATTTTAATCTGGTTTTCACCATTGGATTCAGCATTAAAATACCTGTAAGATCATATCAAAACCTCAAAAACTTCAAAAAGTGACTTCAGACTCAAATCGTGGGGGGGGGGGGGGGGGGGGGGGGGGGGGGGTCACAATTGGGTGTTCCCGATTACGGAAAATACCCCACACGAGTTTGTTGATTTCGATTGTTGAAATCAACAAACAAGTGTGGTGTATTTTCCGTAATCGGTGACACCCAATTGGGAAAATTGTGATGGGTACAATGTTAAACCACGCGTGGTGAATTACGGATTTTTAAACAATGACCTGTAATGGTGGAAGAGTGGTATATAGTGAGTTAACTGCGAGTGCTTTACGTCCGAAAATAGTAAGGAAACAGAGAGCGAAAGTGTGAGTTATGACGTTTCATAACCCACCCAGCGGTTTATGAGTTCACAAAAAGCACACTCCACTTACGTCATTAGTCAAAGACGCGCAGAAGGTGCATTTCAAATATTTGGAAGTTATACCTCACGGCCGGTGCATAGCTGTTTTGCTCACTTTTGGAGGTGAAATTTTGTTTTGCTTGAATCACGAAAGAAGGCTCGGTAGCTACGGCAAAAATTGGAACATCTTGTGGTTCCTGGTAAACGACTCGGCCTAAATCATTTAACCTCTGGTATTATTATTATTATTATCGTCCGGGACTGAAGGATAGGTGGGGAGGTGTCTGGGAGTTTAACGCCCTTTTCTAACACACAAGGACCGGGGCTGAAGGATGGATGGGGGTATTTGGGAGTTTAACGTCCTTTTCCACCACGTAACGTCCGGGGCTGATGTACGGGTGGGGAGGTTTTGGGGAGTTTAACGTTCTTTTCCACCACGTAACGTCCGTGGCTGAAGGATGGGTGGGGAGACTTTTGGGGAGTTTAACGTCCTTTTCCAGCACGTAAGCTCCGGGGCTGAAGAATGGGCGGGGAGATATTTGGGAATTTAACGTCCTTTTCCAGCGCGCAAGCTCCGGGGCTAAAGGATCGGTGGGTAAGTATTTGGGAGTTTAACGTCCCTTTCTACCACGTAATATCCGGGGCTGAAGACTACACAAAGTAATGATCGACCGACAAACAGTTCTACGTACCAGCCTCTGGGCAAAGCTCCAGCTGTAGTTTTAATTTCTCCTTCTTGGATATCATCTCCTCCACTCGCTTCTCCACCTCGTCTGTTTCTTTTGTTAGGGATTCCGTCTGAGACCTGGGTTACACGCCAACCAAAAGCACTGAATGTCTATAAGCTATGGCACAATTTATCTCAATTCATCTCATTTCATCATCTCAGCTCATCCCGTCTCAGCTCATCTCATCCCATTATCTCATTTCATCATCTCATCTCATCTCGTTTCATCATCTCATCTCATTTCATCTTATCTCATGGCAAAACGAAGACCAGGATCAAGACAAATTCCCTCCCCCCCCCCCCCACCCCCCCCACCCCCCCCCCCCAAAAAAAAATAAAATAATAATAATAAAAATAAATTTAAAAAATAATAATAATAATAAAATAATAAAAAAATTTAAAAAATGAAATAAAATAAAATAAATAAAATCACACAGCCCTTACCCACACGGACCTCCAAAGCAGCATCATAATCCCATAATCATAACGCATATACCATAACCCTCGTCCTCTTCATCATGCATAGTGTAGGGAGCAATACCACAAGAGCTAGCGAAGAGAGAGGTATAGAAGCAATACATAAAATCAGACCACAGTCTATCAAGCCAAATTAACTGTTTGTAGTGTTTGTAGTTCCCGAGTAAATAACTTCGTTAAAGTTTGTCACAGATGGACGTCAAATGATGGGCGGGTGGGTGGGTGTTTGGGGGTTTAGCGTCCTTTTCCACCACATGCAGGTGATATCAAAGACGGGACAACGATGAAAAAGCTAGCACAAATATTTGGCCTCAGCCGGGATACGAACTCACGATCCGAGCATTAGAAGTCCAACGCTCTACCATTCGGCCACCCCGGCTCCCCTCAAATGACAGACAGACTGACCAACAGACAGACAGGCCGACACACACGCAGACAGGCAGGCAGACGGGCAGATAGATGGACTGACGGACAACAGACAGATAAAGAGACAAGTCAGCCAAACAAACGGACGGTCAGACAGACAGACGGAGGACAAACAGGCGGACAGACAGACGAATAATAAATACCTGAGCTTTCCGTTTCTCATCCGCAGTTTTTCGTTGCGTTGTTTCAGTTTCTCGTTCTCCTTCTTCAGTCCGTTTAACTTATTCTTCAACCTGGAGTACGCTCTACACTCGTAAGGAAGACTCGCAAAGAGCTGTCTGAAGTTAGACGCCAGTTCAGACACTTCCTCTTGCTGGTCGTTCATCATGGAGTTGGTATTTTCGTAGTCCGAACGAATCTTTGCGTCCGTCTTCTCCTTTTGTGACAGATTCTTCCACGCGCGGCGTTTGTCCGATGTCGCACTGTCGATGCGTTTTTCCAGTCTGTCATCTTCCTTCTTTTGACGTTTGAGCTCGGAGTGAAGTTCAGTCACGTTCGAGATCAGACCAGCATCTGTTTCTGCCTGTTTCAACATCTCAGACGCGATGTGTTGGTGTTGTGAGGTCAGATTCTGAACGTGGTCTTCCATGCTGGAATCTGGAGATTCATCAACCTGGCTTGTTGCTGAAAACACGCTGTGTGTAATGACGAGGAGAAAAAGTGAAAGCCGTATCAGGCAGCCCGCCATGTCTGTTGTACGCTGAACAGCCGGAGTACTTCACAGTCACTCCTGATAGAGTTGTAGCGTCCCGGGTGTGGGGTCGTCGTGGTTGTCAGGAATACTGCAGATAGAGTAGCTACTTTGCAATGTGTCTGTTGTGACTGAAGAACGAAAGTGTACCGTCTGCTTCTCGGTTGGTATAGTTTGCCCATATACCAGTCATTCACAGAGGGAGCAAATACTCGACCACTTGGAGGGGCGATTGTTTACTCGCTGTGCGCGAATGCGTGCAAATGTACTGTGACATTCGGACCGGTCAACTCTCGCGATATTTCCGCGCCATGGTCAGCGAACGGCGTGTTTGCGGTAAAACGATGTCGAGGCAGGTTTTGGTACAGCCGAATTGTAGATCACTTAGTATGAATACAATTCCAAACAAATACGATTTCTCCGATGCTGTCCAACTCAACAAGCAGGTAAAACACTGAGCACCATTCTCCTGCTCAGGTCACTCGCAGTCCAGCTGTAAGCCTACGGCCGACCACCGCCATTCACATTTTGTGTCTGTTAGACCCTGGCAAGTCCCGAATAACGTCTGTTGTTTACAGTCGAGAAGATGCGGATGGAACGAGGCTTCTGGGCAGTCACGTGATGCTGCAATATACAACTAATACTGGTACAACTAATTTCATATTCGCTCCACGCGAAGACGGTGTCAGTGTGTGTGTGTGTGTGTGTGTGTGTGTGTGTGTGTGTGTGTGTGTGTGTGTTTAACATGTTCGAATGTCGCACACGTGCACCAGTAAAATGACCAAAAATGAACCAGTCACAATTACAATGGGTATAAAACTACATGTATACGCAAATCTCAATCTTAACGCTATATTCCATCATAAAATGCGTCGCATGAAGTCAAGTCGTAAAAGAAAAGGCCACGTGACTTCACTTCGCGAGACCCAAATCCGGAGTACATCTGCACCCCCTCCCGCGTAGCGGTGATACAATCGTCCCATCAGTGGACAACTGGAGTACATTTGCCCATCCTGCGCATGACTGGTATATATTTGCACCCCGAACGTGCGAACTATACCAAATCCGAATGCAGCGGTTCCAGACACAGTTCGCAAATAATCCAACACAGAATCACGGTCTGTTTCCAGCACGAAGAGTTCCGAATACAAAGTGTTCAGTAACAGCCCCAACACTGATCTCGCACTAACCATACAGAGGCTGAATCCTACAGATAGCGGCACTGTGTCCGGGAACTATCAGAGGGTGACTGCAACAGCGAACATACGCAGGTTGGGCAGGTAAGCTAGCGGCAGGTTACGAGCCTCGATACACGCTGACAGCCTGCGGAGGCCTCGCACGCTCGCCGAACGCCGGGATTTTCTGTTCACACGCTACGAGCGTGTAGTGAGCGAACTGCGCCGCACTGGCGGCCTGGCGCTGGACAATACGCAAAGCGCGATATCGCGTGCCAGCCGCAATTGACTGGCATGGCGAGGAAAAAATAGGGCCGCCCGTAATACAAACTCTATAGACTAGTTCGTGTAAAGCAAACTGTGTAAACTAGTTCGTGTAATGCAAACTGTGTAGACTAGTTCGTGTACTACAAACTCTACAGATTCGTTCGTGTAATGCAAACTCTATAGACTAGTTCGTGTACTACAAACTGTACAGACTAGTTCGTGTACTAGAAACTCTATAGACTAGTTCGTGTACTACAAACTCTATAGACTAGTTCGTGTACTACAAACTCTATAGACTAGTTCGTGTACTACAGACTCTATAGATTAGTTCGTGTAATACAAACTCTATAGACTAGTTCGTGTACTACAAACTCTATAGACTAGTTCGTGTACTACAAACTCTATAGACTAGTTCGTGTACTACAGACTCTATAGACTAGTTCGTGTAATACAAACTCTATAGACTAGTTCGTGTACTACAGACTCTATAGACTAGTTCGTGTAATGCAAACTCTATAGACTAGTTCGTGTACTACAAACTCTATAGACTATTCGTGTACTACAAACTCTATAGACTGGTTCGTGTAATGCAAGCTCTATAGACTAGTTTGTGTAATGCAAACTCTATTGACTAGTTTGTGTACTACAAACTCTATAGACTAGTTCGTGTAATACAAACTCTATAGACTAGTTCGTGTAATACAGACTCTATAGACTAGTTCGTGTAATACAATCTCTATAGACTAGTTCGTGTACTACAAACTCTATAGACTAGTTCGTGTACTACAAACTCTATAGACTAGTTCGTGTACTACAAACTCTATAGAATAGTTCGTGTAATGCAAACTCTATAGACTAGTTCGTGTAATACAAACTCTATAGACTAGTTCGTGTACTACAAACTCTATAGACTAGTTCGTGTACTACAAACTCTATAGACTAGTTCGTGTACTACAAACTCTATAGACTAGTTCGTGTAATGCAAACTCTATAGACTAGTTCGTGTAATGCAAACTGTATAGACTAGTTCGTGTAATGCAAACTCTATAGACTGGTTCGTGTACTACAAACTCTATAGACTAGTTCGTGTAATGCAAACTTTATAGACTAGTTCGTGTAATGCAAACTTTATAGACTAGTTCGTGTAATGCAAACTGTATAGACTAGTTCGTGTACTACAAACTCTATAGACTGGTTCGTGTACTACAAACTCTATAGACTAGTTCGTGTACTACAAACTCTATAGACTAGTTCGTGTAATGCAAACTTTATAGACTAGTTCGTGTAATGCAAACTGTATAGACTAGTTCGTGTAATGCAAACTCTATAGACTGGTTCGTGTACTACAAACTCTATAGACTAGTTCGTGTACTACAAACTCTATAGACTAGTTCGTGTAATGCAAACTCTATAGACTAGTTCGTGTAATATAAACTCTATAGACTAGTTCGTGTACTACAAACTCTATAGACTAGTTCGTGTACTACAAACTCTATAGACTAGTTCGTGTAATGCAAACTTTATAGACTAGTTCGTGTGCTACAAACTCTATAGACTAGTTCGTGTAATGCAAACTGTATAGACTAGTTCGTGTAATGCAAACTCTATAGACTGGTTCGTGTACTACAAACTCTATAGACTAGTTCGTGTACTACAAACTCTATAGACTAGTTCGTGTAATGCAAACTTTATAGACTAGTTCGTGTAATGCAAACTGTATAGACTAGTTCGTGTAATGCAAACTCTATAGACTGGTTCGTGTACTACAAACTCTATAGACTAGTTCGTGTACTACAAACTCTATAGACTAGTTCGTGTAATGCAAACTTTATAGACTAGTTCGTGTAATGCAAACTGTATAGACTAGTTCGTGTAATGCAAACTCTATAGACTAGTTCGTGTAATGCGAACTCTATAGACTGGTTCGTATACTACAAGTTTTACAGATTAGAGTTTGTAGCACGCTATTCGGAAAACACGACAGGAAATCTTCTGTCCAAGTTTGTGCAGCACGGAGCAACAAAACAAAACTGAAACGAAGAAGATCCCGCAAAGACAAACTTCTTGACAAGTTATTTACGCGCATGTAGAGTAGTGCTTCAAGTGATTAACGATCCTTCGGTGAAAATTTGTATCAGCCGCAAGCCGTAAACAGTTCAGTCCCCTTTCGTTAATTTGTCTCGGATTTCCCACACCTATAATATCAGTCTTTGCGGACCTTTCGGGCGACACAGAAAATGTATCGCGACCTCGTTCGAGATTTCTAACGGTTGCAGTGTCACGGTAGGACTTATAGTTGTCACAACTTTGATTCCAGTCCAAGTTGCCACTCAACCGACACACAGTCACAATCCCCCGCCGCTCACAAT
>JACVVK020000207.1:300000-305000 GCA_018292915.2 Batillaria attramentaria
TAGAGATGGACGCACCGCGGTGCTGGAAAAGTGACGCCGCCGCGCGCCATGTTGCGAGTACCTGGAAGTGCCAGCTGTTTACATAGCGCGCATAGCATTGGCCAGACGCTATCAGCTTTTTACAAAGCGCGCATAGCACTGGTCCGCTTTATCTTACGTCACATTTCTGATGACGTCTTTCTAAAGAACTTTGTATTTCGAACGAGGCGTCCTATACACAGAGCCTCTGAGTTCTGGTATTAGTAAGATGGCCGCGATAGCGACACTCGCAAGCAGCGGTGGCAGCGTGCGGCGGTCCGTCTATCTCTTTACGTCTGTGGTCACCACACACATAACTATCAACTAAGGCATGTCAGCAAGTAGGAACCCGTCAGTCAATTGACAGCTTGCAAAAGTACAGCATTAGGTTTCCATCCATCCACAATTTGCATGTTTCCTCTTATGCACTTGATTTTGTCAGATGGTCTTGCCGTGGAAGACTGTGACAGAGGAGAATACCGTGTGTTGCCTGACGACGAGGAATGCACGGGTACTCTCCTCCCTCCCTCCCTCCCTCCCTCCCTCTCTCTCTCTCTCTCTCTCTCTCTCTCTCTCTCTCTGTGTGTGTGTGTGTGTGTGTGTGTGTGTGTGTGTGTGTGTGCGCGTGTGTGTTAATTGTAAATGGAATTGATTTATCCACCTTTGCCGTATACTTTCAAAGATAAAAGGCCAAGTCCTCTTTCCTGCCACACGAAAAGTATAGTATATAGTCACACGCAAATTAGATCGGACAAATTTGTTTTTGTGCAGTCTTTAAAAAAATGCATTAATTTCTTGCATTGTGGCTTGGTCAGATTATAGCGGCCACATAAAGCACATAACGATCTAGAAACCGCAAGCTGCCAGAGTCCGGTTGCATAATCGGCAAAGACCGGCACTGTTAGTCAGTAATGAAAACAACTGGAAACGGTTCAGCTGGTTTAGACTGCCAAATCATTTACCTTGATGACCATGTCAAAAGTAATCGCCATTCACCTAAACTTCAGCCGGAAATCGTGAATGTCGTAATAGGTTGCATAGGTTGCTTTAATTGAATTCTTGTTGAGCATGTCATAAGCATGTCTTGTTTATGCTCAAACTATTTTTCTGTACTTTCTTCAGTGCAACAAAATAAATCAGTTTAAACCAATGTCGTAAAACAACTGGGTGGGAGTAGCGTTTCACGTGACTTGATAAAATTAGGAACGTTTAACATTCCGAACGTTTCCCTGAATATCAGTTTCGTGTCGTATTCTGGGAATACTTTTTGTCTTTTTTGGCAAATTTCTTGCGTGTAGTGCCAAAAACAACATGCCACATGCGTTACATTGCCACAAATGAAAGCAATCCAAATTCTAATTTAAATTAAATTGACTTCAAAACGTTTTTCCAATTCCTTTTCACTCAACCGGAAACAGCGGAAGTCATAGAATTGAACTCTTGTGTCGTGCGTCACGTGACTGAGTTAAATAAAATTATTAGGGAAGTTCCGCTTGACATACCCTTTCCCATAGCCTACTGCATCTTACCGAGCAAAATCATTTGTGATCGTTTTCGTGCATGCAGTGTCAGAACAATTGTCAAGTTTGTATTTGATTCAAGATGGAAAAAAATAAAGTTGTTTTCAAATCATATTTCATTTCAAGCAAGGGGCACTTATAAAGTGTATAGACAAAGTCACCAGTGAAGAGTGGGTGGGTGGGTGTCTGGGGGTTCAACGTTCACCAGTGGAGCATCGCTTTTTCGAGTACAATGATGAACACGACAAAAAGTTTTTCTTTTCTTTTTTTTAAATTTTAATTTCTTTTCTTTCTGTTGCCTGCAATGGAAAAACTTTAAAAAGACAAAATCTTGTTCTTACAAAACGTGCAAGAAAGAGTGAATAAGTCCCTTCAGTTGCTGGTGCTCTAATAGACGACTCCACTCTTATCAGTCAAAACGGGCGAGCCTCACGAACTTCACTAATCGCGTGCCGCGGCATAATGAGCACATAAAAGCGACACAAAAGGGACAGAAACCACTTAACTTTGACAAAGGACGGCACAGGTCGACGTTTCGGCTTACGCCTTCTTCAGGACATAAACAAATGGGACATAACTTCAACAAACAAACAAAAGGTAACTCTGCGGACGTACTGACATACACGGCGCGGGGAAAAAAAAACAAAAAAAAAACGGTGGGCGAGAAAAGGACCAGAAAAAATAGTAAAAATATCACAACACCCATCCTTTGGTGACAAAAGACCATGGACTGTGTGTGAAAAAAAAAAAAATGTTGGGCAGAAAAGAACAAAAAAGAATAGTGAAAATTAGCAATCACAACACCCATCCTTTGGTGACACTTAACTTAACATTAAAGTGACCGTCCACGAGAAAACCCGGCGTAAGACGCATGCCACTGTTCCGAGCTAGAGGCTAACAAAGGTCAACGGGTGCTATCTGGTCGATGTTGAGATTTTGCCAAAATCAGGTAGTTCTGCCCTTAAATTATGATGTCTTAAAAGGAATTTTTTTGCACTGTAAAGAGCAAGGCTGTTTCTTTAAGATGGCTCCAAAAACAAAAAATTGAAAATTTTGCACTTAAGCTGGGTTTTCTCATGGAAGGTCACAAAAATTTTTGCTTAACTTGTAACCACTTCGCAGTCATTACCGTTTCCGTTTCTTCTTCATAATGAGCACACTTAACACATGATATGGTCTTGCAAACGTTCTTGCCAGACACTCAAAAGAGGGAAGCCCATGTAGTTTGATATGACTGAAACGTGGAAGGGAAACAGTTAGTCCATTGACGTCATTTGAGGAAAATGACCATTACGTCAATCATTCCATAGAATGGCGTCATAGACGTACTGTGTCAACACATGGCAGAGTACAGGGGTGGGGCTGCGGTCTCGAGGCTTGGAGTCGTCTATTAGGAATCGACGTTGAAACGTTCCTTGCATGTATCCCAGAGTGCCCCGCCGGAAAATGGGGCGACAGCTGCGCAACTGACTGTGGGCAATGTGTAGAGGGCACCACCTGTCATCACGTGACGGGAAAATGTCCAAGCGGTTGTAAGGACGGTTCCAGGGGTCCCCGTTGTGATTTCCCCGGTCGTGAGTAACTCTGTCTGACTCTGGCTGTGTTCTGTGTGTCTGTCTATCTGTCTGTCTCTGTCGCTGTCCGTGGCACCTCCCGCCCTGCCTTGCCTTGCTTTCCTTTGCCCATGCCAGAACATCCTCTCTCTCTCTCTCTCTCTCTCTCTCTCTTTTGTCTTGTCCTCCACATCTGCCTCTCAGCCTGTCTGCCTGCCTGCCCGCTTGGCTGTCTGTCCGCCTAAATGCGGACTTGCCTGCCTGCCTCTTGCCTGCCCACTTGCCCGCGCCTTGCCTGCCCGCCTGCCTGCCTGCTTGCCTGCCCGCCTGCCTGCTTGCCTGCCCGCCTGCCTGCTTGCCTGCCCCCTTGCCTGCCCAACTGCCTGCCTGCCTGCCCGCCCCTTGCCTGCCCGCTTGCCTGCCCACCTGCCTGCCTGCTTGCCTGCCTGCTTGCCTGCCCGATTGCCTGCCCGATTGCCTGCCTGCCTGCCCGCCCCTTGCCTGCCCGCCTGCCTGCCCGCCTGCCTGCTTGCCTGCCCCCTTGCCTGCCCAACTGCCTGCCTGCCTGCCCGCCCCTTGCCTGCCCGCCCCTTGCCTGCCCGCCTGCCTGCCCACCTGCCTGCCTGCTTGCCTGCCTGCTTGCCTGCCCGATTGCCTGCCCGATTGCCTGCCTGCCTGCCCGCCCCTTGCCTGCCCGCCCCTTGCCTGCCCGTTTGCCTGCCCGCTTGCCTGCCTGCCTGCCTGCTTGTCTGCCCGATTGCCTGCCTGCCTGCGCGCCCCTTGCCTGCCTGCTTGCCTGCCTGCCTGCTTGCTTGTCTTCCTGCTAACCTGCCTGATTGCCTGCCCCTTGCCTGCCCGCCTGCCTGCCTGCCCGCCCCTTACCTGCCTGCTTGCCTGCCCGCTTGCCTGTCTGCCTGTCTGTCTGTCTGCCTGCTTGTCCGCCCCTTGCCTGCCTGCAATTCTGCCCTTCTGATGTCAGTCCGTCTGTCTGAGTTCGCAAAGAGTTCATCGTTCGTACAAGAAGTCCATCTCGCGTACGTTTGTGTTTCAGACAGCAGACATCACAATGACTGATGAAGCAACGCTGTTGACGCAAAATGTGCGCAGAAGCTCTGAGCAGTCAGCTGCGAATCAAACTGAATCTAGTTTGATTGATTGTTTGTTTGTCTGTTTGTCGGTTTATGTATTTTTTCTGTTTGTTTCTATGTTGGTTGGTTGGTTGGTTGGTTAGTTACTGGCAATGCCCTGGTTTTATTTAGTTTATTTTGTGGTGTGTGAATGCATATCTTGCCCTTCGCCGTACGGCGCCTAAAAACTTACGCGCCGTACATCGTGGGTCAAAATGCACCCATGGTTTTAAAGAAAGAAAAAGGGTATCATCCCTCGCCGTACATCGTGGGTGCAAACTCACAAACACCTTTAAAGAAGGAACTAAACTAAAAGAATTAAATCAAAATTGCTCACACGCACATTAATGTGATCTTGACCCATTCTGTGCCCTCTTGCTGGTGGAGTGACAGGTTTGTGCGTGCGTGTGTGTGTGTGTGTGTGTGTGTGTGTGTGTGTGTGTGTGTGTGTGCGTGCGTGCGTGCGTGTGTGTGTGTGTGTGTGTGTGTGTGTGTGTGTGTGTGTGTGTGGGTGTGTGTGTGTGTGTGTGTGTGTGTGTGTGTGTGTGTGTGTCTGTCTGTCGTTTAGTTTAGACTGTATTTGTGAAGCGCCATGAGTTCGCCTTGCTAAGAATTTTATTATTGTTGTTCTTGTTGTTGTTCTTGTTGTTGATGTTGTATGTATGTATGTATGTATGTATGTATGTATGTATGTACTGGCCAGCTGTAGACAGAAATAAGATACGTAACTCATAAACATTTGTGACAAAAAGCGTTTTTCACTTGTTTTGCTGATGATGATA
>JACVVK020000207.1:310000-335000 GCA_018292915.2 Batillaria attramentaria
CTGTGTCATTGTGAACAAAACTGTATTTTGCAGAATAAGTCACTAGACACCCAAAAAGCGTATAGTTTGTGAGAGGTGTTAGACTTAACAAGTCACGTGATGTACGACGTCCATACATTTGTTTAACGACATTTGAGATTTTTAAGTGTACGTTGATTACTCTATAAGGTAGTCAGTCTAAAAGATCACGAAAACTTCTGAACTGTTTCCATTTCTGGCAGTGCTATTCTCTGCCGCATGCAACCTGAATTTGCAACCAGGTGTTTCTAGGCCGGTCTGTGTTCAGAGTAAAAATTGTTGATGTTTTACCCAAACCAACACCAGGCAGTTTTATAAAACGTCCTTTTAGTAGAACTACTGGACGATCGGGTTGTTACGAACAATGGAAAGATGTCAAGATATCAGTCAGGGACAAAGCCATGCATGCCATGCGAACAGACTTGAACTTCCGGACACAATGCGTTGGACAGGAACAGGGCGGACAAGAACTCATTCACAGGGAGACCACTCTCTCTCTCTCTCTCTCCGTGTGTGTGTGTGTGTGTGTGTGTGTGTGTGTGTGTGTGTGTGTGTGCTTTTTGACATGGCAATTTTTGCGCCTGCCTATGTTCCTTTCTGTTGGATTTCGATTTCTGCATGTTTTCAAACATATTTTTCTTTGTGTTTTTGTTGCTGTTGTTGACTGTTTTGTTGCCTATGTCTCTGTGTGGTTGTTGTTGTTGTTGTTGGTGGTGGTGGTGGTGGTGATGATTATTTTGTTTTGTTTGTATATCAATTCAAGCTTCCTACTACTGCATTTTGTCAGCTAGTGTAACTGCCTCTATTGGAATGGATCGTTGACCTGTCAAATAAATTACTCTGAGTTCTGAGCTCTCTCTCAGAAGCTAGGCAGTACCGTGAGCGCTTTGACAGTCTGTGTATTCAAATTATCCAAGTGTGTGTGTGTCTATTAATTTTATTTTACGTGTTGTATGTTTTAGTTCACCATGTGTTTTGGACTGGTGGCCCGTAACAATAAATGTTCGAGTTCGAGCGCTCTCTCTCTCTCTCTGCCTACGCCAGCGTTGACCTAGATCCTGACGTGTGTTAGAGAGATTCAAGCTAGCTAGCTGTCCGTCATTCCTGCTTCTCCCTCCCCGGAACTGTGTCACCGAGAATGGAGTGCAGAAGTGTCTCAGCTGTGTGTGGGCTGACGTTGCATGAAATTGTCAGCAGCGTTTCGACATCAATAACCCCAATATCCAGGAGCCAGAAGACTAGATCTACTGCCTCCTGCTTCTCGATGCTTACTTCTGAGATCGGCACTGAGCTAAGGTCACGGTCACCTTCCCGATCCTGGTGAAAGTGGTTCAGGCATGCGCTGACCGTTCGAGAAAGTGGGTCGCGATCAGGGTCAAGGTCGTGTCTGCTTGGTTGCCCAAGGAGACTTGCCTTGTTGCCGGCCTGCTGTGATGCAGATGTCATGAGACTGGTGTCGGTATCAACGGAAGGGTACTGTGACCCGCGGAAGGTGTGATCTTCCTCTGGAAGAAAACGTGGTTCGGCCCCTCTTACCTGGCGAGCTGACTGGCTCTCGCTGGCCTTCACCTGCACCAAGAGTCGCTCACAGTAAGCGTGCAACTCTTGCAGCTTAACGTGAGGCCACGCGACCATCTCCACGTGCAGCTTGGCAAGCATGGTCTGGATCCGCTTCTCCTCTCTCAGCTTGCGGCGTTTTTCACGCAGCATGTTAAGCGTATAGAGGAAGGGGTTGATCGCCGAGTTGACTGGCAGCACGAAAATAGCAGCCACGACGTTGACAATTCCAGGAATAGGCGTGTCATGCGAGGCCAGCATGCCCATCACTCCGATGGGAAACCAGCAGCAGAAGTCAGTGAAGGCGATCAGAAACAGACGGCGTGCGATGTTCATGTCTTGCTTGTGGCGATGGGTTTTGGCCGACATGGCCGAGCTGCGGATGGCCTGGTAGATACACAGCTGCCCAACGCCGATGAAGAGAAAGAGGAAGAAGTTGAGAACGACGAAGACGCCGAATGCGTACTGCTGGCCAGGGAATGGTCTGCGTGTGATGGGCAGTGGCAGACAGATGCCGGTGTGTCCGTAGAATGTCCAGTCGCTCGGCATGAAGGGAATGAAACCCAGAACAAGACCGATCAGCCACACGGCGCCACAAGCTATCGTGGCGGAGCGTACAGTTAGGTGAAGGTGTTTCTTGAGGGGCAGACACAAGACGAGCAGACGATCGATGGTAATGAGGCAGATAACGAATGCTGACACCTCGCTGGACAAGAGCGCTAGAAAGCCGGCTGTTTTACACAAGCCGCTCCTTGTCCACGCGTCTTGCTGCCAGATGTACCGCCCGCTGTAGTGAGTGTCTGCCGCGCCGATAATCAATAAGTAGACACCCATCAGGAAGTCGGCCACACACAGGTTGGCCACCAACACACGGAACCCAAAGGACGTTCCTTGTTTCTCTAGGAACACCCTGTAGATCAACACCCCCACATTACCAGAGATGGCCATGGCGGACAGCGCCCACAGGAACGCCCGAAAGACGTCAGACCGGAGCAGGTCGCTACAGGACGAGAGCTCGTCAATGGGAGTGCGACAGTCGGTAGTGGCGTTGGGATATTGATAGAAGTATGGACAACACACTCTGGGGTCGTCAGTCACCAGAACTTCAAGTTCTGTCAGACCGTAAAACATCAGTTTGTTGACGCGCACTATCTCGTTTTCTCTAATGTCCACGTGAAGCAGGGACGTCAGGTTCTCGAAGGCGTTCTCTTCGATATACTCGATACCAGTGTCACGCAAGAACAAGCTCTGCAAGCTAGTAACTTTTGCTGCAGACAGGAATTCAGCCAATTTTGAGTCGAGCTGGGAAAACAGGAGATTGTGCGATAGATTCAAGTGCCTGAGCGCGAGAAGATCTCTTATGAATAGATGAGAAAGTGCATTCAACTGGTTCCAGCTCAAGTCCAGCACCCTAACATGAACCAGGCCACGTAAAGTGACTTTGTTCAGGCCGCATGATGACAGGTTAAGGAAGTGAAGGTAACCCATGTGGTGCACCTTCTCCAGATCAGGCTGGAAGGATCCACTCAGGTCCAGGTACCGCACGTGAAGATGGTCAGCGGGATCAAACATCTCTCTACACGAGTAAGCTCGACCTTGGCACGTGCAGTTCAGAGGACAAGGCAGGTCACAGTACCGCTCGTCGTCCTTGAGAGGACATTGGTACACCCCGTCACAGAGAAAGTCCGGGTGGATACAGATGTCATGCAGGTAGCAGCGATAATGTCCGCTGCACGTGACACCTCCAACACTTTCGTCTTCCGTCACGCTGGAGGGACAGTCTGGTTGCCCGTTATTCAGGAGGAAACTTGGAATACAATAGCCTCCTTTACACCGGAAGTGAGTTTCTGGACACACCTGGACAGCCTGCAGGCTCACTGATCCGTAACCGTCAAGGTTCACCGTCTGCAGTGTGGGACGTCCTGACACATCCCGTCTGTTTCTTCCACCAGGACTACCCCTAGCCGTCAAACCCGGCCCGTATTGTAGTGGCAGACAACCAAATGATTTGACAAACACCGTGTCCCGACTACACGCGTCACAGTTCTCCTCGTCACTACCGTCATGGCAGTCCGGCATTCCGTTACAGCGACTCGACTGGACTACGAGCTCTGTCTGACGTGTACACATGAACGATGACGTCACGAGTGGGTCAGACCGCACGTCCTGACAGTTTTTCTCGTCACTTTTGTCTCCACAGTCGTCAAAGCCGTCACACGTCATGGTGTAGTGAACACGCCGCCCGTTGTCACAGTGCAGTGAAGCGAGGATACTGGTGAAAGGTCTCACTGTCTCGCTGGCCGCTGTACACGGGTGGAATGGATGTACCCGTGATCCGTCGTCACATGCTGTTGTGGGTAGCTGTAGATTTACTGTCGGTGTTGGCAATATCAATGGCGGGTGGGATGATACAGATGGCGGGTCGCTGATGGACTTGGAACAAACGTAGGCTGAGGGTTGCTCCAGGAGACAGTCAATGGCCTGCAGCACGATGTTTCCGTCCACGTGTAGAATTCCACAGTCGAGATTGGCTTGCTCTGTCTGTGGTCGTGGTCCGTCAAACGCTGTGCCTGCCTGAGTCCACTGCCACAGGAATCGGTAGAGATGACTCAGTGCTGCTGTTGTCGGATTTATCTTCACCTTCTCTAGTCCCACGATCAGTTTCTTGTAGCCAGCTAGTACGATCATGTCCTCTCCCATCACCCGCAGTTGTGCAGTTGGCAAGGCCGCCAGTCCAGCTCCAAACTTATTCCGACATTCGTTGAACGCTGTGGCGGCTGACACTTTCCTCACGGGAAAAACGAATCTGTAGCAGACGGCTCCGTGCATCTGCCATCCTACGTCACAGTCACGTGGTCGTGGTGACATTCCCGGAGTGTCGTCTGCCAGAGGTTCTTCAGCGAGCTTGCATTGTTCCCAGTAAAGTTTTTCATCCGGCGTTCTGCAAGCCGCTCTTGTCACATTCGTTGTGGAAGCCGATGAAAAGTAGGCGCAGCACGTGACTGGGCTGTCGGTATCCAGCGAACCGAGCTGCAGCCAATCAGAAAATACAGAGCTGTTGACCTGTATGAGGTTACCCGTGATGTCCAAGTGTGGGCGAGTGGTCATGCTGGCAAAAGGGTTTGCGTCAATGGACTCTATTCCTGTATTTCTGAGGATCAAAGACTGTAAAGCAGTGACAGCTGAGTTAACAAGAAATATCTGAAACTGAAGATCGAGTCTTGGCAGGAAGGAATTGTGGGATAAATTGAGGTGATGAAGGGCAAGCATCCCCGAAAGGTTCAAGCTGTCAATGTTGGTCAAGTTGTTGTAGCTAAGGTCAAGGACTGTGAGATTGTGCAGGTCGGCAAGAGTGACGTTACTCAGACCACATGACGTCAGATTTAGCCACTCAAGGGATGGAACATCGTCCTGGTTGACGACGAAACTTGTCAGGTTTTTGTTTCCACTGAGATCCAGACTTCGGAGGTACTCCAGGCCATCGAGAACAACTCTGTCAACTTTCGAAAACGATACATTCAAGACCTCCAGAGTGGGTAAGTCATGTTCACTAAATTCACAGCTCGTCAGTTGGTTGAAGCTGAGGTCTAGAACTTTGAGGTGAACCAGGTCCTTTAGTGATACCTCTTCCAAGCCACACGACGACAGATTCAGAACTCGAACTGCCGATGCGTTGTCCCGTCCTAAGGCAAACCTGGGGAAGTCGTTCAAACTCAGGTCCAGCTCTTCAAGTTCAGTAAAACCGACAAGAGAGACGTCCCTCAGACCACACGCTGATAGTTTTAGAATCTCCAGTGCGGGCAGGTCGCTGTGTCCCAAGCTGAGGGTGACCAGGTTGTTGTGGCTGACGTCCAGCACCTTCAGATGGATCAGCAGACTCAGCGCCAAGCGGTTCAGGCCGCATGATGACAGGTTAAGGAAGTGAAGGTAACCCATGTAGTGCACAGTCTCCAAATCAGGCTGGAAGGATCCACTCAGGTCCAGGTACCGCACGTGAAGGTGGTCGGCGGGATCAAACATCTCTCTACACGAGTAAGCTCGAGCTTGGCACGTGCAGTTCAAAGGGCAAGATAGGTCACAGTACCGCTCATCGTCCTTGAGAGGACAGTGGTACACCCCGTCACAGAGAAAGTTCGGGTGGATACAGATGTCATGCAGGTAGCAGCGATAATGTCCGCTGCACGTGACACCTCCAACACTTTCCTCTTCCGTCACGCTGGAGGGACAGTCTGGTTGCCCGTTATTCAGCAGGAAACTCGGAATGCAGTAGCCTCCCTTACACCGGAAGTGAGTCTCTGGGCATTTCTGGACTTCTTCCAAGCTCACCGATCCGAAACCGTCAAGTTGCACCATCTCCAATGTCGGGTTGCCTGACACATGTCTTTTACGTCTTCCCCAATGAAAACCCGTCCGGCTAAGCGGTTTGGGTGTATTTTGTGGTGGCAGACCATTACGGCGTGCAGTGGGAATATCCGGAGGCGGAGTGTACCGTTGTGGCAGACAACCAAAGCTTTTGACTAACACCGTGTCCCGACTACACGCGTCACAGTTCTCCTCGTCACTACCGTCATGGCAGTCCGGCATTCCGTTACAACGACTCGACTGGACTACGAGCTCTGACTGACGTGTACACATGAACGATGACGTCATGAGTGGGTCAGACCGCACGTCCTGACAGTTTTTCTCGTCACTTTTGTCTCCACAGTCGTCAAAGCCGTCACACGTCATGGTGTAGTGAACACGCCGCCCGTTGTCACAGTGCAGTGAAGCGAGGATACTGGTGAAAGGTCTCACTGTCTCGCTGGCCGCTGTACACGGGTGGAATGGATGTACCCGTGATCCGTCGTCACACGCTGTTGTAGGTAACTGTAGATTTACCGTCGGTGTCGTTAACACCAGTGGAGAATACTCGGGCAGACGTTCAGTGTTTGGTTTGGAACAGACGTAAGCATCGTGCGTCTCCAGTGAACATTCAATGGCTTTCAGATCGCCGTCGGAGTCCACAAGAAGGGCACCACAGTCCATGTCGTACTGCTGTATCTCTGGCTCGGGTCCGTCAAACGCTGTGCCTCCCTGAGTCCACTGCCACAGGAAGCGGTAGAGATGACTCAAACCTGCCACGTGTGTCTTCACCCTCTCCAGTCCCACAATCAGGTCACGGTAGCCTGCCGTACCCAAGAACTCCGCTGTCACGTTCCGGGACGCCTCACTCGGTAAAACGGCCAACCCGGCGTCAAACTTTTCCCGACATTCGTCTTTCGCCGTGATCGCCGAAACATTTCTGATGGGAAACACAAACCTGAAGCAGGAGTCTTTGTACGACAGCCATCCAGCGTCACAGCCTGGGGTCTGAAGAGAGAAGCCGTCCATGGGGCTTTTCGTGTTGTTGTCTGCTTCCTGAAGTAAACCTAGTGCAATGCAAAACTCCCGTGAGAATCGCTCAAACGGTACTCGGCACCTGTCGGACGTCAGAGGGAAGGCGCTGACGTACACGCAGCACACGGTGAAGTCATCAGTGAGTAACGTGTCTAACTGAACCCAGCCAGAAAATGAGATTTGTCTCACATCTCTGACAGCATTCTCTGTTATATCTAAGACCACCATGTTTCTCATACCAGCGAAGGGGTTTACGTCTATGTACTCTATCCCTGTTCTACTGAGAGAGACAGACTGAAGGGAAAGTGAGCCGGCATTCGTGAGTAATGTCTGAAACTCTGCATCCAGGCGGAGCAGCAAAGGATTGTGGGACAGATTAAGATGAGCAAGAGCATGCAGTCCAGAAAGATTCAAGCAGCTGACGTTGTGCAGATTGTTAAAACTCAAGTCAAGCACCTCAAGGTTTTCGAACTCACAAAGAGAGACGTCACTGAGACTGCAAGATGACAAGTTCAGAGACTGAAGTGAGGGGAGGTCGTTCTCATGCAAAGCAACACTCTGTAGCATGTTGCCACTCAAGTCTACCTCTCTCACGTGAACAAGACCGACAAAAGACACGTTGTGTAGTGAGGCTGAAGACAGAAAGACAGACTCAAGGACAGGAAAATCGTCACGCCGTAAAGCAAGTGCTCCCAGATTGTTGAAAGCCAAGTCCAGTTCCTTAAGATGAACATTGCGCCCGAGCGACACGTTGGTCAAGCCAGAAGACGAAGCTTTTAGGACCTGAAGAGCGGGAAAGTCACTTTGGTCAACTGCCAAGCTTGTTAGGTTGTTGAAGCTGACATCCAGCACCTCAACGTGGGCCATGTCCGAAAGAGTCAGGTTAATCAGACCGCATGATGACAGGTTAAGGAAGTGAAGGTAGCCCATGTAGTGCACGTTCTCCAGATCAGGCTGGAAGGATCCACTCAGGTCCAGGTACCGCACGTGAAGGTGGTCGGCGGGATCAAACATCTCTCTACACGAGTAAGCTCGACCTTGGCACGTGCAGTTCAGAGGACAAGACAGGTCACAGTACCGCTCGTCGTCCTTGAGAGGACAGTGGTACACCCCGTCACAGAGAAAGTCCGGGTGGATGCAAACGTGATGACGATAACATCGGTAGTGGCCGGGACACGTGAGCTGTGTGGGAGACTCATCGTCGGATGAATTAAACCCCACGACACCAGGACAGTCCTGTACGCCGTTGCTGACCAGGTAGCTGGGAATACAGACAGCTGTGGATGTCCGACCACACAGGAAGTGCGACTCCTCACAGACCCCAGTACCGTTGAGTTTTGCCACAAGAGATGCTCCAAACCCGTCCAGGTCGACCTGCAGTTGAGATGCTGGCGTCGGCAGACCCGAGAGACTGGAGTTGCTGTTTTTGCAGAGGATGACGTCGTCCACGTGACCTTTAGGAATGCAACCAAAGTCGTCACAAAACACCATGTCCCGACTACACGCGTCACAGTTCTCCTCGTCACTACCGTCATGGCAGTCCGGCATTCCGTTACAGCGACTCGACTGGACTACGAGCTCTCTCTGACGTGTACACATGAACGATGACGTCATGAGTGGGTCAGACCGCACGTCCTGACAGTTTTCCTCGTCACTTTTGTCTCCACAGTCGTCAAAGCCGTCACACGTCATGGTGTAGTGAACACGTCGCCCGTTGTCACAGTGCAGTAGGGGGAAGATACTGGAGTGTGGCATGTCTCCCACAGTACTGCAGGGCTGGAAAGAGTGTACGAAATGGCCGTCGGGACATTGCTTTGGTGGTAGCCGGTCCTGATTCCGTGTAGGAGGTTTGAGCTTCACGCTGCGCCGAAGGGAAAGTGGCATGCGCTTTGGGTTTATCTTGGAGCAGACGTAGCCATACCTGGCCCTCCTCTGACAGCTGACTTGCTTGACAAGGCCTTCTGACGTCATGATGACGCAGTCCTGGTTTGTCTCCGTCGGGTGAGGGTGTTGTGGTCCGAACACAGTACCTCCCTGTGTCCACTGCCACAGAAATCTGTAGAGATGACCCAGACCGTGTGTGACCTTCTTCACTCTCTCCAGTCCGATGATGAGACCCTCGATCTTCTGCACGATTTGTACGGCTAGGCGCTGTGTCCCAGGATGTGGAAGGGAACCCAGGTCAGCAGCGTGACTTTCACGACACTCTTTTCCCGCTTCTGCTGGAGAAACAGGATCATCTGGGATGACGAACTTGAGGCAGAGAGTCCCGCCAGCGATCCAGCCTTCATCACAACCCAGGTCTGTGTAGTTGCAGTTGTCCGGCTCGTCTTCAGCAGCTAGACACTGGTGGAAGCCGTCACACTGCAGCTCGGCCGGCACGGTGTATGGAGCAGAGCAGTTGTAGACTCCAGCCTCGATCTCCGGGGGCAGTGTGTGTCTGCGGTAGGTGGCGAAGGACAGCCTGTAGCTTGAGTTCTGTCTCGCTTCATCACCTTCCTCTGCGTCACCATCGTTATCAGGCACGTGCAGGAACTCGAACCAGGTCGTATTGAAATCTGTCGTCATCACAACTGGTTCAAACGCACCGTCGCCGAAATACGTTTTCACTTCTCCACCATGGTGGATGCGAAGTACATCGCCTGGCTGCTGCTGCTCTCCGTTCACCTGGAGGTTGACGTCAAGAAACTGGAGGACGATGCCAAGGACGTCATGGACCTTGATGTCCCACAAACAGTAAGCGTATGTTCCGTTCGCCTTCCACTCCACCACAATCGTCTTGGGCGACATGAACAACAGTTCTTCAGGCGGGCAGTCAGGGTGTCTGTCTCTTTCTCTGATGGCAACTGTAAAGCAAAGTGGTGAACTCATGTTGTGGAGAGTTCGTCCTGTGCAAGTTTTGACTGTTGAAGGGGAGAAAACTCAGGACGGTGACTAGTGCCCCCAACCAAAATATTGTAGAAACGGAAAATGTATTTCTCAAAATGTCAGTTTTCAAAATGTAAACATTGGCAACATAACTCCGTATTTCGGGGTGGAGCCGGGGTGGCCGAATTGTAGAGCGTTGGACTTCCAATGCTCGGGACGTGAGTTCGAATCCCGGCTGGGCCCAAATATTTGTGCTGGCTTTTTCATCGTTGCCCCGCCTTTGATATCACCCGTAAGTTGTGGAAAAGGGCGTTAAACTTCCAAACATCCACCAACCCCCTTCCGTACTTCGGCTATTTCCTGCCTTTGTAAAGACTTACTTCGTGGAGAGTTACTTTCGACAGAACCAAATTTTATTCAGCTTTCATTTCCGTTTAGTGTATATGAAGGATACGGGTGGGTGGGTGTTTGGGAGTTTAACGTTCTTTTCCACCACGTAAGGGTGATATCAAAGACGGGGCAACGAGAACTAGAGGAGCAAAGTTTCCTTGGCTCACTTGTGAGATGGGTCAAGGTCATTTAAAAGAGTATGTTTGTAAAGCTCTTATCACTAGCTATCCTGAAGTAAGGTGTCTCTTGTGTTCATAGTTCATAAGAAAACGGCAAATGGCGATATAACAGTTTTCCCAGGACAGCTTCTATGACCTTGACCTTAGGTCAAGGTCATTAAAATGAGATTGTAAGTGAAGAGCTTATCAGTAATTATCATTATGCCAAGTTTGACAGCTCTAGTTTTTGTAGTTTCTGTACAAGTGGTAATGTAAAATTTCACAACAGACAGCTGTAATGACCTTGACCTTGAGCCAAGTTCATTTGAATGGGTATGTGTGCATAGGTCTCATTGTTGTCTATCATTGTGCCTTGTTTGGTGCATCTGCTGTTTGTTGTTTGCCAGAAAATGCTAACGTTAAAGTTTCCGCAAAACATGTTGAATGGCCTTGACCTTGACTCAAGGAAATTGAATACGAGTATGCCAGTACAGGTTTTGTCAATGTCTATCATCTTGCAAAGTTTAATGCCTCTGGCTCCCCTAGATTCTGAGAAAACGGCAATTTTAATTTCCAATGCGACAGCTATTGATGACCTTGACCTTTAGTCAAGGTCATCCAAATGGTATTTCTTCAAAGGTCTTACTACTGTTTATCAGCAAGCCAGGTTTGGTGCTACTGCTGTTTATTGTTTCTGAGAGACTGCAAATGTTAAGGTTTTCCGCACAACTGCTTGTGTGGCCTTGACCTTGATTCAAAGTCACTGAATACAGGTATGTCAGTGAAGGTGTTGTTAATGTCTATCATCTTGCAAAGTTTGATGTCTCTGGCATTCCTAGATTCTGAAAAATTGCCAATGTAAAATTTCCAAACAGACAGCTTTAGTGACCTTGACCTTGCGTCAAGGTCAATTGTTATTGTATGTTTTGAACGGACTTATGGTTGTCTATCTGCATGCCGAGTTTGGTGTCTCTGCTTTTCATTGTTTCTGAGAAAATGCCAATGTTAAGGTTTCAGAAGTTTTTCCGCAAAAAAGCTCGCATGGCCTTGACCTTGACTAAAAGTCACTAAGTACAGGTATGTCAGTAAAGGTGTTGTAAATGTCCCTCACCATGCAGAGTTTGATGTCTCTGGCTTTTTTAGACTCTGAGAAAATGCCAATGTAAAATTTTCAAACATATTGCTTTAGTGACCTTGACCTTGGGTCAAGGTCAATCGCTATGGTATGTTTTGAAAGGTTTTACGGCTGTCTATCAGGGTGTCAAGTTTGGTGCCTCTGCTGTTCATTGTTTCTGAGAAAATGCCAATGTTAAGGTTTCATCAAGCTTTCCGCAAAACAGCTTGCGTGGCCTTGACCTTGACTCAAAGTCACTGAATATAGACAGGTCAGTAAAGGTATTGTCAATGTCCATCATCATGCAAAGTTTGATGTCTCTGGTTTTTCTAGATTCTGAGAAAATGCCAATGTAAACTTTCCAAACAGACAGCTTTAGTGACCTTGACCTTGGGTCAAGGTCAATAATTATGGTACGTTTTGAAAGGTCTTATGGCTGTCTATCAGCAGCTTAATTTTGGTGTCTCTGCTTTTTGTAGATTCTGAGAAAAGGCCAATGGTAAGGTTTACCGCGGACACACAGACACACACACAGACAGACAGACGACGGAGGGTTATTACATAGACTCACTTTGTTACACAAGTGAGCCAAAAAGGCCAGCACAAATATTTGGCCCAAACTGGAATTCAAACTCGCGACCCGAGCATTGAGAGTTCAACGCTCTACCATTCGGCTATCCCGGCTCCCCCATATATAAAGGCAGCAACATAATACAAAAGTCTATATATAAGTGTAAGAACCCAAAGCGGCGAAAGCCTTTGTGACTCACGTTTCACCTTGACCTTTAGGGCAGGTCACGGCAAATGGTATCAACAATCGCTGTGACAAAACTCCTAAACACCCACCCACCCTCGCTGTGACAAGTGAGGCGTTTCAAGTTACAACGGGTTCTTAGTGAAAAGGCCCATCTTCTGCTAAAACGAGTATGTTTCGCCCAAACCCTGTGACCTTGACCTCTGGGCCAGGTCATCCAAATTTACATCCACGAAAATTCTTCATACCAGCTTTAACTGTCCTAGGCTTGGGTAGACCAGAATGTGAAAGTAAATGGTAAGATTCTAGAAATTTAACTGACATATCCTATAACTTTAACCTTGGAAAAAGGTCATTCAAATATTCAACGATTGTGGAAACGGGAGATCCTGGTTCGAATCCCAGCCGAGACAGGCGGGATTTATCCTACCTAGGTCGGTTTCTACCCACGCCGGGTATGCTACTGGCCCAGTGGGTAGGCTGGTGCCACGTAACCGAATCCCACCCGTGTCACGTGTGCGACTTTTGGGGTGCTTCCTAAATTGTGACACCTCGTGACCACCACCACCACCACCACCAACAACAACAACAACAACAACAACAGGAAAAGAGAAGTAAGTACGCTACTCACGGCATCGTTCGTCAGATTTGTCCCCACAATCCACCTTCCCGTCACAGCGCCACGATAACGGTATGCACGCGCCGTTGTCACACCGGAACGACTTGCCAGGGCACGCGAGGCTGGCTGTAACAGACAGGTAACATAATTTGAAGAAGTTCGTCAGCTAGTTATTTAGGGCATAAGGCCGCGCAAGCAACATAATTTGAAGCAAGATGATTGTGTTTAGCAGTAAGTTCAAAGAATCAAGAACAAAGGTAAACAACTCAAACATCCTTGCAAAACTATCCTGAAGAGTTCTGGTCCTTTAGCTGACGCTTGGTGGTCAAGACCAACCCAAATCTTCAACTTTTTTGTTGTTGTTGTTTATTACTTTTATTATCCCTTTCGGGAAATTCGGGCTACTTCCCCTGCGGGAAGCGCGTCGCAGCGGTTCGGCGCCATCCACCTATCCTATATATTTTACAGCTGGTACTGGGGGAGGAAAGCCGGATAACCCGGAGAGAAACCCCCGATGAGCAGCCCGGTAGCCAGGAAAAACCGGTATCACATATCACAGGCTCGACCTGGGCTCGAACCCACGCTTCATCACCATGACAATGGTGACGGCCGTTCAGTAGCGCAGCGGCTAAATCCGACGCGCTACCTATTGGACCACCGCTCACCCCCAACTTACTCATCTATGCGTGCGGTCACAAGCCAACTGCAATACAGGGTAATGTGTGTGTGTGTGTGTGTGTGTGTGTGTGTGTGTGTTTCCTAGCTAAGGACGACCTTTTGTAATCGAATGTTTTTGAACGTATTTGGACAAACAAACTGCCCTCTCTAGGTCAAGGTCATTAAAGCTGTTTGGGACGCTATTGTTGGAATTTTCTCGGAATCTACAAACACTAGAGGCATCGATCTTTGCATTATGATAGATATTGATAACCCCTTTATTGATATACCTGTATTGAGTGACCTTTGTGGCAAGGTCAAGGACATACAAACTACTTCTTGAAAACGCCAAAAACAATTGACGTAGGCATTCTCTCAGAAACAATGAACAGCAGAGGCACCTAACTTGACATGCTTATAGACAGCAACATGACCTTTCAGTGCATACTCTTGTGTGTGTTACAGCGTTTACAAGAGGGATTACTTACCACATTCAGCTTCATCAGAGTTATCGCCGCAGTCGTCCTGTCCGTCACAGCGCCATGTTGACAAAACACACTTCCGGTTGTCACACTGAAACTCCTCCGCATCACAGGTGACGTTAACTGGTGGAATAAACCAAAATGCCAATACACAGGGGGCCCGATGTAGGGGGGAAGTTTTGAACGTAAGTCCAAGACTAGCTTGAGTAAAAGATAAGTAAGAGATGCGTAAGCGAAGACTAGGCAGGTGTACGGCTGTTTTCGGAACTAAACTGTAATACACGGTGATGCTAGTCCCGGTGTGATAAGTCTAAGACTAGAACTAGATTAGTCACTTTTCATGAATCAGTCCCAGGGCCCATTGTCTCGGTTACCACCCAAGAGCCACAAAAACTAAATAACCACGGAATGCTACAGTACGAGGGTTTTTTTTTTAATTGACTGAAAAGTTTAAAAGCAGCGTTTTGAAAAGTCGTTGATACGGGAATGCCCCCCCCCCCCCCCACCCGCTCTCCCGGAGTCAAAGTGAAAAACCCCGTATGACAGAAGTACTCTGGCCGGAGTAAAAATTAAAAAAGAAAGCAACACGTAAGCCTTTAAGAGAGAGAGAGAGAGAGAGAGAGAGATGGATGATGATGATGATGATGATGAAACGTTTTTTTTATTCAGGATAGAGCATTTAGGCATTGCTGCCTATCTTACATGCTGTCTTGCTATTCTACATTAAAGGGTACTGAGAAAGAAAAAAATCAAAACAAACAAACAAACAAACAATAAAAAAGTAAAAACGTAGAGAGAGAGAGAGAGAGAGTCCGCCTACAGCATTCCTCATCCGAGTTGTCAGGACAATCGATACTCCCGTCGCACAGCCATTCTGTCGGGATGCACTGCCCACTCGGACATTGAAACGAGGCTTCTGGGCAGTCACGTGATGCTGAAAAAAAAATGTAGTACTACTTCGTATTCGTTCCATAGTGATCATAAAGCTCTGCCAAGTCGGACATTGTAACGAGGCTTGTGGATAGTCACGTGATGCTGTAAGAGAAAATGCAATACTACTTTGTATTGGATGATGCCCATAAGGCACTATCCACTCGGACATCGGAACGAGGCTTCTGGGTTGTCACGTGATGCTCAAATTGTTGAGACGTCTGTCAAGTTGGCATACTCCAACACAGGTTACCCGATCTTCTGTGCGTGCGCGCGCGCGCGCGTGTGTGTGTGTATGTGTGTGTGTGTGTGTGTGTGTGTGTGTGTGTGTGCGTGCGTGTGATTACTTTGTGTTTTTGGGTCGGTTCATCGCTTGCTCTGTATTTGCGCTTACTTGAAATAACTGTCATAAGCTAAGAGAGAGAGAGAGAGAGAGAGAGAGAGAGAGAGAGAGCATAAAGAACTACTGACCAGTTTCATTACATCTTTCGTCAGAGTTATCGCCACAGTCGTCCTCCCTGTCACAGCGCCATACTGACGGAATACACCTCCCGTTGTCACATGGAAACTCGTCAACGCTGCACGCGCCTTGTGCTGTTAAAATAAACAGTGGCTCTTTCACAGGATTATTTCCCTTGCCAACACACACTCCCTTTTGTCTTACCTCCCTTTACTTACCTCTCACAACCAAAGACAGACAGACACACAGAACCACCAAAGACAGACACAGACACATTCACAGACCAGTCAGACATGGAACAACCAAAGACAGACAGGCACACTGACCAGTCACACACAAAACATACAGACAGACAGACACACAGAACAACCAAAGACACAGACAGACACTAAGGCCAGTCTGACACATAATAACCAAGGACAGACAGACACAGACAAACACACAGAACAACCAAAGACACAGACAGACACTAAGGCCAGTCTGACACATAATAACCAAGGACAGACAGACACAGACAGACACACAGAACAACCAAAGACACAGACAGACACTAAGGCCAGTCTGACACATAATAACCAAGGACAGACAGACACAGACAGACACACAGAACAACCAAAGACACAGACAGACACTAAGGCCAGTCTGACACATAATAACCAAGGACAGGCAGACACACAGAACAACCAAAGACACAGACAGACACTAAGGCCAGTCTGACACATAATAACCAAGGACAGACAGACACAGACAGACACACAGAACAACCAAAGACACAGACAGACACTAAGGCCAGTCTGACACATAATTACCAAGGACAGACAGACATAGACAGACACACAGAACAACCAAAGACACAGACAGAAACTAAGGCCAGTCTGACACATAATAACCAATGACAGACAGACACAGACAGACACACAGAACAACCAAAGACACAGACAGACACTAAGGCCAGTCTGACACATAATAACCAAGGACAGACAGACACACAGAACAACCAAAGACAAACACAGACACAGAGGCCAGTCTGTCACAGGACATCCAGACAGACAGACACAGACAGAAACACAGACCAGTCACACACAGAACAACCAAAGACAAACAGACAGATACGCAGGCCCTTCTGACGCAGGACATCCAGACAGACAGACAGACAGACACATACAGACAAACAGAACAAGCAATGACAGACAGACACACAGAACAGCCAAAGACAAACACAGACAGACACACAGGCCAGCCTGACACAGAACATCCAGACAGACACAGACACACAGACCAGTCAGACACAGAACAACCAATTACAGACAGACACAGACACACACAGAACAACCAATGACAGACAGACACACAGAACAGCCAAAGACAAACACAGACAGACACACAGGCCAGCCTGACACAGGACATCCAGACAGACACAGACACACAGACCAGTCAGACACAGAACAACCGATTACAGACAGACACAGACACACACAGAACAAGCAATGACAGACAGACACACAGAACAGCCAAAGACAAACACAGACAGACACACAGGCCAGCCTGACACAGACACACAGACCAGTCAGACACAGAACAACCGATTACAGACAGACACAGACACACACAGAACAACCAAAGGTAGACAGACAGACCAATCAGACACAGAACCAGACAGACACACAGACCTTCTGACACAGAACAACCAGACACAGACAGACGAGTCAGACACAGAACAACCAATTACAGACAGACACAGACACACACAGAACAAGCAAAGGTAGACAGACAGACCAATCAGACACAGAACCAGACAGACACACAGACCTTCTGACACAGAACAACCAGACACAGACAGACCAGTCTGACACAGAACTATCAAAGACAGACAGACCGATCAGACACAGAACCAGACAGACACAGACAGACACACAGACCAGTCTGACACAGAAACACCGGACACAGACAGACCAGTCACATACAGAAAAATCAAAGACAGACAGACCGGTCAGACACAGAACCAGACAGACACTGTGATCAGTCAGACACAGAACAACCAGACCGACAGACACAGACAGACACAAGCAGACACAGACAGACACACAGAACCATCGGAAACAGGCCAAGAAACACATACAGATAGACATGGGGAAATGCTACATACAGCACTCCTCATCCGAGTTGTCAGGACAGTCGTTACTCCCGTCACACAGCCAGTCTGTTGGAATGCACTCCCCACTCGGACATTGGAACGAGGCTTCTGGGCAGTCACGTGATGCTGCGATACAAGTATAACTAATTTTATTTTCGCTCCACGCAAAGACGGTGTGTGTGTGTGTGTGTGTGTGTGTGTGTGTGTGTGTGTGTGTGTGTGTGTGTGTATGTGTGTGTGTGCTCGATCTTAATTTGTTTGTTTGTTGTTTTTTGTGCGTTTCTTTGTTTGTTTGTTTTTCTTGTTTTACTCCTTTTTATTTTGTAGTTAATAGTAGTTTTGTTTTTTGTTTTTTTTAGCAACGACAGGTATGAAAACTGACTATCCGACGTCAACTGCCTCTACCGTTGTAAAATAAAGTTTCATTGATTCATTAACACTCTCTCTCTCTCTGAAAATTGGTCGCAAGACCAAAACTTCCACCGTTTTCAAATAAAGTTATTTCAATTTCAATTTCTCTCTCTCTCTCTCTCTCTCTCTCTCTCTCTCTCTCTCTCTCTCTCTCTTATTTCTGTTGCTGTTTTTATTGTTGTTTTTTGGAATTCCATTATCAAACGTATAAAACCCAACATATCCAGAAACCAAAAGCTAGGCTCTCATGATCATGAATAATTTCTTCGTTTTCCGAGCTCAAATTTGCATGAAGCGTATTGATCTACTGTCAGATACAACAGGCTGACATTTCGTCTACTGTAGGCGGGTAGCCGTGGTGGCTCGGGGGGTACAGACGAGATGAGATGAGATCAGCCTTGCTAGAAGGTCAGTGCCTATAGCTTGGAGTGGAACGCAGCTTAGTACTGGTCTGTCTGATGATGATGATGATGATGATGATAATAATAAAATTTACGGAGGGCTAATAATCAGCGAGTTGTAAGCGCTTACAAAGTTCGGATAAATGAAATAAAATGGCACGAAAATGATGTCAGATAAAAGACACAGCAATGATGGCGTAACAACAAAAAAAAAAAAAAAAAAAAACAGGGATGAGATTATAGGTCTGCAATCTCATGAAAATAAACCTACAAACTGTGCGTTAAAAAGCAGACAGACAAACCAGTGAAGGACAAGAACGGGCACCCACTGACAACAACTGAGGACCAGCTGAAGCGATGGGCAGAACACTTCAGGGAGCTGTTAAATCGCCCCATCCCTGAAACACCACCAGACATCCCACCAGCAGAGACAGAACTACCCATCAACTGCGACAAACCCTCTAAGGCGGAGATCAGGAAAGCCATCATGACACTGAGAAATGGGAAAGCTGCAGGGCCGGACGAGATACCAGCAGAAGCCATCAAAGCAGACACAGAGACAGCCGTCAACATGCTGCACAGCCTATTCAGCAAGATCTGGGAGAAGGAAGAGGTGCCAGCCCAGTGGAAAGAAGGGATCGTCATCAAGCTGCCAAAGAAAGGGGACCTCAGGGACTGCAGCAACTACCGAGGGATCATACTCCTCTCAGTGCCAGGCAAGGTTCTCGACAGAATTCTACTCAACGTGAAGTCAGTTCTGCTCTACGGATGCGAAACATAAACGAAGACGATGCAGCAAAAGATCCAGACATTTCTCAACACCTGTCTGAGGCGTATCTTCAACATCCGATGGCCAGAGAAGATCCGGAATGAAGAGCTGTGGGAGCGAGCGGGGCAGGAACCAGTGGCCGAGCAGATCCTGCGGAGGAAGTGAGGCTGGATTGGACACACCCTCAGGAAGCCAGCACCCAGCACCACACGCCAAGCCCTGACATGGAACCCGCAGGGGAAAAGGAAGAGAGGCCGGCCTCGCAACAGCTGGAGGCGGGACACTGAGGCAGAGCTGTGTAAGCAGGGGGCCAGCTGGACTGGAGTGGCAAGAATAGCCCAGAACAGAGTGCGATGGCTAAGAATTGTCGATGGCCTATGCTCCACTTGGAGCCAGGAGCCTAAGTAAGTAAGTGTGCGTTAAAAAAAACAAAACAAAAAAAACTTTTATTCGATTATGCACAATCAAATCTGTCATAGTCACATCGTTGTTACCGTCTCCGAAACCTCCACAAAGCAATTCACAACCTGCATGGTTTTACAGCTCAGTTTGCGTTTTGACACTAAGTGAGAAAGACCGCAGTTACTAGTCTTCTCGTGCAGCACACAACACCCGCTAGAAGCTGTAGCGATGTGTCTCGCTCACTGACCAAAAGCACAATGAAGTCACGGCAAACTCATGCTTGTTGTTTTGGGGTTTTGGGGGCTTTTTTATTTTTTAAACTGTCTTATAATCATGGGTCACTGAAGCGCTGAAAACTCACAGCTGTGACAGAGTTAGAGGTTTATTTTGCCCAGTCGCAGGGTTTGCGGCATTTTGTTGACATCGCAGACCTTTAAAGGAAAGGTCTTGAAACAGATTCCTGGTGTGACCAAACTGATTTTATTTTCACAAGAAATAAGATCCGTTAAAAAAAATAATAATTTGAAAAAATGTTATGTTTTGGAAGTTGTCATCTGACTGACGGTTTTGCACTTGCTGACGTGCAGTAGTGTTTATAAACACAGTATTTTTCAGTATCCCTGTCACTAATACTTGATGCGTGTGCTATTGCATATCGGTTGGTTTCCGAGGGTAGGGCCGTCGGTGTAGTTAGAGGGAGGTGACAGAGAAGGAAGGCCCTGTGCTTCAACTTTCTTCCCTCTCACCTCTCGGGAACAACATCTACTCCCGAAAATCAACCTATAAAAAAAGTTTTCTTTTCAGTGAAAACTGAAGCTTAAAAACAACATTTCCGAAAGCCATAGTTCAGCTAATAGTTTCTCCCTCAAGAAGTGAATCCACGATGTGTGTTAGCTGTCCTGAAGTTACGCAAATCAGCTAACAACGAACTGAGGACGCGTGTTAGCTGTCCTGAAGTTAGTAAATTCAGCTAACAGCGGATTGAGGACACGCGTTAGCTGTCCTGATGTTACGCAAATCAGCTGACAGCGGATTGGGGACGCACGTTAGCTGTCTTGATGTTACGCAAATCAGCTAACAACGGATGAAGACGCACGTTAGCTGTCCTGAAGTTACGCAGGTCAGCTAAGAGCGGATTGAGAACGCCTAGCCTGTTAGCTGTCATGAATTTACACAATTCATCGAACAGCGGATTGAGGATGAGTGTTAGCTGTCCTGAAGTTTACACAAATCAGCTAACAGCGGACTGAGGACGCGTGTTAGCTGTCCTGAAGTTACATACATCAGCTAACAGGGAATTGAGGAAGCGTATTAGCTGTCCTGACGTTAAGCGAATCCGCTAACAGCGGTTTGTACACGGGCGTGTGTTCTTTATCCTGAAATTACACAAATCAGTTGAAGGTTCCGTTGTAAGGTTTCCGGGGTTACCGGAAACTGGACTTATTTCTCAGCGGCAGGAAGAAAACGGTTATTTAAGACATTAGGGGAAAGCTTGCTTTCTGTGGGCGGGGATCTGTTGCAAATGTCTCAAAGCAAATGTGCGCCCCCCCCCCCCCCCCCCCCGCCCCACCACACACACACCACCACCAACAACAACACCACTACCACCACCATCCACAACAACAACAGCAGCAGCAACACCACCACCACCACTAGCGTTTTCCTTTACATCCCGCACTCCTCCGAAAAACAACAACAACAACAATAAAACCGTGGCCCTAGTGTGTGTGTGTGTGTGTGTGTGTGTGTGTGTGTGTGTGTGTGTGTGTGTGTGTGTGTGTGTGTGTGTGTGAGAGAGAGAGAGAGATACCTGTTGATTCTTCGGATGGGGGTGTAGGCCCCAGAAACACGGATGATTTCTGTGTAACAGCGATCTCTGACGTCAGCATGCGGGATCTGGTTTCTGTCGTGCCCTGTGCATCAGGTGATTTCGTCAGACTAGCCACGTCAATTCCGTGTGTGACGATCACAAAAAGTTCAACCAACAAGAATATACACAGTGACGTCATGTTCAGTTTATTTCCTTGGCTTGTTGACTGTATAATTACGAAATTTAGTTCCTGTCATCTCCAACTTGAAAAATAAGAGAAAAGAAATGTCTTTCAGTAAAAGGAGAGGCTTCCTCGCTATGTCATATCCATTTTGAAACTACAGCAAAACACAACAAAGGAACCGAACAGCAGTTGGTTCACAATTTGTTCTCTAAGTTATATCCATGTTGAGTCTACACGAACTCGAACCTCCAAAGAGACACAGTTTATCTTGTGGTATGTACTTAGAAAAAGGTGAGTGCGCTGTTCACATCCTGCTCTCACTTACAATTCACCAGAACCACCAGAGGCGGAAGTATTGTCACATTGTTCTGTAAAATATTCTTTCCAGTCCAGATTTCCTGTCCCTGGATGTTACGACAGCACAAACAAGAAGCGCTGTACGGCACAGGCTTTGTAGAGTACAGCTCCTTCCCTATGGAACAACTCACCACCTCACCTCATCCGTTCATGAAACGATCAAGACATTCAATCTGAACCTCAAGACGCGGCTTTCTTTTTCTCAGTTCTTTTTCTCTTTTCTTTCTTTCTTCCTTTCTCAAGGGCGTCGTGAGTATGCTTGAATGTTTTTGCTGCGCACTATAAATGGACAGTCATCATCATCATCATCGTCGTCGTCGTCGTCATCACCAAATGTTGACTTTGACGACCCATAAAAACATTTTGGTTTCACAAAGTCAGTGGTTGATGTCCGTATGTGAATGTTGCTATGCGTTCATCTGGCAGGAGGTTGGGAGTGACAGGCTGCGCCGTTGATGACGTCAACGGTCAAATAGCCAATCAGGAGCGACCACATCGCCAAATTTGTGGCCAGAGCGACTGAAGATCATTTGATGAATAATGAATGAAGGTCAGTGATTGTATATGAAACATTGGCGGGAATCATGGCGACCATAGAGCCAGCGAGTGGCAAATTGTGACTTAAATGTCACAGCTTTCATTTAGCAACCCCCCCCCCCTCTCATATCCCAGCCATCACCATCCCATACACCGTGAATGTTGTGTTTATACCTTATAGAATCGCCATACAGCGTTTGTGGAGACAGTGTCCAACGAGACCAATAGTTGTTCTCCCCCCTCCCCCTCCACCCCTCTGATCCCACCCATCACCATCCCACACCCCGTGAATGTTGTGTTTATAGAATCGCCATACAGCGTTTGTGGAGACAGTGTACAACGAGACTAAAAATTGTTCCTTTCTTTTGTTTCTTTGTTTTTCACGTATTTTGTTGTTGTTGTTGTTGATAGTTGTTGTTAATGTTGTTAGGGTTAGTTGTTGAGTTCTTTTTTTTAAGATTTTTTTATTTTTTTATTTTTGGGGGGAATTGTTTTGTTTGGTTCTGTGTTTTCCCAATTTTTCTGATAGAGGGGCCGGGGATGGGGGTGGGGGGGTGGGGGGGTTGCTGGTGCAAATGTTATCGTTTGAGTGCTTTTCTTTTTTTACATATTTTGAGAGAAATTAACATTCAAGCTATAAACCTAAATAATTATTTAAGGAACTGACGATCTCGACATACGTGGACAGTTTTATGAAAATGCAAGTTCTAAGAAAGTATCAAAGTGAACCTAGCCTATAAAAACCAAAACGAAACCTCAAAATTAATGTATTAGACGGGCAAGAACAAACCTCCACGAGGGAGCATGTTACAGAAAAACTAGAGGAGCAAAGCCTCCTTGGCTCACTTGTGAGATGGGTCAAGGTCATTCAAAAGAGTATGTTTGTAAAGCTATCACTGTCTATCCTTAAGATAGATGTCTCTTGTGTTCATAGTTCCTAAGAAAATGGTTAATGGCAACATAACAATTTTCCAAGGACAGCTTGTATCACCTTGACTTTGGGTCAAGGTCATTCAAATGAGATCTGTAAGTGAAGAGCTTATCAATGACTATCTTTATGCCACGTTTGATAGCTCTAGTTTTTGCAGCTTCTGTACAAATGGTAATGTAAAATTCACAACAGACAGCTGATGAGTCAAGGTCATTCAAAAGGCTATGTCTGCATAGGTCTCATTGCTGCCTATCATTGTGCCTTGTTTGGTGCCTCTGCTATTTGTTGTTTCCAAGAAAATGCTAACGTTAAGGTCTCCGCAAAACAATTTGAGTGGCCTTGACCTTGACTCAAGGAAATTGAATACAAGTATGCCAGTACAGGTTTTGTCAATGTCTATCATCGTGCGAAGTTAGATGCCTCTGGTGACCCTAGATTTTGAGAAAATGGTAATTGAAAATTTCCAGTGAGACAGATTTAGTGACCTTGACCTTCAGTCAAGGTCATTCAAACGGTATGTCTTGGAAGGTCTTACTGCTGTCTATCAGCAAACCAGGTTTGATGCTTCTACCATTTTTTTGTGTCTGAGAAAATTCCCATGTTAAGGTTTTCGAAGCATTTCCGCAAACAGCTTGTATGGCCTTGACCTTGACACAAAGTCACTGAATACAGGTATGTCAGTAAAGTTGTTGTCAATGGCTATCATCATGCAAAGTCTGATGTCTCTGGCTTTTTTTTTTTTTTTTTTTTTTTTGCTGTCCCAACTCCTTGCCAGCTCCAGTGGTGTTCCTCCCAGGTCATGGGTGGAACCCACGGAGGACTCAGAAGCCGGGACAATTTTTATTATGCATGATGATGGAGATGAGGATGATAGTAAGATGATGCTATGGAGGTCCATGTGGTTTGGGACTGCGGGACAGGGCCGCATTCCACGCTTCCTGTCATAAATATCCCGGCACTAACCAGGCCCGGGAACTACGGCACCTGCGGTGCCGGCCGTGTAATTCATCCACATCATACGACGTGTCATACTAAGGGAAGCACCCCCAAAGTCGCACCCGTGAAGTGGGTGAATCTCGGCTGTGTGGCAACAGCCTCCCCATCGGGCCCATAGCACACCCGCTCTGGGTAGGAGCCGACCTAGGTAGGAAAAATCCCGCTTGTCTCGGCTGGGACTCGAACCCGGGTCTCCCGGTCCATGGTCCGAAGTGCTAGCCACTACACTACGGGGGCCGGTTCTCTGGCTTTTCTAGATTCTGAGAAAATGCCAAACAGACAGCTTTGGTGACCTTGACCTTGGATCAAGGTCAGTCAATATGATATGTTTTGAAAGGTCTTACGGCTGTCTATCAGCATGCCAAGTTAGGTGCCTCTGCTAGTCATTGTTTTTTGAGAAAATGCCAATGTTAAGGTTTTGGAAGGTTTCCGCTAAAGACCTTGTATGGCCTTGACCTTGACTCAAAGTCACTGAATACAGGTATGTCAGTAAAGGTGTTTGACGTCTCTGGCTTTTCTAGATTCTGAGAAAATGCCAATGAAAACTAGCAGACAGACAGCTTTAGTGGCCTTGACCTTGGGTCAAGGTCAATCAATATGGTATGTTTTGAAAGGTCTCATGGCTGTCTATCAGCAGGCCAAGTTTGGTGCCTCTGCTATTTGTAGATTCTGAGAAAAAGCCATT
>JACVVK020000207.1:340000-362500 GCA_018292915.2 Batillaria attramentaria
TCGCTGTTGCTGATATCGCTGTTAGCTAATATTACACGGTGAGCCATTAGCCAATCTGCTGGTGACATTGTGAATTTTTGCAGTATTCTGCAATAGGATACTTTAACACTCTTCTTATTACTGTTTACAGAAACGACAACAAACTGGTTAGCATCCTACCAATATCCTACTTTTTTCCCGTCAAATGAGATGGTAAGGAGAGTGCAGTATATGTCGAACGCTGGCATCAGGCTGAAGACGATCACGACACACGACTTAGGGACATACACGGTGAGAGTGAGTTTGATGGTCAACGGATCTTCTGCTACTGAGGAGGCAAATGCCGTGCTTTCTCTGCCAGGTCTCTCTCTCTCTCTCTCTCTCTCTCTCTTCACAGCTTAAATTTTGGAAGTAGTTGCTTTCATATTTTCATATTTTGGACGTAAACCGTATCTCATTTGAAGCAAGTTCATTAGTACCAGATAAAGGCATTTGAATTACGTCACAAATTGTGGGGTACCAGATGAAACCGTTTTCACCTACGTCAGGATTTGTTAGGTACCAGATGAATCGGTTTTGAGTTACGTCAGGATTTGTTGGGTACAAGGTGAACCCGTTTAGACTTACGTCGGGATTTACTGGGTACCAGATTAACCCGTTTTGACCTACGTCAGGATTTGTTGGGTACCAGGTGAACCCGTTTAGACTTACGTCACGATTTGTTAGGTACCAGATGAACCCGTTTTGACTTACGTCAGGATTTGTTGGGTACCAGGTGAACCCGTTTAGACTTACGTCACGATTTGTTAGGTACCAGATGAACCCGTTTGGACTTACGTCACGATTTGTTAGGTACCAGATGAATCCGTTCGGATTTAGTCAGGATTTGTTAGGTACAAGACGAACCCGTTTGGACTTACGTCAGAATTCGTTAGGTACCAGATGAACCCGTTTAGACTTACGTCAAGAATTGTTGGGTACCAGATTAACCCGTTTGGACTTACGTCACGATTTGTTGGGTACCAGATGATCCCGTTTTGACTTACGTCACGATTTGTTGGGTACCAGATGAACCCGTTTTGGCGCTTGGTCGGCTGCACGCAAGGGTCAGTAGGAGAGTTTACCATGACAAGGAAACAGACGAGTATCACGTGCAGCTGGAGTGCGGCACGATCCTCAACCCTGGAGACGCTAACTTCTCTGTCGCCTGGAAGGTAAGAGAAAATTCGACATCAACAAACACAACATTAACAAACACAACATCAACAAACACACCATCAACAAACACACCATCAACAAACACAACATCAACAAACACAATACCAAGAACAAAGGAAGACAGACAAAAATTCGTGTTTTTAAACCTTCTTTTTCTTCTAATCGACACAACAGCAATATCAACACTAGCCACGTCATCAACAACAACATCAACTGCAACCACAACATCAACAACAACATCAACCACAACATCAACAAGAACAATAACAAGAACAAAGGCAGACAGACAAAAGATCGTGTTATTAAACCTTCTTTTTCTTCTAATCGACGGCCACCTTCAAGTTTGCTGAAGATAATGTCGTCGTTGTTTTTTTGTTTTTTTTTTCCTTTTGTTAGGGTTCTGCGCTAAAAGGTGTGTGTGTGTGTGTGTGTGTGTGTGTGTGTGTGTGTGTGTGTGTGTGTGTGTGTGTGTGTGTGTGTTTGCGCGCTGGATCAGGCCAGTCCGGCTATCGTAGAGGTTACCGGGGTTAGGCCCCGACCTGCTCAACCCTTGTCGTCATCTACCCTTCTTTAGAAGTGGCGGGGTGGGGAACGGGTGTGTGAGAAGGCTTAGATGTATGCTTAATAGTCCCCCCTCCCCCCCCCCCCCCCCCCCCCCCCACCCCATTTCCCCCACTTTACGGAGATGTTGATCAGTTGTCTACACTCTGTCCTGTTGATTGATCAGTTGTCTGCACTTTGTCCTGTTCATTTTTACAGACGCCGAAAGGACACAGGCTGTCAAGCAACAGTTTCATCAATGGCGTCTTTTATCTCCCCTTGCCTAACCCGGTGAAAGGGGGAGAATACTCCTGCCGGCTAGACAGAGCGTCTGTTGCGGTTTTCAAATGTCCAGAAAGTAAAGCCTCCCTCTTCAAAGCTGCCTTCGTGCGTGTCAGTGAAACGAAATCCCGTTCGCTCGTGCTGGAAACCAGTTTGTCCCACATGAAAAGGCAGCTGGAGGAACTTCGGAACACAGTTTCCACTGTTTCCAAAATGGAGGGTGTGTATTATGCATGCAGTTTTGTGTGTGTGTGTGTGTGTGTGTGTGTGTGTGTGTGTGTGTGTGTGTGTGTGTGTGTGTTGTGTGTTGTTGTTGTTGTTGTTGATGTTGTTTTGACGAAATCAGAATTTTCCCCATAGTATCATTTCTAACCAATTTTCACGCTTCTCCTACCAAGTAAGGCAGGGTAGGATCAATCAGTTTTCAAACACCACAATCGACGTTTTAGAGTTTCTGACTGTTGTTATATACGGCACTAAAACGCAAGCGTTACTCAATTTTCAACAGTTATTTACAGTTTGATGCTACTGCAAGTATTGAATAAACTATTGTAAACATGCAACAACAACACCAAACTGCCTACCTTTACTGAGTAGGTCCTGTCAGGGTAGCTGGGGACAGCCGATCGGTAGAATGTAGGACTATAAATGCTCGGGTATTGATTTCCCGGCTGATGAGATCCAAATAGTAGTCTTGTTGGGATATCGGCCCCCGTAGTGTAGTGGTTAGCACTTCGGACCCTGGACCGGGAGACCCGGGTTCGAGTCCCAGCCGAGGCAAGCGGGAGTTTTCCTACCTAGGTCGGCCAAGAACGGGCATGCTATGGGCCCAATGGGGAGGCTGTTGCCACATAGCCGAGATTCACCCACTTCACGGGTGAGACTTTCGGGTTGCTTCCCTTGGTATGACACGTCTTACGATGTGGATAATTACACGGCCGGCACCGGAGGTGCCGTGGTTCCCGGGCCTGGTTAATGCCAAGATATTTATGACAGGAAGCGTGGAATGCGGCCCTGTCCCACAGTCCCAAACCACACGGATCTCCATTGCATCATGTTAGCATCATCCTCATCTCCATCATCATGCATAATATATATATATATATATATATATATATATATATATACATGTATATATTTTTAAAAATTGCCCCAGCTTTCGAGTCCTCCGTGGATCCCACCCATGACCAGGGAGGAATGCCACTGGTGCTGGCAAAAATTTGGGACAGTTTAAAAAAAAAAAATGTCGTGCTGGCCTTCTCCTCGTCGCCCCGTCTTTGATGTCATCCGTGCGAGGTGGAGAAGGACGTTAAACTCCCAAACATATACCCACGCACGCACTGAAATATACAAAAGTACATGTATAACAAAAGAAATCACAACAAAACCAGACAGCACATAGCATAATAAAAGACAATAGCTCATGTGTGAAAGGCACAGAACATGCCAACATAGTTGAACGATATACTAGACTGTGACGTGGCGAAAACAGACGTTAAACCCTGACCCGGCCACCCACCCTCCTACCCATCAGGCACCGGTAGCGCAATATGTACACCATCTGTTCGGATTTGTATGCACTTAATAAAACAGAGAGCAGGCTTGAATTACAAGGGCGTGTCACATCATGAAAAACAAATACATCTTTTAAAAATGCGGCGGCATGAAAACCGAAAAGGACGGAGATTCCCCCTGTGTGTGATACGAAATGTGTTAAGCATAATTCACTGCAGTACAAACCTTTTCCTGTTTTCGGTCTTTCACTGACAAATTTTCCTGGTCCCAGGACCGCCTGGAGAACCTGGATTACCTGGACTAGACGGATTACCTGGTGAGCGTTCTCTCTCTCTCTCTCTCTCTCTCTCTCTTTTACGGTAGTGTAGCAACGGCAAGTTTGAAAATGGTCTTTGTATGCCTAAAACTTCTTCTGTTGTAAAATAAAGGATTGCTCTCTCTCTCTCTCTCTCTCTCTCTCTCTCACGCCAGTAAGGCATCACACCCAATGGTCGCATGCACAGATACGGGATGGGAGATAACTCGAGTGGTATAGCCTCGATAGCTCAATATGTACACCATCTGTTAGGATTTGTATGCACTTAATAAAACAGAGAGCAGGCTTGAATTACAAGGGCGTGTCACATCATGAAAAACAAATATATCTTTTAAAAATGCGGCGGCATGAAAACCGAAAAGGACGGAGATTCCCCCTGTGTGTGATACGAAATGTGTTAAGCATAATTCACTGCAGTACAGACCTTTCCTGTTTTCCGTCTTTCACTGACAAATTTTCCTGGTCCCAGGACCGCCTGGAGAACCTGGATTACCTGGACTAGACGGATTACCTGGTGAGCGTTCTCTCTCTCTCTCTCTCTTTTACGGTAGTGTAGCAACGGCAAGTTTGAAAATGGTCTTTGTATGCCTAAAACTTCTTCTGTTGTAAAATAAAGGATTGCTCTCTCTCTCTCTCTCTCTCTCTCTCTCTCTCTCTCACGCCAGTAAGGCATCACACCCAATGGTCGCATGCACAGATACGGGATGGGAGATAACTCGAGTGGTATAGCCTCGATAGCTCAATATGTACACCATCTGTTAGGATTTGTATGCACTTAATAAAACAGAGAGCAGGCTTGAATTACAAGGGCGTGTCACATCATGAAAAACAAATATATCTTTTAAAAATGCGGCGGCATGAAAACCGAAAAGGACGGAGATTCCCCCTGTGTGTGATACGAAATGTGTTAAGCATAATTCACTGCAGTACAGACCTTTCCTGTTTTCCGTCTTTCACTGACAAATTTTCCTGGTTCCAGGACGGCGTGGATATGAGGGATTACCTGGTGATACTGGTGAGCGTTCTCTCTCTCTCTCTCTCTCTCTCTCTCTACGGTAGTGTAGCAACGGCAAGTTTGAAAATGGTCTTTGTATGCCTATAACTTCTTCCGTTGTAAAATAAAGGATTGCTCTCTCTCTCTCTCTCTCTCTCTGCGTCCGTAGCGCAATATTTATATCATCTGTTCGGATTTATAAGCACTTAATAAAACTGAGAGTAGGCTTGAATTACAAGGGCGTCCCACATCATGAAAAACAAATACATCTTTAAAACATGTAAAAATGTAAAAAGAATGCGACGGCATGAAAACCGAAAAGGAGATTCCCCTTGTTGGTACGAAATGTGTCAAACATAATTCACTTCAGTGCAAACCTTTTCCTGTTTTTCGTCTTTGGCTGACAAATTTTTCTGGTCCCAGGACGGCCTGGAGAACCTGGATTACCTGGTGACGAAGGTGAACCTGGTCCACCTGACGCTCTCTCTCTCTCTCTCTCTCTCTCTTTTAAATCACCGATATGTATCGTACAAAATTGTGTTGACTGTGTATTTTTTTGTAATGGACAGTTCATTAAAGGATGTACAATCTTTTTCCAGTATTTAAAATTAAGTGTTAATTAAGGGTGTAAGTTTGCATGTATTTAAATGACAGCTCATTTTGAACCAGTACGTGTTGGCAATTTCACAAGTACGAATCAAATTTTTCTAAGTTCAACCTCATATTCAAACAAGGCACAAATGTTTACAGTACATGTATTACCATATTTAAACTTGCTTATTACCATTTTGGCTATGAGTATTAAGTGATTTATAATTTGGACATCTCTGTTTCTAATCTTCTCCGGCTGATACCCAAACAACACATTCGATTCAGATAAGACAATGTTCTGCTCAGTTTTTCTATATATGAATTGTAAACAAATTTCCCATAGGGGCCTAACTTTCTTACATTTCCAGAAAAAAAATGTTCAATGAAATCAGTTTCATCACAATACATGCATTTGTTCGACTGTCTTAATCCCATTTTGCTTAACAAGATGTTGGTCACAACATTGACTGCACGAGCTTTGAGTGCGCTGCACAAAGCGTTATATTCAAACAGTCTGGTGGCCTTGTGCCCCACTTTCGTGCAAACCTCATCAAAAGAAATGAAACTGTCGGCATCCATTACATCATGAACATAGTAGACGTGCACATCAATCCAATCTTTGAAGAATAGAACTTTACCTTTAAATACAATACGAGGATTGTTCCAAATACTTTGATCGTGCAGTGGTATACTAGCTTTACCACCAATATCATGTTTATAATCCAACCATTGACTCAAAACATGTTTCCAGAAGTATGACTTTACGTGGCTAAATCCATTAAATAGTTTAAAGTCGGCATCGGAGGCAAAGCATACGAGGTTTGCTCCTAGCCGTGAGAAACTGTACATGGGGATTACCTTCCATTTTTTATTTTCTGATTGCTGGAGGTGTACAGCCCAGCTTAAAGGGTACGGCAAGTCAAGAGCACTATTGGGTTTAAATGACAGATATTGAGGTCCTAAGCTGTTAGATAGCAAAAGTTTTCGTGAACAAAGTACCATTTACTCAAAAATGCGCCGAAAACACCCTCTGCTTTCGGTTCCTGGGCTGCGCCATGTTGCCGCACTCTTTCGCGAATGAGGCGGGAAAGGTGCTGACGGTCACGTCACACCACCTCCACTGTCGGCAGTGCCTGCTTAGAGCGAGTTGTTCCAGAGTATTATTTTGTGTTTGAGATGCCACAGTGCAAAGCGTTCGGTTGTTTCAGCAAACAGGGCACGTGTAAGAATGCAGATGGAAGCCACAAAAGCTTTTTTGAATTTCCGAATCTAAACAAATCAAAGGAAAAACGGAGGTTGTGTGCGAAATGGTTGAAGCCTTGAAGAACGGCTCGCTTGCCCCGCTGCATGCAGGAATACGCCTGGAACAATCGAGACCACAGGACCAGGTTTGTGGAGATCATTTTACCCCGGATTGTTTCACTGGCGCTTTTGCGAACGATGTTGCTGCTTCACTTGTCAAACACGCATCTCCCACAACTGATTGCACTCGTTCTCATGATCGGCTCTTCCCCATCGTCCCCACTGTTTTGACCCCTTACTCAGCTCTTCCTCAGAATATTCTGGCTCGAAATCATAGGGATAGTTCCCCAAATCTATTCTAGCTTTCAGGAAATTAGCAAAGTGTGTATACGAGCCAGAAATAGCACGCCTAAAACGTGTAGCAGGCACACCTGCACACACAGTGTCATAATCTCGCCTGCTGCTGAGTGGTCGCGTGACGTCACTGCTAGGATCAACATGGCAGCCCCCATGGCATCGCATTTCGGCTGCCGTTTGGTGTGAAATATGCTGAATGGTGTATTCGTGTTCAAATCTTTTGGGCTGCAGCCACCTAGGACCTCAATATCTGTCATTTAAACCCAATAGTGCTCTTGACTTGCCGTACCCTTTAAGTTAAACGATGTTTGCATGGTCATGAGCATTAATCATGTTTAATCCACCATTTTCAATGGAGCTGCACACTACTGACCGCTTCACTTTTTCGAAAGCTCGTGTGTTTGTGTATTTTTTCTTCCATAGAAACCGGAACAGTATTGTATTCAGTTTATCAAGTATTTCATTTGGTATGATAAGTGACTGCATTACATAGACAAATTGAGATATCAGGAACGACTTGATTATGCACAATTTGCCGCTAGTACTAAGGTTTCTACGAGTCCACTGGGCAATTATTTCTTGAATTTTCTGTAGGCGCTTCGTCCAGTTTTCTTCTAGGCAGGACGCAGGCTTTTGGTTACTGAAATATATACTGTACCAAGTATCTTGATAGTTGTTTTCCATCTGATCCCATGAGACTGTTCAGTGCTGTTCTTTTTTGCACCTAGCCACATGGCTTCAGTTTTGTTTTTATTTAACACTAAGTTTGAAAATTGGAAAATTCATTTACAGTATTAAGCACGTTCTGTAGATCATTCCTGTCTTGTAAAAACAGACTTATATCATCTGCAAACATTGCAAGCTTTAACAGCGTGGCAACTGAAACTGCGCCATGCGCTGTTGGTAATTTGATACCTTTAATATCAGAGTCAGTTCGAATTTTAATCGCTAGTAACTCTAGAGCAGTTATAAAGGCCAGTGACGAAAAGGGAGACCCTTGCTAGCTAATTCCACATTCTACCGGAAATTCTTCAGATATCCATCCAATGTAGTTAATACTACTTACTGTGTTAGCCATTAATACTTGTATCCACTGAGTGAATTTTTGTCCAAAGCCAAACCGCTTAAAGGCCCAAATAACAAATTCTTTAGATATTGAATCGTACGCACGCTGATAATCCAACGCTAGTAATATTCCTGGCTTAATTGAGTTGTTCATGTGTTCAGTTGTGTCATCAATTAGACGAATTACCGTGCTAGCTTTCCTGCCTTTCAAAAATCCCGCTTGATCTTCATGGATAATATCTGTTAACACTTTCCTACCGCGGTCGGTACCAGGTACCGACCAGTGGGGCCCGCATCACTGTCCTAGGTCGGTACCTGGTACCGACCACACCGTGGAATAAACTACAACTTTCAACCCCAATAACTGATGCAATTTTCATTAAAATTGTTTAAACGTCAGTACACATATCAAACAATATATTATAAAACATGTCTCCAAATTTAAAGAAAATCCATCGAGAACTTAAAGAGTTATTAGCTTTAGAAAGCAGTAACCCATGCTCATGCCTGGAAAACGCTCAGGCAGAGGCTGCATGCGGGACCTAGATTCCTGTAGGGCTGAAAGTGTTAAAACACTAGACAGGCGTCATGCCAAACACTTGGCCAAGACTTTGTAGTCGGTGTCTGTTAGAGATATTGGTCGCCAGTTGCTTAAGTCATTTCGGGGCAAGTCTTTCCCTTTGTGTATTAATGTGATGATTGCTTGTTTTTGTGTATAAGACAGTTCGCCCTTCCCGTAGGCGGCATTAAACGAATCGAGAACAATGCCACGAATTTTAGGCCAGAAAAATTTCAAGAAAGACGTTGTGATCCCGTCTGGTCCGGGAGCAGAACCATTTTTCATCGTACTTAGTGCTTTTGTAATATCTCCATCAGATATATCTGTATCTAAGGTCTTTTTCTGATCATCTGATATTACTGGAACTTGAATGTTGCGTAGAAACTCCGTTGCGCGATCTTCGTTGAAAGAGGCTTTTTTACTGTAGATATCTTTATATAACTTCACCTGTTCTGTTAATACGAGGGTCACCCCATAAGTTCGTGAATGTGGCGAAATGTGAGCATGCTGGAATGTCTTATCTAGCTCAGTTTTTCGAAATATCCTCCGTTAGCTTGTATGCAGCTTTCCATCCGTCTGAACCAAGAAGCCACTGCTCCAGCCCACACCGACTTTGGTATACCAGAAATCTGGCCCTCGACAGACGCTCGAGCATCTTCAACTGTTTCAAACGCCTTTCCCTTCAGCTCCTTTTTAACAAGAGGGAATAAAAAGAAGTCACAAGGGGCTAAGTCAGGGGAATACGGAGGATGAGTGACGAGCTGGACCTGGTTTTCTTGTAGAAAGTCCAAAGTTGCAGCAGCCGTGTGAGCACTGGCGTTGTCATGGTGAAGGAGTAGGTGGTGGGTACCTGTCCGTGGGCGCCGTGCACTCCAAGCCTCAAACACCTTGGGCAGGCACGTGTTGATGTACCATTCGGCATTGACGGTCTTCCTCTCCAGAAGTGGTACGGTGGCTACGTGACCAGATTTTGCAAAGAAAACAGCAATCATTTGCTTCGAGACACGTACTTCTCGATCTTTTGAATTTTACAGGGGGGGGGGGGGGGGGATTCCCCTGGAAACAGCCATACAGAGGACTGCTGCTTTGTTTCAGGATCATACTGATACACATATGTTTCATCACCAGTAACAATGTTGCTGACCCGATCTGACCTTCCTCCGTCGAATTTTCGAAGCATATAGAGGCACCATTCGATCCTTGCCCTCTTTTGTTCCTCTGTCAGCTGGTGGGGCACCCAACGCGCACAACGCTTCCGAACACAGAGATGGCACCGTAAAATTCTGTCCAAACTGCCCGAGGAAAGGTTCAAAGTGTCCTTTATCTCATCCTCTGTGATTCGCGGGTTTTCCTTTATTAGGGTCTTGACATCGTTCACGTTCCCATCTGTAGTAACGGAAATTGGTCGTCCGCAACGGTCACTATCTTCTAACGACCTTCTCCCGAACTGGAATTCCTTGAACCACTTGTAGACCATGGATCTCGACGGAGCTTGGTCACCAAAACACCTGGTCAAAATTTCAGAACTTTCCTGGAAAGACTTTCCTTGAATAAAATCGTAATACATCATGGCTCTTAAATCTCTGTTTGAGAGGAAATTTGCACCTCCTTCTGAAGCATCACCCTTACCCTCCATTTCGTCGCGTAGGGAAAAAACGACTGAGAGTAGAAGTCTGAATTTTTGTCTCATAACTATAATGACATTGCTTGTGATGATGACGTAAACATTATTTTTTGATGTCATCTGTTCTTTCACATTCACGAACTTATGGGGTGACCCTCGTATTTCATTTTGGTTAGTCAATACTGAACCATCTGGCGCAACCACTCTATCCATTATTTTAGCGTTCGCGCGAGCCTTCTCGAGGCTAAGAAACTAACGTGTGTTTTTCTCACCTTCAGTGATAAATTTTGCCCTAGAGCGTACTTGTGCACTTCTTCCCTCACGAAGCGCATGGATTTCCAGCTCTAGTTTCACGTGATTTCTCTGAGTTAAAAGCCTCTGGTTATTTGGGTCACGAGACAGTTGGTTATCCAAATTGTTAAGCTCTTTTTCAAGGGACGAATAGTGGTTGATTTGATTACGTTTTAATTCAGTGGAATAAAAGATGCAAAATTCTCTCATTTCTGTCTTTAGTAGATCCCACCTTGTTTGTGGTTCAACATGAGACTTTTCAAGTATAAAGCTGTCTATCAATGAGTTGACCTGATCTACAAAGTTTTTGTTGTAAAGTAAATTAGAGTTAAATTTCCAGTATCCTGGGCCTCTTTTAACATGGGTGATCTTGTATCGTATTTCAACCATTCGATGGTCAGATATAGGAGTAGACAGAATATGACAATCAGTAACAGAATTCAGTAATGTGTCTGTACAAAAATAATTAATATATAATCCAGCCGTCGTGCAATGAAGGGATTTTTTTCTGCACCATGAAAATACCTTTTCCTCTGGGTAGAAGAGGCGGAAAACATCATTAAGGTTACATGTAGACACTACAGTTTGAAAATATTCAACCTCTTTAGCATTATGGGGTTGACCACTGACAATATCAAGATCATTATCAAGTACACAATTGAAATCCCCACAGACAACTTTTTCGTCCGTATCAGAATGTGAAACTATGATATCAGACAATTTAACAAAAAAAAAAAAGCTTGTTTATCTTTCGAATCATTTGGAGCATATACATTAGTCACAGTCACATTACCTGTGTCAAGTTTAATCGATACCGTGATAATTCTGGCGGTTTTATGAAGACAAGTAACTTCAAAAGGAAATCCTTTCTTCAGCAAGATCACGGTATTCACCTGTCCCATACTACGAGACGAGACTGATGAAAAAAAAACAAAAAAAAAAAATCGTCCTCCCCACTCTTTCTCCCACTGGTCAGCATCACTATCAGTAATGTAGGACTCTTGTAAACACACTTTGTCGTAATGTTTCTTTTTTAAGGTATCGAACAAAGTTTAGCGTTTCATTTTGTACATTAATGGAACATATAGATAAGCTATACATGATAACCAGGATAGTGTGTATTTGAATCGCACTCCTTTCTCACAGTCCGTGGGACGTTACCTGTCCGCAGCCACCAATGACAATGAAGCAGCACACACACTAGAGTCACGTGGGAAGTGTGCCCGAACTGTACTGTGCACTAGGTGTGTCTGTGTCAACCGTGGTGTGTTGTGCTATGTCTGTCTCTGTCTCAGTAAGTTTGGCCTGTTTGTCTACCTGTTTCTCTGTTTGTGACGAGGCGTTGTCTTGTGGAGATCGGTCTCGCTTGGATGACGCAGATCTAGTCCGTCGGAAGAGGAGAGTCTGCTGACCAGGCTCCAAGGGACCAGACCTCTGTTTCCGCTGCCAGGATCGGCTTCGGGAAGGGCTGTGGCCGCTGCGACAGCGGGACTTGATCCATGAACTGAGGAGGGGGGAGCATGGAGATAGCTGATGCCGATAGAGTAGCCGACAGGGTAGCAGTGGTCGTAGCGGAGGAAGATGCAGTTGATGATGCAGTTGGTGCTGACGATACTGGTGCCTCTGACGATACTGGTGCCTCTGGCGATACTGGTGCCTCTGGCGATACTGGTGCCTCTGGCGATACTGGCACCTGTGTTGGTCGACTGGCTTCCTTTTGTTCAAAGTGCCACAAGGTGGCATTGAACTGCCCGATAGCTGTTGTTTTTGGAAGCGGTGTCTCCGAGACGACTATATGGACGAACCGCCGTCCGGTCAGCCACCTCGTAAGTTTTCCTGCCGCGTCACGATCCTTCTCTAGCATGACGTTTGATCGCATGTCACAGCCAAGTGAAGAGATAGCGTCTTTGATCTCGTCATTAGAGAATGACAGTGGAATGTTGCCGACAATTAATTTGGTAGTTGGAAAGTCTTTATTCTGCTCACCTTGACCACGGCTGGCCACGTCGCTATACAGTATGTATGGGTTGATGGCCCTCACTGACACTTTGATGCCACGTCCTGTGACACCCGAGATCAACAGTTTTTCTCGACTATTGTCGTCCGCAGGGTAGATTCGCCACAACCCCCTATCCGCTGTGCACCGACGATAGTATTGTACCCGCACACTTTCTCCGCCGCCGAGCACAGTTCGTGTGTTGTATACCCCTTTGCTTCAAAGTCTGGCAGTGTGTTGTTTTTTATGAAGACCGGATGCACGTGTTGCGGTTGCGGTGCTCTTGCACCGGCACTGGCCATGGTCCAGGGTGTGTCACTATTCACCACTAGCAGAGATAACACGGGTTAACAGGGATAACACGTGCACTAGTACACCTGTCCTCCAGCTAGACCGGCCACTCACGACCGGCCTTGTACACTGAAAAAAGTCGAAAAATCCACAAAGGAAGGTATCTCCGTCAACACTGGAATGACCGCAATAGTCCCATAACAGACAGAAATCCTCTCACAAGTTTCGGCGGTATCCCACTGGGTAGAAAACCACCTACGGGCAGGAAAAGCAGCGCAGCTCCAAAACGTGACCGCTCGACATCGAGCATGTACCGGAAGTGTACAAGGGTATCTCATATCATGAAAAACAAATATATCTTTTAAAAAAAATGCGGCGGCATGAAAACCGAAATGGATGGAAATTCCCCGTGTTGGTACGAAATGTGTTAAGCATAATTCACCGCCCCTACATGGTCCAACCCTTGTCGTGGGGTAGTGGCTTGTGTACCTCAATGACCCAGAGAGCTACGCCAGCGGGAGCACGTGCTCCTGGCAGGGTCACCCAAGCTGGACAGGTCGAAGGGTAGAGGTCAGACGAATGTGGACCACCTCTCCAAGAGGCTAAACGGGTTTGCGTAGGGTTAACAGCCCTACCTGTAAAAAAACATAACGTTACAGAAGCATCGACAGCAAACAAACCAAAACATTCACCTGGGCAAGGAAGGGTCTCCATCCCGGAGACCTATGACGCATTGCAGTGAAAGCCGAAAGGAAGCTGCAAGGCCGACCCCCCTTCTAACACCCAGGACAATGACGAGAGTAGCCACATGGAACATCAGGACAATGTATGAAGTAGGAAGGACCATACAAGTAGCAAGAGAGATGAAGAACTACAAGATAGGAGTACTGGGACTGAGTGAGACAAGGTGGCTACAGACAGGACAGCTGAGATTTTCATCGGGAGAGCAATTGCTGTACTCGGGACACACAGAGGATGGAGCCCCCCACACTGAGGGCGTGGCCCTGATGCTGGCACCGGAGGCACAGCGGGCACTCATCGGCTGGGAACCTGTCAACTCCCGCATCATCACAGCCAAATTCATCACCAAGAAGAAAGACATCAAGCTAAACATCATCCAGTGCTACGCTCCCACCAATGATGCGGAAGAGGAGAAAAAAGACGACTTCTACCAACAACTACAGACAGTGATAGATAGAGGAGGAGCCAAGGACATGACCATACTGATGGGAGACTTCAACGCCAAGATTGGATCAGACAACACAGGCTATGAGAACACCATGGGAACACACGGATGGGACAGATGAACGAAAATGGCGAGCGCTTTGCAGACTTCTGTGCCCTGAACCAGCTAGTGATAGGAGGCAGCATCTTCCCACACAAGCGCATCCACAAGGCCACATGGAGATCGCCGGACCATGTCACGGAGAACCAGATTGATCACATCTGCATCAGCCGGAAGTTCAGGAGATCGTGGCGAGATGTGCGCGTGATGAGGGGTGCCGATGTATCATCAGACCACCACCTTCTTGCTACAACACTGAGACTTCGGCTTAAGAGACACACCAACGCCAACAACACACGGACCAGGTACAACGTTGGCCTACTCAGGAACACAGAGACACAAGCAGCATTCCGGATCAGCCTTTCCAACAGGTTCCAGCCACTGCAAGACCTGATAGAAGACAGTGGAATGGATATCGAGACACAGTGGGAACACAGCAAGAAACTCTGGCACGACACATGCGAAGAGGTCCTTGGCAAGAGAAAGACCCAACACAAGGAATGGATCTCTGCTGATACCATCCAGAAGCTGGAAGTTAGGAAAAAGAAGAAAACTGCACTGAACACGAGCCGAACAAGAAGAGCTAAGGCAAAGGCACAGGAAGAATACACAGCAGCTGACAGAGAAGTGAAGAGGAGCACCAGAAAGGACAAGAGGGACTACATCGACAACCTGGCCAATCAAGCAGAGGAAGCAGCCGGACAAGGGAACCTAAAAGACCTGTACCAGGTGACCAAAAAGCTCGCGGCAAGTTTCAGCAGACAGACAAACCAGTGAAGGACAAGAACGGGCAACCCACTGACAACAACTGAGGAACAGCTGAAGCGATGGGCAGAACACTTCAGGGAGCTGTTAAATCGCCCCATCCCTGAAACACCACCAGACATCCCGCCAGCTGAGACAGAACTACCCATCAACTGCGACAAGCCCTCTAAGGCGGAGATCAGGAAAGCCATCATGACACTGAGAAATGGGAAAGCTGCAGGGCCAGACGAGATACCAGCAGAAGCCATCAAAGCAGACACAGAGACAGCCGTCAACATGCTGCACAGCCTATTCAGCAAGATCTGGGAGAAGGAAGAGGTGCCAGCCCAGTGGAAAGAAGGGATCGTCATCAAGCTGCCAAAGAAAGGGGATCTCAGGGACTGCAGCAACTACCGAGGGATCATGCTCCTGTCAGTGCCAGGCAAGGTTCTCAACAGAATTCTACTGGAGAGGATGAGGGAGGCAGTCGACCCTATGCTCCGAGACCAGCAGGCGGGCTTTCGCAGGAGCAGGTCCTGCGCTGACCAGATCGCCAGCCTACGCATCATTGTTGAGCAAGTCACTGGAGTGAACTCCCCCCTCTACATCAACTTCATAGACTATGAGAAGGCCTTCGACAGTGTAGACAGAGAGGCGCTGTGGAAGCTGCTAAGGCACTATGGAGTTCCCGGGAGATCATCTCCCTGATCCAGTGCACCTACAAAGACATGAGCTGCAGGATTGCCCATGCCGGCCAGTTGTCAGAAAGCTTCGAGGTGAAGACCGGAGTCCGCCAGGGATGCCTGTTGTCCCCGTTCCTCTTCCTCCTGGTCATCGACTGGATCATGAAGACCACCACAACAGGCAGGAAAAACGGGATACAGTGGACACTCTGGGCGCAGCTGGATGACCTCGACTTTGCGGACGACCTGGCGCTCCTGTCTCACAGCCAACAGCCAGATGCAGGACAAGACTACATGCCTGGAAGCCACATCAGCCGGAACAGGGCTCAAGATCAACAGGAGGAAAACCGAGCTGATGAAGATCAACACCACTGCCAACACACCAGTCACAGTCGGTGGAGAGCCCATCAGGGAGGTAGAGTCCTTTGTCTACCTGGGGAGTGTGGTTGATGGACAGGGAGGCACAGACCGAGACGTCACAGCCAGAATCGGCAAGGCAAGAGCAGCAATGGTCATGCTGAAGAATATCTGGGCATCCAAAGTTGTCAGCATAAGAACCAAACTTCGCATCTTCAACTCCAACGTGAAGTCAGTTCTGCTTTACGGATGCGAAACATGGAGGACAACGAAGACGATGCAGCAGAAGATCCAGACATTTCTCAACACCTGTCTGAGGCGCATCTTCAACATCCGATGGCCAGAGAAGATCCGGAACGAAGAGCTGTGGGAGCGAGCAGGGCAGGAACCAGCGGCCAAGCAGATCCTGCGGAGGAAGTGGGGCTGGATTGGACACACCCTCAGGAAGCCAGCATCCAGCACCACACGCCAAGCCCTGACATGGAACCCACAGGGGAAAAGGAAGAGAGGCCGGCCTCGCAACAGCTGGAGGCGGGACACTGAGGCAGAGTTATATAAGCAGGGGACCAACTGGACTGGAGTGGCAAGAATAGCCCAGAACAGAGTGCGATGGCGAAGGGTTGTCGATGGCCTATGCTCCACGTGGAGCCAGGGGCCTAAGTAAGTAAGTATAATTCACCGCAGTACAGACCTTTCCTGTTTTCCGTCTTTGACTGACACATTTTCCTGGTTCCGGATTACCTGGTCAAGAAGGTGACGCTGGTGAGCGCCCTCTCTCTCTCTCTCTCTCTCTCGCCAGTAAGGCATCGCACCCAATGGTCGCATGCACAGATACGGGATGGGAGATAACTCCAGTGGTATACCCTCGATAGCTCAGACGTTTGGTCAAATGTTGTTTTTGTTGTTGTTGTTGTTGTTTTTTTTGCGTTCAAAACGCGCGTAATATTTGCTAGACGATCTGCTGCGCAAGATAAATTAGGAAATTGTTGTCAGGTGTCTTTTGCGTGAAAGAAAATGAAAGGTTTCGAAAGTGGAGGCTTTACCAAAAAAAAAAGAAAAAAACAAGTTTTTGTTCGTTTATTTGTTTGCGTGTTAGTTCGCTCAAATTTCCTAGAATAAAGTAAACCTGTTTTTTTTCTCCTAAGTATTTTTTTAATGAATTAAATTAACATATAAGAGTGATATTCTCTCTCTCTCTTTGCTCTAGTTGATTGGTGGAATTTTCTTGTTCTTATTACTTTTTCCTTAGTCATGTTGTAGTTGCAGCAACGGCAAGTTGAAACCCTGACCTGCGTGACAACTTGCAAAATATGTGTTGGTTGTGTGAAAGGTCCGCCTGGGCTGCCTGGTCCGCCTGGACCCCCTGGTGTATGTGAAGCAAACTGTGACCAGTCCAGTGAACCGTGACCGTGACCAGCTGGCAGAACTGAGACAAAGAGAGAAGTACTGACAGTGACGACGGCCATCAGTATCAGTATCACATGTACATGAATGGGGTTGTCGGTGGTGTAATAGTCAAGACTCCGCTACTAATGCGAGAAATCAGGTTCGAGTCTTATTTAGGACATCGATTCTCTCTCTCTCTCTCTCTCTCTCTCTCTCTCTCTCTCAAATGAAGAGGTTGAATTCCTTACATCGAAGGGCAGCGAAATTAATCCTTCCTGATCCCCTCTTGTCAACGGACCAAAAACTTAAAAGATGCTACCACTAAAACAGCAGTTTCAGTTTAATAAAGGATTAACAATGTACAAGGCTTGGAAGCACACTCTTCCGCCATATCTTTGCTCCTTGTTTTCACAAAATGAATCCCATTATTCCAGGTCCCACAATCACTTTAAAATCCCTCGCCCCAGGATTGACAAGTACAAATCCAGTCTATCCTTTTCTGGATCTTTGGAATTCGCTGCCTCTCATGTGAGATCATCCCCTTCACTTTATACCTTTAAGAAACGGCTTTTTAACTTTCTTCGTTCATTTCAATAGAGCTGGAAAGCCAGTTTATGCCCATATAGTCCACACGCACTTAGAAACCAGTCTTCACTAATCATTATTACCGTAGTCATTTATTAACACCCAACATGTACATATTTACATAATCATGTTAGTTTGCATTAACTTTAATCATTTCTGGTTTCTTGGTTATCTCTGCCATCTATTTTAGCTATCATGCTTATTCTCCGCCTTCTTGTATTTCATTTATAAGTGTCTGTAATGTGTATACTCCTAAGCTTTTACTCTTATACTGTAGTCTAGCAACGGCAAGGTTGTAAACTGGCCCTTTGGCCAAAATCTTGTACCGTTGTAAAATAAAGGATTGTCATTGTCATTCTCTCTCTCTCTCTCTCTCTCTCTCTCTCTCTCTCTCTCTGTGAACCCTTGTAGCCCTTGATATGGGCCAATGGCCTGATCAATAAAAGTCAAGTCGAGTCGAGTCGAGTCGAGTCGATTCTCTCTCTGTGAACGGGCAAACCGCCTGTACCACCCTGTAATCTTGTTGAATTAACTTGTCTAATTCATAATTGTTGTTTTCCTGAATAATGTATTGTGTAATTTGGCTGTAATTTGGTTTAATTAACTTGTCTAATTCATAACTGTTGTTTTCCTAATGTAATGTATAAACTGTCGGTATGAAATCGGTTTTGTCTAATTCATAACTGCTGTTTGCCTAATGTATTGTGTAACCCAGGGATGTCGTTTAGGGTCGGATCTCAGGTAAAAGCCGAATTTTTTTCTTGGAAAAAGCCGATAATCTGTCATGTCGGCTGACCGAACCGAAGTTTTCACGAGTGATTCGGCTTGATTATGTCCGTTTCTGCGAGATTCCTGTGCTGGCTGGACTAATTTCCAAGACTGAAAACGCAACTTTCGGTGTCAAGTGATTTCCACGAGAACGCAACTTTATTTCCAAGAAAACGCAACTTTCGGTTTCAAGTGATTTCCACGAGAACGCAACTTTATTTCCAAGAAAACGCAACTTTCGGTGTCAAGTGATTTCCACGAGAACGCAACTTTATTTCCAAAAAAACGCAACTTTCGGTTTCAAGTGATTTCCACGAGAACGCAACTTTTACTCTACAGACTAGTTTTGCTGCGAGTATATGTATCTACAGATTTTCTCATATTCATGGAGGTGAAGGGAGCACGTAACAGTAGGGAATCTAGTCGAAAAACTTGTGAAACTGCTTCGGCAGAGAGAGCCGAAACTTTCTGTAAAAAGCCGAAACTTTCATGGCTGTTTCGGCTAAATCGCCGAAAAAAAAATCCTGGCAACATCACTGGTAACCTGGTCGTATAAACAATTAAACATTGCGTTTGTTTGTCTGATTCATGACTGTTTTTCTAACTGATGTATTGTGTAATCTAGCTGTCCTCATGAACACTGGCTGTAAGATTCATGTTTGTTGTTTTCGTAACTCTTTAATCACCGGTTTTGTTGTCTAATTCAAAACTGCTGTTTCCCTAATGTATTGTGTATCCTGGCTGTATAAACATTGCTTTTATTTGTCTGATTCATAACTGGTTTATTTTTTCCTTTACGAATGTTTTCTGTAATCTGGCTGTACTCATGTACCCCGGCTGTAAGATTCATTATTGTTGTTTTCGTAACTCTTTGATCAACGGCTTTTTGTTATTGTTGTTGTTGCATTGTTCGTTTGTTTGTTGTTTTTGTTTGTTTGTTTGTTTTTTGTTTTTTTTTGGGGTGTCTAATTCATAACTCTTATTTCTAGTATATCATGTAAAATGTATGGCTGTATCACAGCAATTTGTATTGTCTAACTTCAAACTGCTGTCTTTGTCTGTTTCCCCCGTCTGTGTGTTTGTGCGTCTCTGTCTGTCTAGCTGTCTCTCTGTTTTTTGCTTTCTCTGTCTCTCCCCCACCGGCCACCCATCGAACTCTCTCTCACTCTCTCTCTCTGTCTCCCCCCCCCCCCCACCACACACACACACACTGCCACACGCACACCCCCAACTCCGGCACTTGTTGTCTAATTAATAACTTTTATGTCTAATGTATGTTGTTAATGTTTGACTGTATACACAGCAATTTGTGTTTAAGACTGCTCTTTATCTAACGATGTGAATTCAGACTTTTATGTGTCTAAATCATAACTGTTGTTTACTATTATAGTTTGTAATCTGACTGTATGTGCATCAGTCTTATTTGTCAAATTTAATGAACTGCTGTTTTTCTATCTGTATGGACACCGGGTATTAACTGTCTAATTCATTGCTGTTGGTTTTCAATCGGCATGGTGCAAGGGACGTAATCTGGCAGTGTGAACACCGGGTTGTCTGGTTTGAAACTGTGTTGTGTTACAACCTGTGTTGAAGGGGAAATAACCTAGCTGTAAATATGATATCTGTTTTACTATTGTACAGTACATGAATTGTGTTTTGTGGGAAACCTTGCATTTCGGAATCTATTGACTGAACTAAGTTAAAATTTTTCTCTGATATAATCTTTCCAATGGTTTTCAATTATAAAATGAAAAACTCTAAAACATGTTAAAGTTCGTTTCACCAGTGCCATAATTATTGTCTATGGAATTCTACTGTATGCAGTTTTTATTTGTTTTGAATTTCCGATAAAACTGCAGTATTCTTCTTCTTTGGTTATTGTTGCGATCACTAGCGTAGATTTTTTTTTTACAGTCTAATTGAAGTTCCTCTGTAAATAAACATTATGCTGGTACAAGTCGGTGTGTGTGTGTGTGTGTGTGTGTGTGTGTGTGTGTGTGTGTGTGTGTGTGTTAAACGGAAGCCCTCTTTGTTATGTGACCGATAAATGTTAGTTGCAAGTTACGCGTTGCGGTGATTGAGAAATCCACTGAGCCTTCAGGGCTGATCGGCTTTATTAACTTTGGGAATACCCCATTTCCCGAAAAGGCCGGGTGTATGACCTCACGTAATTTGCGTGAACCCCGGCCCCTACCTACATACCTGAACCAGGAAGAGAGGTGTGTGCCTCCATTTGCTTTTTCCTTGGACGGACTCAGATGGTCACACGCACCGATCTCGCGACAACATCAAGCCAATTAATGATCTTATCAGTCGGCTGGGATGTAACATCGGTAAATAACAACACTGACTTATTCTTGAAGCAAGTGTGAAGTGTTTATCAGTGACTCAGTCTACTACTGTATTCAGTCCAGTGTGAGGTCATGTAGTCTACGTACGTGTGTTCTCCGGGGTGTTACATCGGTAAATAACATTACTCTGACACTGCATAGACTGTCAAGTGTGTCGCCAGTATGTGACTGTGTTCTCTGGGGTGTAACATTGGCTTCAATCTACACATCACAGCATGACACTTTGTTCTCTGGGGTGTACACGTCGGTAAAAACAAACAAACAAACAAAAATGCTCGTCAGACAGTCAAGTGTGTCGTCAGTATCTGACTGTGTTCTCGGGGGTGTAACATCGGTAAATAACTAGACTTCAGTCTACGTATCACATCATGAGACTGTGTTCTCTGCCAGGAATGTCTGTTTGCCCGTCTTTATAATCTCACACGGACAAAGGAACATGGGACAGTGACTACCAGGTATGTCGCTACACCTACATGTATACAAATTACATTACTGGATCAATAAGTCAATAATAAGTGGGATTTAGTCGGTATTAAGCTTAATAAATAATTCGGTATTAAAAAAGGTCAACATTAAGTAGGATAAATAAATCAATATCAAGCCGGCTACACTAAAATCAATAATGTCTGGCAATGTACATGACCCCTCAGCACAGTGTTTGTTTACATTGATGTGGGATGCAGAGAGAGGGAAAGTGAGCAAGAAGGTTGAAGGCACCACGTGTTAAAGTGGTGGTATTATAATGCTTGATGTAACCTGTCTTTTCTTTTGTGACTCTAAAGCAATTTATTCTGCATTTGTCAACATTTCGAAGCTTCATTTTTTTGGCATGCAGCTTGTCGACGTCATGCTTGTTGACAGCATTGTGGAGGTGTGCTGCGTGACATATGTAGGATCCAATAATTATGTGGAAGTTAGTTGTAGCCAGGTATATGGCCTACACTACTTTGTGGACACAACGTTGGTTTTATTAAACAAATCTGACAGCTGGTGAAGACGCAACCAGCGTGCGGGTGCGTGCGTACTGTGTACAAGTTAAGTTTGACACCCCCCCCCCCACCCCCACCTGCCCCCTTTTGCCACCCTCTAATAAAGGTAATAATAATAATAATAAGAAGAAGAAGAAGACTAGAACGTGAAAACACAAATGTGGTTCACGTCTTCTTCTTGTAGTGTGGGGTCGTTGTTTCATAGTTCGAGAATCTCAGTTTCCACCGCTTCATGATTATTATTGGCTGTTCACGACCCGACTGCGTGAGAATACCGGTAGGCGTGTCATACTACAGGCCTAGGCCCATAATGCTGTAGTTCTATTGCAGGCTCTCACACGTCATTGTGATAACGTAGTTCACGGAAATTCCCGATTTTTACATAAAGTGAATTAGGCCTCTGCATTAATTATCAGATACAGAACAATGTGAATTGAGGAGGATAGAATTTTTTTTTTCTTTTTTTAAGATTCATGTCCGTCCGACCGCCCA
>JACVVK020000207.1:367500-387500 GCA_018292915.2 Batillaria attramentaria
AGAATCTGTACCTTGCATATGCAAGTACAAGACTAGACTCTCTACTGTAGACACATCACTGGTACAAGACTGTAGACTCATTACTGTAAACACAGCATATGCAAGTACGACTAGACTCGATCATTACTGTAAACACAGCACATGCAAGTACAAGACTAGCTCTACTCTCTACTGTAGACACATCACAGGTACAAGACTGTAGACTCATTACTGTAAACACAGCATATGCAAGTACAAGACTAGACATTACTGTAAACACAGCACAGGTACAAGACTGTAGACTCATTACTGTAAACACAGCATATGCAAGTACTAGACTAGACTCTCTACTGTAGACACAGCACATGCAAGTACAAGACTGTAGACTCATTACTGTAAACACAGCATATGCAAGTACAAGACTAGACTCATTACTGTAAACACAGCACATGCAAGTACAAGACTAGGCTCTCTACTGTAAACACAGCACAGGTACAAGACTAGACTCTCTACTGTAGACACAGCACAGGTACAAGACTAACTACACAATTGTAAACACAGTAAAATCATTACTGGCAAAATACCAACCAGTCTGTTCAATATACCCACACATATCTGTACATTGATGGAAACTGACGATGATCGATTTCATCCGCCTGTTGTGTATTGCCTGCTGAAGCAGAGAGAGAAAGGAAGAGAACTTGTCTGTACTATGTATTATGATGAGTTGTACTCACTGTTAGCATGACTTTCTTTCATTATTGACAAAATCAGACGCAGCCACAGATAGTGTTGTGTACAGTTTATAAACTGTAAAATAATAATACTACATGCAATAACAATAACGGCGGAAGATGGAATTTCCACTTCCCCTCGCCCCCCCCCCCCCCCCCCCCCCCTCCGCGTTCCGCCGCCCTTGAATACTACTCTTACTACTGCTGATATAAAACATATGTTAACAAACGTTTTCCTAACTTTGTGTCCACACTAATGAATTTCTCCATTCCTCCACTCAGAATGGCCACAGTTCTCTGCTAAAAATACAACATGGAAAAGTACAAAAGTAACCCTGAAGGTGAACGCCAACAGTTTCGGGACAGTCAGTGTAGTCGGTGTGGACAGGTCGGCCATGATGCAGAAAACTGTCCTACATGTGGTTTGTGTGGACAGGTCGGCCATGATGCAGAAAACTGTCCTACATGTGGTTTGTGTGGACAGGTCGGCCATGATGCAGAAAACTGTCCTACATGTGGTTTGTGTGCACAGGTCGGCCATGATGCAGAAAACTGTCCCAAATGTGGTTTGTGTGGACAGGTCGGCCATGATGCAGAAAACTGTCCCAAATGTGGTTTGTGTGGACAGGTTGGCCATGATGCAGAAAACTGTCCCATATGTGGTTTGTGTGGACAGGTTGGCCATGATGCAGAAAACTGTCCTTCATGTGAGTTGTGTGGACAGGTCGGCCATGATGCAGAAAACTGTCCTACATGTGGTTTGTGTGGACAGGTCGGCCATGATGCAGAAAACTGTCCCATATGTGGTTTGTGTGGACAGGTTGGCCATGATGCAGAAAACTGTCCTTCATGTGAGTTGTGTGGACAGGTCGGCCATGATGCAGAAAACTGTACCATATTTGGTTTGTGTGGACAGGTCGGCCATGATGCAGAAAACTGTCACGAATGTGGTTTGTGTGGACAGTTCGGACATGATGCAGAAAACTGTCACGAATGTGGTTTGTGTGGACAGTTCGGCCATGATGCAGAAAACTGTACCGAATGTGGTTTGTGTGGACAGTTCGGACATACTGAAGAACAGTGTACCGAATGTGATTTGTGCGAACAGTTCGGCCATGCTACAGAAAACTGTCCCAATGCTTGTCGTCGGTGTAAACAGGTCGGCCATACTGCAGACAAATGTCCCAATGCTTGTCGTCGGTGTAGACAGATCGGGCATACTGCAGACAACTGTCCCAATGCTTGTCGTCTGTGTAGACAGGTCGGCCACACTGCAGACAACTGTCCCAATGCTTGTCGCCGTTGTAAAAAGATCGGACATACTGTAGAAAACTGTCTCGATTGTCGTCAGTGTGGACAGTTCGGTCATACTGCATCAGTCTGTTCCTATGTTCTGTGTCGTCGCTGTGAATGGCGTGGCCATAGTGCACCAGACTGTCCCAGTTTCCCGTGTCATCGTTGTGGACAGGACGGCCATGTTGCTTCAGAGTGTCGCGACAATATCTCCAACATCCCACCCGCGGCGTCAGTGCAAAGCCAAAGCCAGCTACAATCATCCTCCCACACTCCCCATAGTGGAACACAGCAACAACCATCCTCCCACACTGGAACACAAGGCCAGCAGCCAACATGTCAGGTTTGTGGATAATACCTTCAGCTTGTTATAATGATTACTGTTATTATAGTTATACTCCATTCTTGTAAGTTAGAACGGCCAAACACTGTGCTCCTATGGAATTCACAACATAATGTCGTTTTGAAATTTCTGACCCGTGGGGTTATGCTCAAACAACCAGGCTAGGCGCAAAAAGGCTGTCTCCGTAGCAACAGTCTGTCTGTATTTTGTTTTCTGTTCCAATAAATCGCCACGGAGGACTCTGTGTGGTAAAGTCGAACGGCGGACAAAACCCGTGGATTAAACGAATGATTCAAACATTACACACTGTCTTGGGGAACAGTGTAGCAAACTAAATCAATGAACGATGATTTGTACGGGCATTTTGTCAGTGAAATCGACAATGTGGTACATATCTAGGCTGTGAGATCAGTATGGGTGTTTTTGTTCCGAGCTCCGAGTTTTAACAGAGTTCATTTCCAACTGACCAGCTAGTATGTTAAAGGGACAGTCCAACTGACCAGCTAGTATGTTAAAGGGACAGTCCAACTGACCAGCTAGTATGTTAAAGGGACAGTCCAACTGACCAGCTAGTATGTTAAAGGGACAGTCCAACTGACCAGCTAGTATGTTAAAGGGACAGTCCAACTGACCAGCTAGTATGTTAAAGGGACAGTCCAACTGACCAGCTAGTATGTTAAAGGGACAGTCCAACTGACCAGCTAGTATGTTAAAGGGACAGTCTGTAGGATGTTTAGGCTCACACATCATTCTGAGCTGTTTCGTGATGTCTAGCATCACACCACTTAGCATGTACGCCATGCAGAGTCAACGGATTCTTTTAAAACTGCTTTGAAATCCTATTTCTTCCGGCTGTATTATACAGACTAACTTCTTACCTTCACTGTCACCATCATTGTCATTTTAGATGCCATGTTAAGATGTATCATAGCTGAGTGTATGTAACGTGTATGTGACGTCTATTTCATACATGTGTATGTAATGTGTAATGTATTTTTCATTTGTATCTCATGTGTATGTATTGACACTATACTATTGTGAGAGCAGAGCTCCAGCAGCAAATCCTCATTATTATTATTACTTAGACACCTGCACAGTGACACCATCTCAAATGCTGGCAATGAGCCAACAGAAACGTACTCGTACTCACTAACGCGGCTAACACGCTGAGCGATACTGCTGTATATTCAGGCGTAGAATTTGAATGCTTGGCTGCGCGCGCAAAGTCGTTGTTAATAACAGTTTCGCATTAAGAGCTTTACTCATCATCAAAATAAGAATATTTCGAGTCTACAGGCGCACTCACAAGCGAAACTGTTCCACAACATAAGTTGGCTTAGTTACCATGGCAACAGTCCGCTTAAACTAAAGGCATATCTGTCTGTCACCTGACAAAGTTCATGTAGTATAAAAGGTGGCCTATCAAAAAATGGCTGAAAACGGACACACACGTTTGAAATGACAAGAATTACCTGTTTCGACTTTCGTACTAAACTCTTGTGATGTACGCGTGATTCAGAATAATATTATTATGTTCCCTTCTTACAAGTGTAGGGGGATATTATAAAATATGCATTGCTTTCATTTTCCGTGAATCTTCAGAGAAATCATCGGACTTGGGAAGTTTTCTGTCTGTGGAAGACATGGTCGTGCATTGAATCAAAGCAACTGAACTGCTCACGTACTGTAATCTGGTAAAAAATGTGCAACAGAACCTGCTGACTTCATGTAATTATTTATTTCCCTTTTTGTAGACTCAGGTTCCGATGTCATGGCGGCAGTGTGTGAGACAGTGGTATCCAGACCTGTTACAGCGGACACACTTCCTGCCGCACGTCTACATGCACCGCGTGCAGCACGAGACACTGGTGGTAGCTGGGCTGAACGTCAACGTCCCACAGTCAGCACAAGATGAACGTCCCGCGGGCGCCAGTAACGTGTTGTCCACGAGCGATGTACGGGATGACAGGGCGCAGCAACACGTCCTCCATTGTCTCCAGGCCATGAGCCACTCACAGCGTGACGTCATGTTCGTCTTGTCCCAGATGGGTTTCGGCGATTATCTCGACGACCCGTGTTATGCCGCCGCCTCATGCTCATTACCGCGACCCGTGGACTTGAAGAAGAAGCAACTGGATGTTGGAGACTTTGATGTCCTCATTATACATAGACAGTACGGCATACTGGCAGGTGAGATCAAGTCTGTCGGGGCCACCGCTACAGAACGGGGATTGACTCAGCAGCAGCTACAAGATGAAGTGCTGGCTAAACTGAGGAAGACCCTGAACTTTAAGAAACCAGGACAGAAAAAGCCGAAAAAACAGAAACCTGGCCAGTTGGGAAAGGCACGTGAAGTCCTGCGTCACGTGACAAGTGACCTGCCGCAGCCTCCGAGAGTGCGTGCGACGTTAATGTTGCCTTCTGTTTCCAGCGCCACACTGCGGGCAGCACTGACTCAAGATCCGCTCACTAGAGATGTAAGTTGATGACTCTCTCTCTCTCTCCCCCACCCACCCCCGTGTGTGTGTGTGTGTGTGTGTGTGTGTGTGTGTGTGTGTGTGTGTGTGTGTGTGTGTGTGTGTGTGTGTGTGTGTGATCTGTAGCAGTAACAGTTCACTAGTAACTGTTCAACTAGTGTTTGTTGAACTCAAAAATTAATAGCGTGAAAGCATGGAGATTGATAAGATGAAAGCTTGTTAGAGCAAAGTCACATTCGAGAGTAAAAATATTGGCATGGAGTAGGTTGAAATGTCCATCAAAATGTTGCATTTCCAAATCCTGCTGGAGGTTTATAAAATGGAATTAACGATAAAGGCAGTAGAAAGGGGATGCCTTTTCAAGAGCCATAATTTATTTTGTCTTTCTTCGTTTTAAGTTTTCAACTGACCTGCATGTTTGTATAAATTTAACTGCGTCTACTACAGGCCCTGTGTAGAGAGCTGGATATTCCACTAACTGCCGACCCTGTGGACTACTGTTTGTGTTCTGACAACATGTCGGACGCTGACACGCCACACCAAGTCACTGATGACGTCATGAGAAGTCTGTGCAGTTGGTGGACACGGTGTGTAGCAGGGGCCGGGCCGGACCCCGCCATGACGGATGACGTGTATGAGGACCTTGTGGCCAGGTAGGATCCAACTCACTGTGAATGAAATCATCTACGTCATTCGTCGAGCTATGTCTGATGATGTATTTCCATATTACTGAAGTGTTTTAACCTAATCTAATGGTTTGGGCCTAATGTGTTGCACCAGTTGGCTTTCTGATAAACCTTTGGATGTCATCGCTGTTTGTGTGGGGAATGATGTCATCATATTTTGCTCTTCTGTCATTCGTGTTATTTTGCTTTCTTTAAAACGAACGTAAGCCTGTACGAGAGAGAGAGAGAGAGAGAGAGAGAGAGAGAGAGATTTTTCCAGACAGCGGTGGAAGTTGTAACACAAAATTAAGTGTGTTAGTTTGAGATTATTTCACACATCAGGCTTTCCTGTTCTCTCCTGTGTCATACCATACCATGGATTTATTGACAGATTTGCGGGTCCGGCGACTGTAGTGAGGATCTTCTGTAAGACCGAGCCCCGGTTGTACGTGACAGACTTACGTTCTGCCGGACAGTTCGTCTCCCATGTCGCCGACAGGATGTCTATAGTCGCTCTTTATCCCCAGCAGGTAAAAATCTATCCAGTCTTATCCAGTGTTCACTTATAAAGCACAGGAGTAGTCTGCTTTTCCCATTATCCACATTGTCTCTTTATCTCCATCAGGTGATTCTTTACTGTGTATTACCGGCTGTGTGACTCTATACCCCATGCCCCCCATATAATGCGGGAGTATGTGCGCTATGTGATTCATTATTATTAAGAAACAAGTCCAATAACTAGAATCCCATCAGTGTACACACTCAAATTTATTATAACAGATATAATTGTCATGTAACATGTTTATGTTTAATCAGGTGGACCTGATCAACCAGGCGCCTGACCTTGCCTATCTGGCCGGACCGCCAGGGACAGGGAAAACTCTCACGGCAGTAATTATGTCCCTGGAGTGGCTGCGGCAAAACGGGAACGTGGACATCCTCAGTCGGAATAATTTGAGCCTCGCCGCCGCCCACCTGATCAAGCAGCAGCTGGAGGAGACGGCCCGGCTGATACTGGGAGAACAAGCGGCCAGTCGTGTCCACCTTCATGACAACCTGAAGCAGGACGGAGCTGTGGACAGACTAGTGGCGACGATGACGGCCAGACCAACATCCGACGTCTGTCTCATCGCCGATGAAGCGGAAGGCTTTGGGTGAGTTGTTTGTTTGTTTGATCGGACTGGATTTGTCTGTGTGTTATTTGTTTGTATGTTTGTTCATGTGTTAATTGGTTTGATTCGTGCGTTGTTTGTTTGTGTGTTTGTTTGTTCGGATATTGAATGGTTTTGTTCACAAACCAAACCAAACCAATCAACACCCGAAAACGCACACATACAAACAAACAAACACGAACAAAACATTGATATTAATGAAAAATAATTATGCGAAACGCGCAAACAGAAAAAAGAACAAACCACACCACACACCACACACACACACACACACACACACACACAGAGTTTGTCATATTCACATTATTATTTAATTTTTAATGTTAATTGTTATATAATATACATTGAGCCAAGATCATTAATCCCTTTGAAGGCCGGACCGTGCCCTCTTCCACCTGCAACACATAATAATCACACACACACACACACACACACACACACACACACACACACACTGACATCACACATCACCCCGGCCTCGTCAGTCTTCCTCCACCTTCTCACAAATCAAACACATAGCATGCCACCCACTCATACTACTGTCAACATGGACAGATAGACGCGAGGGTATGTAATAGCCGCTGGTTCCTGTGAACTTGAGGTAGGCCTTGAGGGAAGAGATCTGTCGAGAGAAAAGTACATGAGAGATAATGGCACACCAAAGCGACATAATTATCGGCACCGTTGCAGACAGAATAGTAGACTCCTACCCTTCCCTAGGTTGGGATGTCTCCTCTGGTGTGTGTGTGTGTGGGGGGGGGGGGGGGGGGGACAAACCTCTTTTTCCCAAACGTCGAAACGCGCACTACTGCAGACGAATAAACCTGTTGGTGGCTGGCTGGCTTAAATCTGAAAGTGGGTCAGCGACCAAGGGTGCCTCTTCGGGCTCCTGCCGTCCGCGGCTTTTGGCTGCCGTCCCACTGCTGGGAGCCGCTGGACCTAGGGTGTGCTGTTACGTAATGGCGTGCCGCGAGCGAGAGAGGGGGAAACAAGGGGATGGTCATGCTTAGCGCTGACTACCCCTGGACGGGCTGCAGACTGAAGGTCTGTCAGTTTTATCTTGTCGCTCTCTCCAATATAAATCCCTTTGAAGGCCGGAGCGTGCCTTCTTCCACACACACACACACACACACACACACACACACACACACATCACACACCAGCCCTCGTCATTCTTCCTCCACCTTCTCACAAATCAAATACATAGCCTGCCACTGACTCATACTACTGTCTACACAAAAAAAGCCCCAAAATCAGCAGCTGCTTTTGCCGAGGACACTTTACTCCGACCATAAAGTGCCGAAATGAGGGGAAAGTTAATGAGGGAAAATGTTCCATAGTGTACACCAGTTCTGGGGGCAAGAACGACGCCACGCCGCAGGGGTGGGCTGCCCCCCATAACAAGAGGGTGAGGGGGGAGCGGGAGCACAGCAGCTGTGACAATGGTCGCGTCCCATCTCCGCCTGCAGAATTGTGACTACTGGTACAAAATTAGTAACAGTGGAACAGTAATCTGATTATCGGAATAGGTGTAATAATGGTGTCATAGTATTAGATAAGCACAGTCGCAAAAATAATGATTGTGTCCCGTCCCCGCCCGCCTACTATCAGCGATGGAGGAAAACAGCACTCCGAAACTGGAGAGTAGTTTCTTAGTAAATGCGCAGTAGCCAGTAGTAGTAACCGAGGCAGTCGTGTCAGCGCTTTTAGCACTGGTTTTATGTGAGAAGTACTGTAACAACGGAGGGTTGTGCCCCCTCCTGTCAGCGTGGAGGTCTGTACCGGCAGTGATGAAGATAAAAGGAAACAGCGATCCGAATAATTGGGACATATCTATGTATACGTATATAGGCATAGTGGCATGATATGAATGGGAAATGGCACGACGGATGGTTGTGTCCCTATGCCACTCGCAAATAGGTCTGCACTGTAGACAACAAGGGCGACAAGAAGCTGCAGACTAAAATAAACCTGCCTGGAATAGACACATGTTATGTAAGCGTATTAGCAAAGAGTAATGTGGTCGCGTCCCATGGGCGCTGGCCAGGCTGTTTGTATTAGTAAAACAGAAGTGAGGGGAAACCCACATCTGCAAAAAGACGTGAGCATAGCATCATGTCATAGCATTACCTGAGCACACGTAGACAAAGGTGTCATGTCCCATCGTTGCCTGTCACAATGTCCGTGCTGGTCACTATAAGGCTGCAAGGAAACGGCAATCCGAAAACATTAGGGGTACTTAGGCATAGGTCCTAGGCACGCCCAAACGCTGGGAGGCGTGTACACTTGGGAAACTGTAAACCCGCCTGGAGACGGGTGGACCAGTGGTTCGTTTGCGAAGACGCTGGCAAAGACGTAAGTGCGAGTCGGTGTAACGAAGGATGGTCTGGTCATGTCCCCCACCCCTTGTCCAGGACGTCCGCCTGGCAATAATAAAGGTGAGATGTCCCGGCGATCTGAATAAATGGTACTGTACATGTAAGCGTAGGGGCAATGTATGAAGTGAGTAAGAGTACTCCAGGTTAATCAGGTTCCTCACTGCCTGTCAAAATTGTCCGCGTGTATATAATGGCCTTGCTTCAAGGTCAAGGCCATACAAGCTATTTTTGAAAAATCTTAACATTGGTATTTTCTCAGAAAAAAAAAAAAAACCAAACAGCTGAGGCGCCACACCTGGCAGTGATAATTAAGACCTATGCATACATACCATTTTTAAGCAGTCTGTTTGGAAATTATACATTTGCATTTTCTCAGAATCTAGAACAACAAGAAGCATCTAACTTTGAACGATGGTATAACTGACAACACCTTTACTAACATACCTGTATGCAATGACTTTCAGACAAGGTCATGCAAGCTTTATTTGTTGTTGTTGTTGAAACTTTACGGTTGGCCATTTCTCCGAAACAACAAACAGAAGAGGCACCAAACGAGGCATGATGATAAACAGCAATGAGACCTACCTTCCTGAATGACCGTGACTGAAGGTCAAGGTCATTAAAGCTGTGTGGTGGGAATTTTAACATGACCGTTTTCGGAGGAACTACAAATAGTAGAGGCGTCAAATTTGGCATAATGATAGACATTGAGGAGATCTCATTTGAATGACCTTGATCTAGCAACGTCCCTAAATCTATTGTTACTCTTTCGGTCTACTTAATGGCTTCCTATAAACACAAGACAAATACAAATCATATCTGTATCGTTATCTCGGCTAATCAAGATTTCTAACTAGCATTACGAATCAACACATCTAATAATATACGCAAGAAGAATCCTGCGCTATTGCTTACAGATCTCTGCGATGATTCCTCGTGGCACGCGTTGTCCAGCCACAGACAATTTTTAAGAAGCAGGTTCTGTGAGGGGTCTGCTGCAGCCGGTTCAAAACTTAAAGGGTACAGCAAGTAAAGAGCACTATTGGGTTTTAAATGACAGATATTGAGGTCCTAAGCTGTTAGGCAGCAAACGTTTTCGTGAACAAAGTACCATTTACTCAAAAATGCGCCGAAAACACCCTCTGCTTTCGGTTCCTGGGCTGCGCCATGTTTCCGCACTCTTTCGCGAATGAGACGGGAAAGATGCTGACGGTGACGTCACTCCACCACCACTGTCAGCAGTGCCCTCTTTGAGCGGGTTGTTCCAGAGTATTATTTTGTGTTCGAGATGCCACAGTGCAAAGCGTTTGGTTGTTTCAGCAAACAGGGCACGTGTAAGAATGCAGATGGAAGCCACAAAAGCTTTTTTGAATTTCCGAATCTAAACGAATCAAAGGAAAAACGGAGGTTGTGTGCGAAATGGTTGGAGACCTTGAAGAACGGCTCGCTTGCCCCACCGAGTGCAGGAATACGCCTGGAACAATCGAGACCTCGTTTGTGGAGATCATTTTACCCCGGTATGTTTCACTGGCGCTTTTGCGATGTTGCTGCTTCACTTGTCAAACACGCATCTCCCACAATTGCACTCGTTCTCATCAATCGGCTCTTCCCCATCGTTCCCACTGTTTTCTGCCTGACCCCTTACTGAGCTCTTCCTCAGAATACTGATTCTGGCTCGAAATTATAGGGAACTATCCCCAAATCCATTCTAACTTTCAGGAAAGAAGCAAAGTGTGTATACGAGCCAGAAATAGCACGCCTAAAACGTGTAGCAGGCACACCTGCACGCACAATGTCAGAATCTCGCCTGCTGCTGAGTGGTGGAGGGACGTCACTGCTAGGATCAACATGGCAGCCCCCATGGCAGCCCCCATGGCATCGCATTTCGGCTGCCGTTTGGTGTGATAAATGCTGAATGGTGTATTCGTGTTGAAATCTTTTGGGCTGCAGCCGTCTAGGACACCACTATCTATCCCCTAAACCCAACATTGCATTTGACTTGCCTTGCCCTTTAAACTTTCCTTGCACGGCACACAAGAACTGGCATACAGTTCTGTTGCTAGTCGTCACGAACACAGTTCTGTTTGGCGGAATTACTGATTTTACTGACAAAACCATTCAACATCCGATTAAACAAAGAAAGAAACAAACAGACACACGAACAAAAGACACAGAAACAAAACCATTCAACACCCGAACAAACATACATGGTTTCCTTCGTGTTGCTTGTGTGTGTGTGTGTGTGTGTGTGTGTGTGTGTGTGTGTGTGTGTGTGTCCGCAGTAAATGTATAGAAAACCTTAATATTGGCATTTTCTCGGGAAGTACGAAAACCAGAGACACAAGTGGCAAATCTTACAAGATGATACACAAACACAAGATCTATCCAGGGAATCATTTTCAATGACCTGTGCTGCAGGTCAAGGTCACAGGAATAGAAAGCAAAATTTTAAGCTAAATAGACGTACACACACACACACACACACACACACACACACACACACACACACACACACACACACACACACACACACACACACACACAGACGACGGAGGGTTAGTACATAGACTCACTTTGTTACACAAGGGCGCTAAAAACCAGAAAAGGCGAACTAGACCATGTAAAGAACTTGCTAACCAAACGCATAACACACACACACGCGTGCGCGCACACACATACACACACACACACACACACACACACACAGACACACACACACACACACACACACACACACACACACACACACACACACAGCATGGCGGTACTGCTGTAAGCATGATAATGAAAGACAAGTTGCTTAGTATTGACGTCAAACTACTTGCTGAAATCGGAAATGTCGACTACTGCGTCAGAGCTGTACAGATTTTACGTCACTAACGTTTGCAACCAGAAAACCGGTGGACGTTTTCTTCTCTCCATGGACGTTCGAAGTCAAGTCATGTCTTCAGCTTCAGTCTGCTAGTTGTCTGTTCCTCTGTCACTACACTGTGGGGTTTGTTGTTAGTGGACGCCAAATTTGCTGATTTTGTTTTGTTTTCTTCTGATTTGTTTTGAAAATTTCTTACAGTCGTGCAGTTGTTGATCTGTAGAGTTACCGGTAGTATTTCTTTGTTTATCAGTTCTTCATTTATTAGGATTTTTGTTTTGTGTTTGTTGTTTTTGTGGTTATTGTTGCTGTCGCTGGCGTGGTTGTTGTCGCTCTTATTATTGTGGTCGTAGTATTGGTTGTTGTAGTAGTTATGGACTGTGAGATAACTCTCTCTCTCTCTCTCTCTCTCTCTCTCTCTCTCTCTCTCTCTCTCTCTCTCATGGTTGACGTCATCCACTAACCGTCTTCTCCATTCTCTGTAACAGTGACGAACTGGATGACCTGTACCGAGCGCTAGTCAACAATAAGAAGCACGTCAGGCTGTGGGCAGCAAGCCTACAGCCTGGCCACGCACCCTCATGTCTACAGAATCACGTTCACACGATGACAACTCCCTTGCGCTGCCCCCCGTGCGTTGTACGGGAGGTGGCGGAGGCAGACGACATTAAGGAGGGAGATGTCCCCGACTACACAACACCAACGGCTCCCCTGCCAGCTGACGGACCGCCCGTCATCACTGTGAGCCACCAGGGACCCGGGCACGAGGAGGAGTATACAGATGACTGTGAGGCGTGCGGCCGGGAGGTGGGGAGGATCCTGACACAGGTGTTACACGTCGGTAAGTATGCATGTGTGTGTGTGTGTGTGTGTGTGTGTGTGTGTGTGTGTGTGTGTGTGTGTGTGTGTGTGTGTGTGTGTGTGAGAGAGAGAGAGAGAGAGAATAATATACCTGTAATTTGTTGTAGGACAAGGCAACACTTCCACTACGACAACAGCCACAACAACGTCCTCCAGCAGCACCGCTACAACGACCTCAACCGGTAATCACAATGACTTGTTTTCATTCACCAGCTGAATGTGTAGAGAATAGACAAACAGGGGAGGTAAATCTTGTAGATCTAGTTCAGTGAGAAATTGTTTATTCTTTGGAGAAAGGGGTGGGGGTTGGGTGAGTGGATAGGGGAGGATACACACGATTTCCTTTAGGTTTGTTGTTGCTGTTTGTGATATTGAAAGTGTCGGCGTTGTCGTTGTTGCGTTGGTCGTTCTATGTGCTGTGTGTGATTTAGATCTAACCAACGCACTGTTTAAAATTTTAGTGCAATTCCGAGATTTTACTACGACAACGACAACCGCCACCATCCTTACCATCATCATGGTCTGCACTACAACCTGCCCGTCGTCCTAGCACCACCACCACCACCACCACCACCACCACCATCACTGACGTTTGTCGTTGTACGTTTCAGGCGGCAACCCCAGCAGCAGCACCACCACGGCCTTACAGTACCGGGACGTCTTCGTCCTGTCGTGGTCGTTGTATAACCTCCACGATGACGAGACAGACGACGCGGGTCACGTGACCAGACGAGCTAACGGCGTGGTGCGCGGCCTCCGTCAGGCTGGAGTGCCGGTGCGGGTGGTTGGGGAGGGTGATAATGGGGGTGTGGGTGAGGTGGGTAGCATGTCAGGTCCAGATAGTATTATAGCAATAGGTTGTGTGTGTGTGCAGGGACTGGAACGGAAGGTGGTCGTGTGGATGTCGGGATCACGGTATAGTGGTGTTGATGATTCACGCTGGGGCCGACTCTGGGCCATGTCCCGTACTACATCACAACTTATCTGGGTAAAGTATCCTAATCCTCCATCCCCTGACTCCACACACCACCACACTGACGACGACGCTCACACCGACGACGATGACCACACACCAACCACACCCGCGACCACCACCACCACCACACCACCGACACCGACAACGACCACTACAACAACGACGACAACATAACCGACACTTCTTCCCCCTATCCCCCCTTCCCCTCCTTCTTCTTTCTTCTCTTTCTCCTCCCCCGCCTCCTCCGTTACTACCACCACCACGGACACCGACAACGACTTCTAACGGTCACTTTCTTTACACGGATGTTAATATTACCATTATCCTTTGTTATTTTCCTGTTTGTTTTCCTTCTGTTGATCCCGCCATCGTCGGCTCGTTTCCGTCGTAACGGTTATTGTCCCTCCGATGTCGTCGTTGTCGCTCAGTGACACCCCCACGAAAAAAATCATAATTCGTGTTGAAATTTATGTTCGTTCAACTTTTGCAGTTTTGACTCGAGCAAAACACTTGTAATTGACGTCATTCTGAGACAGGTTAGTGTATGACGTGTTTATAATCGTGACGCCATTTCGCTTTGACGTCACAGACCGTGTACTTGATTTGTTTGTGTTGAACATCTTGTCAAAGACCGGTACTACAGATTCTTTGATCTCTCTCTCTCTCTCTCTCTCTCTGTCTCTCTCTCTCTCTCTCTCTCTCTCTCTCTCTCTCTCTCTCGTTGAGCTGGGGTGGCCGAATGGTAGAGCGTTTGACTTCTAATGCTCGGGTCGTGAGTTCGTATCCCGGCTGGGGCCAAATATTTATGCTGGCTTTTTCATCGTTGCCCCGTCTTTGATATCACCCGTATGTGGTGGAAAAGGACGTTAACCCCCCTAACACCCACCCACCCACTCACCTCTCTCTCTCTCTCTCTCTCTCTCTCTCTCTCTCTCTCTGTTCCCCGTCCTCTCTCTCTCTGTTTCTCTAACTCTGCTTTCTGTTTGCTTTTTCTTTTACTCTTTACTCCGTCCGTCTGTCTCACTCTAATTGTTTCTCTTACGTGTGTGCGTAGTAACGTGCTGTCGTCACGGTTCTTGTTGTATAGGGTTTGTAAGTGTATCCCTCACCCAGTGTTGTTGACGTGGCACCCTCGTCCCTCCCTCCCTCTCTCTCTCTCTCTCTCTCTCTCTAGGCGCTTCTTTCTCTCTGTCTCTCCCGCTCTCTTTCTCTCTGTCTGTCTTTCTCTGTAGATCTCTCTAGCCCCCCCCCCCCCTCTCTCTCTCTCTCTCTGTCTTTCTCTAGATCTGTCTCTTTGCATGTTCCCCCTCCTCTCTGTCTGTGTGTATCTCTCTCTTTGTGTCTGTCTGTGTCTCTCTCTTTTTGTCTGTTTCTCTCTACATCTGTCTGTCTATGTCCGTCACTGTCTCTATTTTAAACTTTCTCTGTGTGTGTCTTTTGACTCTCTCTCTCTCTCTCTCTCTCTCTCTCTCTCTCTCTCTCTCTCTCTCTCCCTCCCCCCCCCCCCCCACCTGTCTTTGTCTACGTCTGTTATTTGGTCTGTCTGTTTACTTTGTCTGTCTGTCTTTCTGTCTGTCTGTCTTTCTGTCTGTCTATCTCTTTGTCTGTTGTTGTTGTTGTTTTTTCCTGACTCATACTCTGTCTCTCCTTCCCCCTCTGTGACTCTGTTTATGTTTCTCTCGCTGACCCCCCCCCCCCCCCCCCACCCCCTTGCCTTCCTGTTTGTCACTCTCTTATTTTCTTGGCTTAGTCTGTCTCTCTCACTCTGTCTTTTTTTCTGTCTGTTCCCCCTCGTGTCTGTCTTTCTATGTCGGCCTATTTGTCTCTGTCTTTTTGTTGATTTTATAGTTGTTGTTGTTGTTGTTGTTGTTGATGTTCTTGTTTTACTTCTGTCGTCTCTTATGCTGTCTACACCACCACCCCCTCCCCTCCCCCCTACCCACCCAACACACACACAGACACTTCACCCCTCTCTTTGTCCCTATCTTTCTCTCTTCACTTGCCCGCTGTCCTGTTTGTATCTGTCTGTCTGTCTTTTACCTTGTCTGTCTCACTCTGTCCATCTTCTTTTTTGCCTCTCACGTGTGTGCGTGTAGTAACGGGCTGTCGTCACGGTGGTTGTTGTCGTGTGGGGGTTGTCAGTGTATCCTTCACCCAGTGTTGCTGATGTTGCCGCGCCTCCCCCCCCCTCCCCTCCTTCCCCCAACGACCCCAGCAGTTCGCACGACACCAGTCTCTCCAGTCCCACACATCAGACAGGCCTGTGTCACGTGTGGACAATATTGTGTATAGTTACCTGAAGGCCGTTATCTTACAAGTCGTGTTGTCTTTAGTTGTAGCTATAGTGTTTCCTGCCTTCACACTTGTACAGTGCTTGCTACATTGTGAATTTGCAACTAGCGGTGTTTATGGATCACGTGACTGGGGCAGTACCAGGCCAGCTGTATGATAAAGTCTGTCCCATAACTGATAAATATTGGTAGTATTTGTCTGATCCGTAACTGATAAATATTGGTTGTATTTGTCTGGCCCGTAACTGAAAAATATTGGTTGTATTTGTCTGACCCATAACTGATAAATATTGGTTGTATTTGTCTGACCCATAACTGATAAATATTGGTTGTATTTGTCTGATCCATAACTGATAAATATTGGTTGTATTTGTCTGATCCATAACTGATAAACACTGGTTTTATTTGTCTGATCCATAACTGATAAATACTGGTTGTATTTGTCTGATCCATAACTGATAAATACTGGTTGTATTTGTCTGATCCATAACTGATAAACACTGGTTTTATTTGTCTGATCCATAACTGATAAACACTGGTTGTATTTGTCTGATCCATAACTGATAAACACTGGTTTTATTTGTCTGATCCATAACTGATAAATACTGGTTGTATTTGTCTGATCTATAACTGAGACATATGGGTTGTATTTTTCTGATCCAGAACTGTTGTTTTCCTAAAGTATTGTATAACCTGATCGTTTAAACATTGGTTTTATTTGTCTTATTCATAACTGTTGTTTTCCTGATGTATTGTGTAATCTGGCTGTATGAATAGTGCTCTCTTTCCCTGCACCCCCCCCCCCCTTGCCCTTACCCCTCCTGTCTAGCTGTATCTGTTGCTATGTCTGTATGTCTATAATTGTCTGTCTGTTTTACTTTGTCTGTCTGTCTGTCTGTCTGTCTGTCTGTCTCTCTCTCTCTCTCTCTCCTCCTTTGACTGTCGCTCCCCCCCCCCCCACTCCCCCGTGTCGGTCTCCCGGTCTGTCTGTATGCCTTTCTTACTTTCCTGGCCTCAGTGTCTGTCTGTCTGTCTTTGTCTGTTTGCTTCTCCTCTGTGTGTGTGTGTGTGTTTGTGTGTGTGTGTGTGTGTGTGTGTGTGTGTGTGTGTGTGTGTGTGTCTCTCTCTCTCTCTCTTACTCTCTCTCTCTTTTATTTTCTCTTTTATTTTCTCTGTGTCTCTCATTCCACTTCTCCCTCCCCCCCGCCCCCCCCCCCCCCCCCCCGGGTGATCGGTCTGTATGTCTTCCATTCTTTGACCTCGTCCGTCTCTTTCAGTCTGTCTACCTTTCTCTCTGTCTGTTTCCCTGCCTGCCTGTCCGCCTGTCTGTCTGTATTTGTCCGTCTGTCTTTTCTCCTTGACTCTGTCTGTCTGTCTCTCTCTCTCTCTCTGCCCCCCCTCCCCCCCCCCCCACCACCACTCTTTCTGTCCCTCTTGGGACATGCATGGTACATGTGATTTCATGTATGTAGATTATGATCAAGGTGAGTTGTTGGAGCTGTAAATTCTGTACTAGATATTCACCTGTATGATGAACACGGGATGTATTTGTCTGATTTTATTACTGTAGTTTTCCTCATGTATTGTGTAAGCTGGCTGTATGTACATCGGTTTAGTTTGTCTAATTCATAACTGCTGTTTTCCTAGTGTATTGTGTTATCTGACTGTACGGACAATGGTGTATTGGTCTAATTCATAACTGTTGTTTTCTTCACGTACCGTGTAATCTGTCTGTATGAACATTGCTTCAGCTTGTATTTGTCTCTCTTTCTCTGTCTTCCATCCTGCCTGTCTGTGTCTGTATCTTTCTATGTCTGTCTGTCTACCTTTGTCTGTCTGTCTGACTGGTTTTTACTTTCTCTGTGTCTCTTACTCCATCTGCCCCCCCACCTTCCCTTCTCTCTCTCTCTCTCTCTTTGTCTTCTTCCTCTCTATCTCTCTTCCCCCCACCCCCTTCCCCCCATCCCCTTTTCTGTCCGTCTGTCTGTATGTCTCTCTCTCTCTCTCTCTCTCTTTGTATGTCTGTTTTTCACTTTCACTGTCTTTCATTGTCTGTTCGCTGGTACATTGGCTTATTAATTTTGTCTGAATCATAACTGTTGTTTTCCTAATGTATTGTGTAAACTGACTCTATGAACATTGCTTTTATTTGTATAATGTGTCTGTTTTATTTGTCTGATTTATAACTGTTGTTTTCCTCATGTATTGTGTAAACTGACTCTATGAACATTGCTTTTATTTGTATAATGTGTCTCAGTTTTATCTGTCTGATTTATAACTGATGTTTACAGACTGTGTTGTATAAACTGGCTGTATGAACAATGGGTTTGTTTGATTTATAACTGTTGTTTCCAATACATTGTGTAAACTGGCTGTATAAACAGTGGGTTTGTTTGATTCATAACTGTTGTTTCCAATACATTGTGTAAACTGGCTGTTTGAACAATGGGTTTGTTTCATTCATAACTGTTGTTTCCAATACAATGTGTAAACTGGCTGTATGAACAGTGGGTTTGTTTGATTCATAACTGTTGTTTTCCAATACATTTTGTAATCTAACTATATGAACACCGGTTTTGTTTTAAACTTGTTTTTGTAATTTTATTGTGAGTCACGTACTGTGACTGTGTAAGCATCGCTTTTATTTGTCTACTTTATAATTGTTGGGTTTTCTTCTAACTGTATAGTGCAAGGGACGTAATCTAGCCATATCAACACAGATTTTGTTTTCAAACTTGTTTTGGTAATTCCATTGTATCTCACGTACTTTGTGTAAGCATCGCTTTTTGTTTGTCTACTTTATAATTGTTGGTTTTTTTTTTCTAACTGTATAGTGCAAGGGACGTAATCTAGCCATATGAACACCGGTTTTGTTTGTGTAGTTCATAACTACTGTTTATCTAGCTGTGTAAACACTGGATTTGTTTGTCTAAATCATCACTGTTGTTTTCTGTTGTAGTGTGTAATCTGGCTATGATGTAAATAGAGTTGTTTTTCTGGTCGTGTTCACTGTCATACATGAGTTTCATGGAACACTCTACAGTATGTGTAGTTGGGAAGTTGTCTTTATTGACTGTAATGTCTTTGATTTTTTAAAACTTTTTCTCAAGTGATTTGAATTTGAGTTTGGCATACTTGGTAGAAATATTACGTGTCTATGCCCCCCTACCCCCCCCCCCTCCATCCCTGAAAGTATTTTTTTGTAATATATAATGTTCTTCATTTTTTCCTCTAACAATTTGTTTTGGATTTGTTTTTGACAGAATACAAGCATGTAGATAATGTTCATAATGATCTTACCGAAACTAATATTGGTATGTGTGTCCAAGAGCCAATATCGGTATTCATTCTTTGTATGTCGCGTGAAAACCAACATAGAACGTTTCTGTTGTTAGACTGATTTCCTCTCTAAATAGAAGTTCTTTTGTGAGACTGTGGTTTCTTCTGTAAACAGAATTTCTGCTGTGAACCAATGACTTCTTCTGTAAATAAAAGTTTTGCTTGTACAAGTCTGTGTTTGTACATAGTTTGCTTCTGTACATGTGTGTGCGCTCATTTGTGTGTGTGTGTGTGTGTGTGTGTGTGTGTGTGTGTGTGTCTGTGTGTGTGTGTCTGTGTTTGTGTCTGTACGTACGTGCGCGATCATGATCAATAATCCATGCACAGCATTCAGACAGGATTCTTCTACAGATTTCAACTTTTTAATCATTTTGACACGCAAAATTAAATGAACTTGCAGATTTTGTATGGCTCAATTCAAACCGCAAGACCCATCTACATAGAAAACACAGACAAAGATTACAGTCACAGCACGATGTATGAACACAAACTTCACCAAGCTCACAGTTAGTTAAAGGGACACGTTTTAACTACTCCAACCTCACAGTTAGTTAAAGGGACACGTGTTAACTACTCCAACTTCACAGTTAGTTAAAGGGACACGTGTTAACTACTCCAACCTC
>JACVVK020000207.1:390000-435000 GCA_018292915.2 Batillaria attramentaria
ATGGTGTCCAACATGGTATCGTTAAGACATATACAGAGATACAGCCTCTCTCGGGAGAAGAGAGCCAACAGAAGGCTCGATGCGAAGCGAAAACCAGGCGTCCGTGAACAGTGTTGCTGTCAATCATCGGTGGGCAGAGCTTCGGGTCGTGTCATATCATTTCCGCACGGCCAGTAGACGACATGCAGTGTGTTGCGTTCAGAGCTCTACTAATTACTAAGATAGTCTATATCGGTCTGTGTACTGTATGCGCACTCACAAGCGGAAGTGTTGCAAGTGTTAATGTCAAGTTGTATAATGTTGGTATGGACACATTTAAAGGGGACAACGCTACCAGGTGTAGGTTCACAGATCATTTTGAGATGTTTTCGTGCTATCTATCATCATACCACTTCCACACTTGGACAGTGACAGCGTCTGTGATGCTGGCACTGAGCTAACAGAAGCAGTACTCGATGACGCGGCGACCATACTGAGCGCTCCAGTCACGTAACAACAGTCGTAGAATTGAAATGTTCGACCGCTCGCGCAAAGTGTAAACAGCATTGTATCGCATTAAGAGCTGTACTAATCATCAAGATATAGTATTTCGAGCGTATAGGCGTACTCACGAGTAAAACTGTTCTAAAACGTAAGCTGACTTAGCACAAAGACGGAAATAGTCCGTGTAAAGCTCGGTAGTCTGCCGGCGTGGGTCTAGCTGGGTATTTAAGTTACACATCCCCTCCCCCCCCGCCCCCCCCCTCCCCGCCCCCATTTCCCATCCATATTACCCGCCACACCAGAAAAGGCCTTGTAAAGTCTGTGTATTCTCGATGGCTCACTGGAGCCCCAGCAGTGCACGTGACCGTTCAGCGCGTAAGTGCATGGCTAGTCAACGTCAGTATGAGTCGTGAGAGCTCACTGCAGCACACGGGGGGAGGGGGAGAGCCGGGGTGACCGAATGGTAGAGCGTTGGACTTCTAATGCTCGGGTCGTGAGTTCGTGCTGGCTTTTTCGTCGTTGCCCCGTCTTTGAGATCACCCGTATGTGGTGGAAAAGGACGTTAAACCTCCCAAACACCCACCCACCCGCAGCACACGGGGGATAAACACGCTCCAGTATCATGGCAGACGAAAAGAGTCCGCCTGAGTCTTGTAACAGTTGTTATTGTTTATCAAACGTGTCTTATCCATGAATCCTATCTCGCGTAAGTCGGGCGAGTTCTTTTCGTCAGCCTGACGTCGGTGAGCTCTCCTCGTACTGCCCACTGCTCATCGTACTGCGCCGGTCACGTGTTTATCTCTCATGAAAAAACCACGAGCGCGGCACCGCACGCATGAGGAAATTCCCGCTCATTGATGCAGGTGACGTCAGCACAACAGGAAGATATAAAGGATATTCAGTTGGAATATTGTTACAGCTCAACGTCCGTACAATGACATACAGTATCATCTGCTGTTCAAGTCGGTCACTATCTTGTTTGTGAATTTTTAAGTCCTGCTGGGAAGAACGAGTTACAGGATTAAACTATTACTTTTGTAAAACTCCATCCAGAGGACTAGACATTTTACTGTTTTGATCAAACTTGTGTCGGTTTGTGTCAGTGCTCGTATCATGACACTGTGTTGTCTGGGGTGTAACAATGGTAAATAACACTACACGCGCAACAAGTATCAAGTGTGTATGACTGTATAGACAACCCAGTGTATCGTCAATATCATATATATGGCACTGTGTTGTCTGGGGTGTAACGTTGGTGAACACTACGCGTGAATCAAGTGTGAGATGTGTACAACTGTATCGACAAACCGGTGTGTCGTCAGTATCACGAGACTGTGTTCTCTGAGGCGTAACACTGGTGAATAACACTACCCGAGAAGTAAGTGTGAAGTGTGTATGACGCTGTAAAGACAGCCTAGTGTCTCGCCAGTCCAGTGTATCGTCAGTATCACGACCCTGTATTTTCTGGGGCTGTAACATTGGCAAATAACAAGACTTCGGTCTAAGTATCACATCATGACACTGTGCCTGATATCTGGCGTTTCACATTGGCAAATAACAAGACCAGTCAACGTATCACATCATGATACTGTAATCTCCGCCAGTAGTGTCCGTCAGCCCGTCTCTCTCCTGATACAGACACACGAACGTGGAACAGGACCAGCACTCAGGTATGTTGTCTACACCTACGTGAAAAGGACATTTTGTTTCCCTCTCTACTTCCTCTCTTTGTTTTGATTACGACCTATACAGTACCTCTTTCATTGTCTACCTCATCTCTTTGTTTTCATTTCAGTCTATACAGAACCTGTTTCACCCTCTGCTTTTTGTTTTAATTACAATCTACACGGACCTGTTTCACTCTCTACTTCATCTCTTTGTCTTTATTACAATCTACCACGACCTGCCTCACTCTCTACTTCATCTCTTTGTTTTAATTGCAATCTACACGGACCTGTTTCACTCTCTACTTCAAGCATCTCTTTGTTTTTATGACAATTTTACAATTTTACACCACAATTTTACTCCCCACGTCATCTCTTTACTTTTATTACAGTCTACACGCACCTGTTTCGCTCTCTACTTCACCTCTTTGTTTTTATTACAATCTACAAGGACCTGTTTCACTCTATGCTTCATCTCTCTGTGTTTATTACAATCTACACGGGCCTGTTTCGCTCTCTACTTCATCGCTTTGTTTTTATTACAACCTACAAGGACCTGTTTCACTCTCTGCTTCATCTTTTTGTTTGTATTACAATCTACACGGACCTGTTTCACTCTCTACTTCATCTCTTTGTTTTTATTACCATCTACAAGGACCTGTTTCACTCTCTACTTCATCTATTTTATTTGTATTACAATCTACGCGGACCTGTTTCACCATCTACACATTTGACAAGACTTGCTATTTCGGCTTTTATATATCAAACTGTGGAATCCTGACAACGGATTGTGTGAATTTGACGTTTATATGGATGATAAACCCAATTTCATTTGAACTTTTCTAAACATTTGAGGTTGACTTATTCTGCGTAACTATATATGTACCCAGCAAATAAAAGTAGAATTCACCTCACATTTACTTGAGATAAGGATTGCTATGCCACATGCCACATACCCCCCCCCCCTCCCCCCCTGAATCCTGACATGAAGGAAGAAGAAACGGGGGAGGGGGGGTATGAACGCCACATATTCCTATTCTGGGTATACACACTTCAAATGTCTATACACTCATCTGTGTCTGTATCTGTCTGTGCCTATGCTGTGGATATTTGTAGAAAGGTTACTTCCAGTTACTGTAGAGGAATCCTACAGTAAAACAGTTAGTTTACAAGTGTTTACGGCCATTAATTTTGTAACGTTACATAATTATTGACGTCATGTTCAACGTGACAAGAAGGAAGAAACTGGTCTAAATATGGCGGACCGGATCTGGGTATGTTAGTAGATAACATGGCTGTATGTCGCTGAGTAGTGTCACGTGACCGTTGCACAATGGAATCCATTCGATATGTCAGCGTGGGCTCTGTTGGTCGAGCATTTTACATTCGCCTCTCTCTCTCTCTCTCTCTCTCTCTCTCTCACACACACACACACACACACACACACACACACACGCACGCACGCACGCACGCACGCACGCACGCAAACACTTGTTTATTGTGTAGTTATATCCGCCTGTATGAGGAAAGGACTCCTATACACAGACACTGGATGAAAACTGATTCTACCCGCTTGAAAGTAATGTATTCCCCGGGTGGGTGTAAAACATCCTGAGTACCAAGGTCGTGTTACACTCTGCCTGCAGGTAATAACGTTCGTCACAATACAGCGGACAAAAGTCCCACACATTACCGTGACACCCCAAACCACACCGACATTTTGTTTTTGTTGGTGATTTCCGTGCGTCACGTCCTATTCTGTCACATGGGACTGGACAACGAGGGAAATCCACTGGACATTTTAGTGTCTCAGCCGAGATTTGAACTCATGACAGTGCAACGATCTGCAAGGTGTGGCTGTCAATATTCATGTGTTGTGTTGTGTAAACTTTAATAGGAAGAAACATTAACTTTAGAGAACAGTTTTTTTATATAAAGCTGAGAAACTAAACATGAACATTATGTAATATTACATTGCCCAATCATAATCCATGAAACTGCTTACGTTACCTCCGTAACCAAGGCAGCTTAACAATATCAACTTATTGTTTACTCTGTCTCTGTACATGGCTGCTTGTGTGGGAGCAGACCGCCCAAGAGCAGCACACATGGAGAAGGGGGTGGGAGGTGCGTCAAAACCTGAAGTTTTCAAAGCAAAAAGGTTTCCAAGCCTGAACGTTGCTACCAGCGGGAAATCTAGAACGGTATCACTATTTCGCTGCCTAACCCCCCCCGCCCCCACCCTCCCCCCCCGCCCCTCCTCCCCCGCCCAGGGACACACACACACACACACACACACACACACACACACACACACGCACGCACGCACGCACGCACGGACAAATCTGTTTCGTGCAGTAACATCCGCCTGCATGAGGAAAGTCCGCTCCAACACGAATGAAAAATGACTCCACCCGCCCGACACTGAAACTAACGTGTTCCAACCGGCCCCCGTAGTGTAGTGGTTAGCACTTCGGATCATGGACCGGGAGACCCGGGTTCGAATCCCAGCCGAGGCAAGCGGGATTTTTCCTACCTAGGTCGGCTCCTACCCAGAGCGGGTGTGCTATGGGCCCGATGGGGAGGCTGTTGCCACACAGCCGAGTTTCACCCCCTTCACGGGTGCGACTTTGGGGGTGCTTCCCTCAGTATGACACGTCTTATGATGTGGATGATTACACGGCCGGCACCGCAGGTGCCGTAGTTCCCGGGCCTGGTTAATGCCGGGATATTTATGACAGGAAGCGTGGAATGCGGCCCTGTCTCGCAGTCCCAAACCACATGGACCTCCATAGCATCCTCTTACTATCATCCTCATCTCCATCATCATGCATAATAAAAATTGTCCCAGCTTCCGAGTCCTCCGTGGGTTCCACCCATGACCTGGGAGGAACACCACTGGAGCTGGCAAAGAGTTGGAGCAGTCAAAAGACGCACAAGATACCTTGACACTCAAAACCAGAGCGACATTTTACAGCACACATGCTTGAACTGGGTATGTTATTATTGTTAACATGGATCTAGGTGTATATTACACGTGGATCTCCGTATATAATACACATTGTTCTTATTGTTAACATTGATCTAGGTGTATATTACACGTGGATCTCCGTATATAATACACATTGTTCTTATTGTTAACATGGATCTACGTGTATATTACACGTGGATCTCCGTATAGAATACACATTGTTCTTATTGTTAACATGGATCTACGTGTATATTACACGTGGATCTCCGTATAGAATACACATTGTTATTATTGTTAACATGGATCTACGTGTATATTACACGTGGATCTCCGTATAGAATACACATTGTTCTTATTGTTAACATGGATCTACGTGTATATTACACGTGGATCTCCGTATATAATACACATTGTTATTATTGTTAACATGGATCTAGGTGTATATTACACGTGGATCTCCGTATATAATACACATTGTTATTATTGTTAACATGGATCTAGGTGTATATTACACGTGGATCTCCGTATATAATACACATTGTTATTATTGTTAACATGGATCTAGGTGTATATTACACGTGGATCTCCGTATATAATACACATTGTTCTTATTGTTAACATGGATCTAGGTGTATATTACACGTGGATCTCCGTATATAATACACATTGTTCTTATTGTTAACATGGATCTAGGTGTATATTACACGTGGATCTCCGTATAGAATACACATTGTTCTTATTGTTAACATGGATCTACGTGTATATTACACGTGGATCTCCGTATATAATACACATTGTTATTATTGTTAACATTGATCTAGGTGTATATTACACGTGGATCTCCGTATACAATACACATTATCATTATTTTCACATGGATCTTCTTTTCTTTTCTTTTTTTTTTTGAGGGGGGGGGAGGGGGGGGGGGCTGGGCATGCAGCTTGTCGACATGTCTTGCTTGTTGACAGCATTGTCTGTTTCGTTCGGGAAAATTGTTTTGCAGGAGGTGTGCTGCGTGACATATGTAGGATCCAATAATGATGTGGAAGTTAGTTGTAGCCAGGTATATGCCATATATATGGCCTACGCTACTGTGTGGACACAATGTTGATTTATCAAACAAATCGGACAGCTGGTGAAGACGCAACCAGCAGGGTGCATGCGTACTGTGTACAAGCTAATGCCGACCCCCCCCCCCCCACCAGCCCCCCTTTTGCCACCCTCCAATAATAATAATAATAATAATAATAGAATGAAAACACCAATGTGTCACGTCTTCTTCTTGTAGTGCTGGGATCAATGTTTCATTGTGGGACTGAACACAACCATCTTTCAACCGCCTCATACTTACTTAGGCCCTTGGCTCCACGTGGAGCATAGGCCATCGACAACCCTTCGCCATCGCACTCTGTTCTGGGCTAGTCTTGCCACTCCAGTCCAGTTGGTACCCTGCTTACATAGCTCTGCCTCAGTGTCCCGCCTCCAGCTGTTGCGAGGCCGGCCTCTCTTCCTTTTCCCCTGCGGGTTCCATGTCAGGGCTTGGCGTGTGGTGCTGGATGCTGGCTTCCTGAGGGTGTGTCCAATCCAGCCCCACTTCCTCCGCAGGATCTGCTTGGCCACTGGTTCCTGCCCCGCTCGCTCCCACAGCTCATCATTCCGGATCTTCTCTGGCCATCGGATGTTGAAGATGCGCCTCAGACAGGTGTTGAGAAATGTCTGGATCTTCTGCTGCATCGTCTTTGTTGTCCTCCATGTTTCGCATCCGTAGAGCAGAACTGACTTCACGTTGGAGTTGAAGATGCGAAGTTTGGTTCTTATGCTGACAACTTTGGATGCCCAGACGTTCTTCAGCATGACCATTGCTGCCCTTGCCTTGCCGATTCTGGCTGTGACGTCTCGGTCTGTGCCTCCCTGTCCATCAACCACACTCCCCAGGTAGACAAAAGACTCCACCTCCCTGATGGGCTCTCCACCGACTGTGACTGGTGTGTTGGCAGTGGTGTTGATCTTCATCAGCTCGGTTTTCTTCCTGTTGATCTTGAGCCCTGTTCCGACTGATGTGGCTTCCAGGCACGTAGTCTTGTCCTGCATCTGGCTGTGGCTGTGAGACAGGAGCGCCAGGTCGTCCGCGAAGTCGAGGTCATCCAGCTGCGTCCAGAGTGTCCACTGTATCCCGTTTTTCCTGCCTGCTGTAGTGGTCTTCATGATCCAGTCGATGACCAGGAGGAAGAGAAACGGGGACAACAGGCATCCCTGGCGGACTCCGGTCTTCACCTCGAAGCTTTCTGACAACTGGCCGGCATGGGCAATCCTGCAGCTCATGTCTTGGTAGGTGCACTGGATCAGGGAGATGATCTTCCCGGGAACTCCATAGTGCCTTAGCAGCTTCCACAGCGCCTCTCTGTCTACACTGTCGAAGGCCTTCTCATAGTCTATGAAGTTGATGTAGAGGGGGGAGTTCCACTCCAGTGACTGCTCCACAATGATGCGTAGGCTGGCAATCTGGTCAGCGCAGGACCTGTTCCTGCGAAAGCCTGCCTGCTGGTCTCGGAGCATGGGGTCGACTGCCTCTCTCATCCTCTCCAGTAGAATTCTGTTGAGAACCTTGCCTGGCACTGACAGGAGCATGATCCCTCGGTAGTTGCTGCAGTCCCTGAGGTCCCCTTTCTTTGGCAGCTTGATGACGATCCCTTCTTTCCACTGGGCTGGCACCTCTTCCTTCTCCCAGATCTTGCTGAACAGGCTGTGCAGCATGTTGACGGCTGTCTCTGTGTCTGCTTTAATGGCTTCTGCTGGTATCTCGTCCGGCCCTGCAGCTTTCCCATTTTTCAGTGTCATGATGGCTTTCCTGATCTCCGCCTTAGAGGGCTTGTCGCAGTTGATGGGTAGTTCTGTCTCAGCTGGTGGGATGTCTGGTGGTGTTTCAGGGATGGGGCGATTTAACAGCTCCCTGAAGTGTTCTGCCCATCGCTTCAGCTGTTCCTCAGTTGTTGTCAGTGGGTGCCCGTTCTTGTCCTTCACTGGTTTGTCTGTCTGCTGAAATTTGCCCGCGAGCTTCTTGGTCACCTGGTACAGGTCTTTTAGATTCCCTTGTCGGGCTGCTTCCTCTGCTTGACTGGCCAGGTTGTCGATGTAGTCCCTCTTGTCCTTCCTGGTGCTCCTCTTCACTTCTCTGTCAGCTGCTGTGTATTCCTCTTGTGCCTTTGCCTTAGCTCTTCTTGTTCGGCTCGTGTTCAGTGCAGTTTTCTTCTCTTTCCTAACTTCCAGCTTCTGGATGGTATCAGCAGACATCCATTCCTTATGCCAAGGACCTCTTCGCATGTGTCGTGCCAGAGTTTCTTGCTGTGTTCCCACTGTGTCTCGATGTCCATTTCACTGTCTTCTATCAGGTCTTGCAGTGGCTGGAACCTGTTGGAAAGGCTGATCCGGAATGCTGCTTGTGTGTCTGTGTTCCTGAGAAGTCCAACGTTGTACCTGGTCCGTGTGCTGTTGGCGTTGGTGTGCCTCTTAAGCCGAAGTCTCAATGTTGTTGCAAGAAGGTGGTGGTCTGATGATACATCGGCACCCCTCATCACGCGCACATCCCGCCACGATCTCCTGAACTTCCGGCTGATGCAGATGTGATCAATCTGGTTCTCCGTGACATGGTCCGGCGATCTCCATGTGGCCTTGTGGATGCGCTTGTGTGGGAAGATGCTGCCTCCTATCACTAGCTGGTTCAGGGCACAAAAGTCTGCAAAGCGCTCGCCATTTTCGTTCATCTGTCCCAGTCCGTGTGTTCCCATGGTGTCCTCATAGCCTGTGTTGTCTGATCCAATCTTGGCGTTGAAGTCTCCCATCAGTATGGTCATGTCCTTGGCTCCTCCTCTATCTATCACTGTCTGCAGTTGTTGGTAGAAGTCATCTTTTTTCTCATCTTCCGCATCATTGGTGGGAGCGTAGCACTGGATGATGTTCAGCTTGATGTCTTTTTTCTTGGTGATGAATTTGGCTGTGATGATGCGGGAGTTGACAGGTTCCCAGCCGATGAGTGCCCGCTGTGCCTCCGGTGCCAGCATCAGGGCCACGCCCTCAGTGTGGGGGGCTCCATCCTCTGTGTGTCCAGAGTACAGCAATTGCTCTCCCGATGAAAATCTCAGCTGTCCTGTCTGTAGCCACCTTGTCTCACTCAGTCCCAGTACTCCTATCTTGTAGTTCTTCATCTCTCTTGCTACTTGTATGGTCCTTCCTACTTCATACATTGTCCTGATGTTCCATGTGGCTACTCTCGTTGTTGTCCTGGGTGTTAGAAGGGGGGTCGGCCTTGCAGCTTCCTTTCGGCTTTCACTGCAATGCGTCATAGGTCTCCGGGATGGAGACCCTTCCTCGCCCAGGTGAATGTCTCGGTTTGTTGCTGTCGATGCTTCAGTAACTTAGTGTTTTTTACAGGTAGGGCTGTTAACCCTACGCAAACCCGTTTAGCCTCTTGGAGAGGTGGTCCACATTCGTCTGACCTCTACCCTTCGACCTGTCCAGCTTGGGTGACCCTGCCAGGAGCATGTGCTCCTGCTGGCATAGTTCTCTGGGTCATTGAGGTACACAAGCCACTACCCCACGACAAGGGTTGGACCATGTAGGGTCAACCGCCTCATGATTATTATATATGTGTGTCACTGTTGACTGTTCACGACCCGACTGCGTGAGAATACCGGTAGGCGTGTCATACTACAGGCCTAGGCCCATAATGCTGTAGTTCTATTGCAGGCTCTCACACGTCATTGTGATAACGTAGTCCAGGGAATTCGCGATCTTTACATAAAGTGAATTAGGCCTCTGCATTGTCAGAAATTGAACAAACTGAATAAAGGAGGAGACTTTTTTAAAGATCTATGTCCGTCCGTCCGTTCATCCGTTCAAACTGCGGTTGACAAACAAGAAATTTATCATTCACTATCCCCGACCCCCCATGCACTTCACACTTAGAGAGCGTGCGTGCGTGCGTGCTCGCTCGTAGATAGATAGATAGATAGATAGATAGATAGATAGATACACTCTTATGTAGCGGTATTCTGCGGCCCGGGGGTAGTGTGGCAGAACCAAACTATGAACGGGACTTTTTAATCTCACTCACGTAGGTACACAAACAAAAAAGGAAAATAAACCTAAAACATACAAAATCACACTCGCATCAGCAATAAATACAAGCATGGATTATGTCTGTCCATCTAAGTAAGTGTTCAAGAAGGGTAACTGTTAATAAACACATCGAATTTAACTTCATGTCAAAATAACCTATCCTGATATCAATACATACATCAACTATAATGAATAGCAAATGGTGAATACTTGAAACAGATCGAACGCAACATGCAGTGATATCATACAATTACATCATGCATTATGTACAATCAATCTGTATAAACATAATAACCACCTACCCTGGGAGAAACACACATGGGGTTTGACAGACAACTACCGGCTCCGCTCCAGTAAGTCAACGTGTGGATATAGCCTGAATTGACACGATACTACCATTATTATATCTCAAATACTAACTGCATAAAATGATACTAACATACTGACCAAGTCACGAGCAACTCACCTCAATATGTAAAACCAATATCAATTCCTCCCAAAACTGGCAAAATATAACTGCTTCCAAATAGTGACTAACTGGTTAACACTAATCACACCTTTACAAGTTAGTTATTTAGGGCTTAACGCCGCGCAAGCAACAAAGACTATGTCGCGGCTACACACCTTTACAAACTTAGATTACTTTCTCTGTACAAACATTCAGCTACTATTTATTCATTCTCACCCATTCATTCATAAATACATGTATAAACCATCAAACATATATCAAACTCACCAGTGACTCAGTACAAAGACAGGTATCCCATATGCAAAACAACAACAACAACAACAACAACGACAACAAAAAGCAACAATCAAACACCAAATTCTGCTTGACAAGAAGACCCGAAGCAATTATATAAGTGTCTTCACTTCTCTCCACACAACTCAGAACTCAAACGCCTCACACAATACACTGCGCAAAACAGCTGGAATGGTAAAACACAATGGTACATGTACAATACTCCCGACCAGAATCTGTACTCCCACCATACTAACTAAATACTAACAATTGTAAGTTAACATTAATGTAAATCACATAATTTATTCGAGTACAATGTAGACAGATCCACACTGAACTGTAAATCACACGTTGTGTGTACTCCCTACCACACTTGCAATATACAGCACAGGTACAATACTATAGGCTCTCTATACTGTAAACACAGCACAAGCACAAGACTATAGTCTCTCTACCGTAGACACAGCACATGCAAGTACAAAGACTAGATTCTCTACTGCAAACACAGCACAAGCAAGTACAAGATTAGACTCTCTACTGTAAACACAGCACATGCAAGTACAAGACTAGACTCTCTACTGTAAACACAGCACATGCAAGTACAAGATTAGACTCTCTACTGTAAACACAGCACATGCAAGTACAAAGACTAGATTCTCTACTGCAAACACAGCACATGCAAGTACAAGACTAGACTCTCTACTGTAAACACAGCACATGCAAGTACAAGATTAGACTCTCTACTGTAAACACAGCACATGCAAGTACAAAGACTAGATTCTCTACTGCAAACACAGCACATGCAAGTACAAAGACCATACTCATTACTGTAAATACAGCACATGCAAGTACAAAGACTAGATTCTCTACTGTAAACACAGCATATGCAAGTACAAGACTAGACTCATTACTGTAAACACAGCACATGCAAGTACAAGACTAGACTCATTACTGTAAACACAGCACATGCAAGTACTAGACTAGACTCTCTACTGTAGACACAGCACATGCAAGCACAAGACTGTAGACTCATTACTGTAAACACAGCACATGCAAGTACAAGACTAGACTCATTACTGTAAACACAGCACAGGTACAAGACTAACTACACAATTGTCAACACAGTAAAATCATTACTGGCAAAATACCACCTAGTCTGTTCAATACCCACACATATCTGTACATTGATGGAAACTGACGATGATCGATTTCATCCGCCTGTTGTGTATTGCCTGCTGAAGCAGAGAGAGAAAGGAAGAGAACTTGTCTGTACTATGTATTATGATGAGTTGTACTCACTGTTAGCATGACTTTCTTTCTTTACTGACAAAATCAGACGCAGCCACAGATAGTGTTGTGTACACTAGTTTATAAACTGTAAATAATAATACTACATGCACTAGCAATAACGGCGGAAGATGGAATTTCCATGTGGTTTGTGTGGACAAGTCGGCCATGATGCAGAAAACTGTCACGAATGTGGTTTGTGTGGACAGGTGGGCCATGATGCAGAAAACTGTCACGAATGTGGTTTGTGTGGACAGGTGGGCCATGATGCAGAAAACTGTCCTACATGTGGTTTGTGTGGACAGGTCGGCCATGATGCAGAAAACTGTCACGAATGTGGTTTGTGTGGACAGGTAGGCCATGATGCAGAAAACTGTCACGAATGTGGTTTGTGTGGACAGGTGGGCCATGATGCAGAAAACTGTCACGAATGTGGTTTGTGTGGACAGGTGGGCCATGATGCAGAAAACTGTCACGAATGTGGTTTGTGTGGACAGGTCGGCCATGATGCAGAAAACTGTCCCATATGTGGTTTGTGTGGACAGGTCGGCCATGATGCAGAAAACTGTCCTACATGTGGTTTGTGTGGACAGGTCGGCCATGATGCAGAAAACTGTCCCATATGTGGTTTGTGTGGACAGGTCGGCCATGATGCAGAAAACTGTCACGAATGTGGTTTGTGTGGACAGGTCGGCCATGATGCAGAAAACTGTCCTACATGTGGTTTGTGTGGACAGGTCGGCCATGATGCAGAAAACTGTCCTACATGTGGTTTGTGTGGACAGGTCGGCCATGATGCAGAAAACTGTCCTACATGTGGTTTGTGTGGACAGGTCGGCCATGATGCAGAAAACTGTCACGAATGTGGTTTGTGTGGACAGTTCGGCCATGATGCAGAAAACTGTCACGAATGTGGTTTGTGTGGACGGTTCGGACATGATGCAGAAAACTGTCACGAATGTGGTTTGTGTGGACAGGTCGGCCATGATGCAGAAAACTGTCACGAATGTGGTTTGTGTGGACAGTTCGGCCATGATGCAGAAAACTGTCCTACATGTGGTTTGTGTGGACAGGTCGGCCATGATGCAGAAAACTGTCCTACATGTGGTTTTTGTGGACAGGTCGGCCATGATGCAGAAAACTGTCACGAATGTGGTTTGTGTGGACAGTTCGGCCATGATGCAGAAAACTGTCCCATATGTGGTTTGTGTGGACAATTCGGACATGATGCAGAAAACTGTCACGAATGTGGTTTGTGTGGACAGTTCGGCCATGATGCAGAAAACTGTCCCATATGTGGTTTGTGTGGACAGGTCGGCCATGATGCAGAAAACTGTCACGAATGTGGTTTGTGTGGACAGTTCGGACATACTGAAGAACAGTGTACCGAATGTGATTTGTGCGAACAGTTCGGCCATGGTACAGAAAACTGTCCCAATGCTTGTCGTCGCTGTAGACAGGTCGGCCATGATACAGAAAACTGCCCCGAATGTGATTTGTGCGAACAGTTCGGCCATGATGCAGACAACTGTCCCAATGCTTGTCGTCTGTGTAGACAGGTCGGCCATACTGAAGACAACTGTCCCAATGCTTGTCGTCTGTGTAGACAGGTCGGCCATACTGCAGACAGCTGTCCCAATGCTTGTCGTCGCTGTAGACAGGTCGGCCATACTGCAGACAGCTGTCCCAATGCTTGTCGTCGCTGTAGAAAGGTCGGCCATACTGCAGACAACTGTCCCAATGCTTGTCGTCGCTGTAGACAGGTCGGCCATACTGCAGAAAACTGTCCCGAATGCGGTTTGTGTAGACAGTTCGGCCATGATACAGAAAACTGCCCCAATGCTTGTCGTCGGTGTAGACAGGTTGGCCACACTGCAAGAAACTGTCCCGAATGTGGTTTGTGTGGACAGTTCGGTCATTATGCAGAAAACTGTCCCAATACTTGTCGTCGGTGTAGACAGGTCGGCCACACTGCAGACAACTGTCCCAATGCTTGTCGTCGCTGTAGAAAGGTCGGACATACTGTAGAAAACTGTCTCGATTGTCGTCAGTGTGGACAGTTCGGTCATACTGCATCAGACTGTTCCTATGTTCTGTGTCATCGCTGTGAATGGCGTGGCCATAGTGCACCAGACTGTCCCAGTTTCCCGTGTCATCGTTGTGGACAGGACGGCCATGTTGCTTCAGAGTGTCGCGACAATATCTCCAACATCCCCTCGGCCTCAGTGCAGAGCCAAAGCCAGCAACAACCATCCTCCCACACTCCCCATAGTGGAACACAGCAACAACCATCCTCCCACACTGGAACACAAGGCCAACAACAACCATCCTCCCACACTGGAACACAAGGCCAGCAGCCAACATGTCAGGTTTGTGGATAATACCTTCAGCTTGTTATAATGATTACTATTATTATAGTTATACTCCATTCTTGTAAGTTCGAACGGTCAAACACTGTGCCCCTATGGAGAACAAAATATTGTCGTTTTGAATTTTCTGACCCGTGGGTTCTGCTCAAACAACCTGGCTATGCGCAAAAAGGCTGTCTCTGTAGCAACAGTCTGTATATTGTTTTCTGTTCCAATAAATCGTCACGGAGAACTTTGGTAAAGTCGAATGGCGGACAAAACCCGTGGATTAAACGAATGATTCAAACATTACACACTGTCTTGGGGAACAGTGTAGCAGACTAAATCAATGAACGATGATTTGTACGGGAATTTTGTCAGTGAAATCGATAATGTCGTCGTACTTATCTAGGCCATAAAATCAGCATAGGGGATTTTCTTCCGAGCTCCGAGTTTTAACAGAGTTCATTTCCAACTGACCAGCTAGTATGTTAAAGGGACAGTCTGTAGGATGTTTAGACTCACATATCATTCTGAGCTGTTTCGTGATGTCTAGCATCACACCACTTAGACACCTGCACAGTGACACCATCTCAAATGCTGGAAATGAGCCAACAGAAACGTACTCGCTAATGCGGCTAACACTGAGCGAAATTGCTGTATATTCAGGCGTAGAATTTGAATGCTTGGCTGCGCACGCAAAGTGTTACCAACAGTTTCGCATTAAGAGCTCTACTCATCATCACAATCAGAACATTTCCAGCGTACAGGCGCACTCACAAGCGAAACTGTTCCAAAACATAAGTTGGCTTAGTTACCATGGCAACAGTCTGCTTAAACTAAAGGCAGGTGATATGAATTCCCTACACATGTATCTGTCTGTCACCTGACAAAGTTCATGTAGTATAAAAGGTGGCCTATCAAATAATGGCTGAAAACGGACACACACGTTTGAAATGACAAGATCTACCTGTACTGAGCTCTTGTGATGTACGCATGATTCAGAATATGTTCCCTTCTTATAAGTGTAGAGGAAAATTATAAAATATGCATCGCTTTCATTTTTCCGTGAATCTTCAGAGAAATCATCCGACCTGGGAAGTGTTCTGTCTGTGGAAGACATGGTCGTGCATTGAATCAAAGCAACTGAACTACTCACGTACTGTAATCTGGTAAAAATGTGCAACAGAACCTGCTGACTTCATGTAATTAATTTCTCTTTTTGTAGACACAGGTTCCGATGTCATGGCGGCAGTGTGTGAGACAGTGGTATCCAGACCTGTTAAAGCGGACACACTTCCTGCCGCACGTCTACATGCACCGCGTGCAGCACGAGACACAGGTGTTAGCTGGGGTGGACGTCAACGTCCCACAGTCAGCACAACATGAACGTCCCGCGGGCGCCAGTAACGTGTTGTCCACGAGCGATGTACGGGATGACAGGGCGCAGCAACACGTCCTCCATTGTCTCCAGGCCATGAGCCACTCTCAGCGTGACGTCATGTTCGTCTTGTCCCAGACGGGTTTCGGCGATTATCTCGACGGCCCGTGTTATGCCGCCGCCTCATCCTCATTACCGCGACCCGTGGACTTGAAGAAGAAGCAACTGGATGTTGGAGACTTTGATGTCCTCATTATACATAGACAGTACGGCATACTGGCAGGTGAGATCAAGTCTGTCGGGGCCAACGCTACAGAACGGGGATTGACTCAGCAGCAGCTACAAGATGAAGTGCTCGCTAAACTGAGGAAGACCCTGAACTTTAAGAAACCAGGACAGAAAAAGCCGAAAAAACAGAAACCTGGCCAATTGGGAAAGGCACGTGAAGTCCTGCGTCACGTGACAAGTGACCTGCTGCAGCCTCCGAGAGTGCGTGCGACGTTAATGTTGCCTTCTGTTTCCAGCGCCACACTGCGGGCAGCACTGACTCAAGATCCACTCACTAGAGATGTGAGTTGATGACTCTCTCTCTCTCTCCCCCCCCCCCGCCCGGTGTGTGTGTGTGTGTGTGTGTGTGTGTGTGTGTGTGTGTGTGTGTGTGTGATCCGTAGCAGTAACAGTTCACTAGTAACTGTTCATCTAGTATTTGTTGTACACAAAAATAGCGTGAAAGCATGGAGATTGAGAAGATGAAAGCTTGTTAGAGCAAAGTCACATTCGAGAGTAAAAATATTGGCATGGAGTAGGTTGAAATGTCCATCAAAATGTTACATTTCCAAATCCTGCTGGAGGTTTATAAAATGGAATTAACGATAAAGGCAGTAGAAAGGGGTTGTATTTTCAAGAGCCATAATTTATTTCGTGTTTCGTCTTTCTTCGTTTTAAGTTTTCAACTGACCTGCATGGTTGTATAAATTTAACTGTGTTAACTACAGGCCCTGTGTAGAGAGCTGGATATTCCACTAACTGCCGACCCTGTGGAGTACTGTTTGTGTTTTGACAACATGTCGGACGCTAGCACGCCACACCAAGTCACTGATGACGTCATGAGAAGTCTGTGCAGTTGGTGGACACGGTGTATAGCAGGGGCCGGGCCGGACCCCGCCATGACGGATGACGTGTATGAGGACCTTGTGGCCAGGTAGGGTACAACTCACTGTGAATGAAATCAGCTACGTCATTCGTCGAGCTATGCCTGATGATGTGTTTCCACATTACTGAAGTGTTTTAACCTATCTAGTGGTTTGGGCCTAATGTGTAGCACCAGTTGGCTTTCTGATAAACCTTTGGATGTCATGGCTGTTTGTGTGGGGAATGATGTCATCATATTTTGCTCTTCTGTCATTCGTGTTATTTTGCTTTCTTTAAAACGAACGTAAGCCTGTACGAGAGAGAGAGAGAGAGAGAGTTTCCCAAACAGCGGTGAAATTTGTAACACAAAATTAAGTGTCATAGTTTGAGATTATTTCACACATCAGGCTTTCCTGTTCTCTCCTGTGTCATACCATTCCATGGATTTATTGACAGATTTGCGGGTCCGGCGACTGTAGTGAGGATCTTCTGTAAGACCGAGCCCCGGTTACACGTGACAGACTTACGTTCTGCCGGACAGTTCGTCTCACATGTCGCCGACAGGATGTCTATAGTCGCTCTTTATCCCCAGCAGGTAAAAATCTGTGTGACTATACCCCATGCCCCCCATATAATGCGGGAGTATGCTCGCTATGTGATTCATTATTATTAAGAAACAAGTCTAATAACTAGAATCCCCTCAGTGTACACACTCTCAAATTTATTATAACAGACATAATTGTCACGTGACATTTTCGTCATCCTTTATGTTTAATCAGGTGGACCTGATCAACCAGGCGCCTGACCTTGCCTATCTGACCGGACCGCCAGGGACAGGCAAAACACTCACTGCAGTAATTATGGCCCTGGAGTGGCTGCGGCAACACGGGATCGTGGACATCCTCAGCTGGGATATATTCAGCCTTGCCGCCGCCCACCTGATTAAGCAGCAGCTGGAGGAGACGGCCCGGCTGATACTGGGAGAACAAGCGGCCAGTCGTGTCCACCTTCATGACAACCTCCAGCAGGACGGAGCTGTGGACAGACTAGTGGCGACGCTGACGGCCAGAACAACATCCGACGTCTGTCTCATCGCTGATGAAGCGGAAGACTTTGGGTGAGTTGTTTGTTTGTTTGTTTGATCGGACTGGATTTGTCTGTGTGTTATTTGTTTGTATGTTTGCTCATGTGTTCACCGGTTTGATTCGTGCGTTGTTTGTTTGTGTGTTTGTTTGTTCGAATATTGAATGGTTTTGTTCACAAACCAAACCAAACCAATCAACACCCGAAAACACATACAAACAATGGTAGTTCCGACCATAAAGTGCCGACAATGACGGGAAAGTTAATGAAGGAAAATGTTCCCTCTGCTGAACGTACACCAGGTATGGGGGCAAGAAAGACGCCACGCGCTGGGCTGCCCCCCATAACAAGAGGGGGGGGGGGGGAGCACAGCAGCTGTGACAATGGTCGCGTCCCATCTCCGCCTGCAGAATTGTGCCTACTGGTACAAAATTAATAACAGTGGAACAGTAATCTGATTATGGGAATAGGTGTAATAATGGTGTCATAGTATTAGATAAGCACAGTCGCAAAAATAATGATTGTGTCCCGTCGCCGCCCGCGTACTATCAACGATGGAGGAAAACAGCACTCTGAAACTGGAGAGTAGTTTCTTAGTAAATGCGCAGTAGCCAGTAGTAGTAACCGAGGCAGTCGTGTCAGCGCTTTTAGCACTGGTTTTATGTGAGAAGTACTGTGACAACGGAGGGTTGTGCCCCCTCCTGTCAGCGTGAAGGTCTGTACCGGCAGTAATGAAGATAAAAGGAAACAGCGATCCCAGTAACTGGGGCATATCTATGTATATGTGTTATATAGGCATAGTGGCATGATATGAATGGGAAATGGCACGACGGATGGTTGTGTCCCGTTGCCGCTCGCCAATAGGTCTGCACTGGAGAAACAAGGGCGACAAGAACTTGAGCTGCAGACTAAAATAAACCTGCCTGGAATAGACACATGTTATGTAAGCGTATTAGCAAAGAGTAATGTGGTCGCGTCCCATGGGCGCTGGCCAGGCTGTTTGTATTAGTAAAACAGAAGTGAAGGGAAACCCACATCTGCAAAAAGACGTGAGCATAGCATCATGTCATAGCATTACCTGAGCACACGTAGACAAAGGTGTCATGTCCCATCGCTGCCTGTCACAATGTCCGTGCTGGTCACTATAAGGCTGCAAGGAAACGGCAATCCGAAAACATTAGGGGTACTTAGGCATAGGTCCTAGGCACGCCCAAACGCTGGGAGGCGTGTACACTTGGGAAACTGTAAACCCGCCTGGAGACGGGTCGACCAGTGGTTCGTTTGCGAAGACGCTGGCAAAGACGTAAGTGCGAGTCGGTGTAACGAAGGATGGTCTGGTCATGTCCCCCACCCCTTGTCCAGAAGTCCGCCTGGCAATAATAAAGGTGAGATGTCCCGGCGATCTGAATAAATGGTACTGTACATGTAAGCGTAGGGGCAATGTATGAAGTGAGTAAGAGTACTCAGGTTAATCAGGTCCCTCACTGCCTGTCAAAATTGTCCGCAAGGGAATCCTGCCGGAGCGCCAAAGCTCCAATGGGATCAATGTTTTAACAATAATTACATGGTACAATTTTTTCACTGATCTGTAAATATAAACCTTTCCCATTCATATCATGCCACTATGCCTATATACATGTATTCTATGGCCTTGCTTCAAGCTCAAGGCCATACAAGCTATTTTTGTGAAAACTTAACATTGGCATTTTCTCAGGAAACACACACACACACACACACACACACACACACACACACACACACACACACACACACACACACACACACACACACACACACACACAAAACAAACAGCTGAGGCGCCAAACCTGGCGTACTGATAGTGATAATTAAGACCTATGCATACATACCATTTTAAAGTAGTCTGTTTGGAAATTATACATTTCCATTTTCTCAGAATCTAGAACAACGAGGAGCATGTAACTTTGCACGACGATAGACATAATTGGCAACACCTTTACTGACACACCTGTATGCAATGACTTTCAGTCAAGGTCAAGGCCATGCAAGCTTGTGTGTGTGTGTGTGTGTGTGTGTGTGTGTGTGTGTGTGTGTGTGTGTGTGTGTGTGTGTGTGTGTGTGTGTGTGTGTGAAACTTTAACTTTGGCCATTTCTCCGAAACAGCAAACAGTAGAGGCACCAAACAAGGCATGATGATAGACAACAATGAGACCTACCTTCTTGAATGACCGTGACTGAAGGTCAAGGTCATTAAAGCTGTGTGGTGAGAATTTTAACATGACCGTTTTCGGAGGAAATACAAATACTAGAGGCGTCAAACTTGGCATGATACACATTGAGGAGATCTCATTTGAATGACCTTGATCTAGCAACGTCCCTAAATCTATTGTTACTCATTCAGTCTGCTTAATGGCTCCCTATAAACACAAGACAAATACAAATCATCTCTATCGTTATCTCGGCTAAGCAAGATTTCTAACTAGCATTACGAACGAACACGTCTAATAATAATATGCGCAAGAAGACTCCTGCTCTATTGCTTAACAGATCTCTGTGATGATTCCTCGTGGCACGCGTTGTCCAGCCACAGACAAGTAGCAGGTTCTGTGAGGGGTCTGCTGCAGCCGGTTCAAACCCTAAACTTTCCTTGCACGGCACACAAGAACTGGAATACAGTTATGTTGCTAGTCGTCACGAACACAGTTCTGCTTGGCGGATTTACTGATTTTACTGACAAAACCAGTCAACATCCGATTAAACAAAGAAAAGAAAGAAGCAGACACACGAACAAAAGACACACAAACAAAACCATTCAACACCCGAACAAACATACATGAATGGTTTCCTTCGTGGTGTGTGTGTGTGTGTGTGTGTGTGTGTGTGTGTGTGTGTGTGTGTGTGTGTGTGTGTGTGTGTGTTTTCGGGTGTTGAATGGTTCTGTTGGTGTGTTTTGTGTTTGCTTGTTCGGGTATAGATTGCTTGGTTTTCAAAACTAAAGTGTTTTACCATCCCCGTACGGCACCTAAAAACTTGCGGCTTGCGCGGCTTCAAGCCCTGAAAACTCACTCACTCACCCCTAAAAACTTGCGCGCCGTACTTTTTGGGTGCACAGGCACCTATTCGTAAAACAAGAAAACTTGCGCGCTGTACATCGTGGGTGCAAACACACCAAGGCTTGCACAGGAGAAAAAACAAACCCGTATTATACATTGTTTCTGATTTTTGGCTCACGTATGTAACAACGGGAGTCTATGTACTAACCCTCCGTCGTGTGTGTGTGTGTGTGTGTGTGTGTGTGTGTGTGTGTGTGTGTGTGTGTGTGTGTGTGTGTGTGTGTGTGTGTGTGTGTGTGTGTCCGCAGTAAATGTATAGAAAACCTTAACACTGGCATTTTCTCGGGAACTACAAACACCAGGGACACCAAATCTTACAAGATGATAGACAACCACAAGATCTATCCAGGGATTTCAGTGACCTGTGCTGGAGGTCAAGGTCACAGGAATAGAATGCAAAATTTTAATCTAAACAAACGTACACACACACACACACACACACACACACACACACACACACACACACACACACACACACACACACACACACAGACGACGGAGGGTTAGTACATAGACTCACTTTGTTACACAAGGGCGCTAAAAACTAGAAAAGGCGAACTAGACCATGTAAAAAACTTGCTAACCAAACGCATAACACACACACGCGTGCGCGCCCGCGCGCGCACACACACACACACACACACACACACACACACACACATTCACACACACACACACACACACACACACACACACATGTGCCACACACACACACACACACACACACACACACACACACACACAGAGCATGGCGGTACTGCTATAAGCATGATAATAAAAGACAAGTTGCTTAGTATTGACGTCAAACTACTTGCTGAAATCGGAAATGTGGACTATTGCGTCAGAGCTGTACAGATTTTACGTCACTTACGTTTGCGACCAGAAAACCGGTGGCCGTGGACGTTTTCTTCTCTGCATGGACATTAGAACTCAAGTCATGTCTTCAGCCTCAGTCTGCTAGTTGTCTGTCCGCTGTCACTACACTGTGGGGTTTGTTGTTAGTGGACGCCAAATTTGCTGATTTTGTTGTGTTTTGTTCTGTTTTGTTTTGAAAATTTCTTACAGCCGTGCAGTTGTTGATCTGTAGAGCTACCGGTAATATTTCTTTGTTTATCAGTTCTTCATTTATTGGGATTTTTGTTTTGTGTTTTTAAGGTTGTTGTTGCTGTCGCTGGCGTGGTTGACGTCGTCGTTGTTGTCGCTCTTATTATTGTGGACGTGGTATTGGTTGTTGTTGTAGTTATGGACTAAGAGATAACTCTCTCTCTCTCTCTCTCTCTCTCTCGTGGTTGACGTCATCCCATTAACCGTCTTCTCCATTCTCTGTAACAGTGACCAACTGGATGTCCTGTACCGAGCGCTAGTCAACAACAAGAAGCACGTCAGGCTGTGGGCAGCAAGCCTACAGCCTGGCCACGCACCCTCATGTCTACAGAATCACGTTCACACGATGACAACTCCCTTGCGCTGCCCCCCGTGCGTTGTGCGGGAGGTGGCGGAGGCACGCTACATTAAGACAGGACGTGTCCCCGACTACACAACACCAACGGCTCCCCTGCCAGCTGACGGACCGCCCGTCATCACTGTGAGCCACCAGGGACCCGGGCACGAGGAGGAGGATACACCTGACTGTGAGGCGTGCGGCCGGGAGGTGGGGAGGATCCTGACACAGGTGTTACACGTCGGTAAGTGTGTGTGTGTGTGTGTGTGTGTGTGTGTGTGTGTGTGTGTGTGTGTGTGTGTGTGTGTGTGAGAGAGAGAGAGAGAGAGAGAGAGAGAGAGAGAATAATATACCTGTAATGTGTTGCAGGACAAGGCAACACTTCCGCTACGACAACAACCACAACAACGTCCTCCAGCAGCACCGCTACAACGACCTCAAGCGGTAATCACAATGCCATGTTTTCATTCACCAGTTGACAGGGGAGGTAAATTGTGTCGGGATCGAGAGTTAATCTTGTAGATCTAGTTCAGTGAGAAATTGTTTATTCTTTGGATAAAGGGGTGGGGGTTGGGTGGGTGGATAGGGGAGGATACACATGATTTCCTTTAGGTTTGTTGTTGCTGTTTGTGATGGTGAAAGTGTCGGTGTTGTCGTTGTTGTTGCGTTGGTCGTTCTATGTGCTGTGTGTGATTTAGATCTAACCAACGCACTGTTTAAAATTTTAGTGCAATTCCGAGTTTTTACTACGACAACGACAACCGCCACCATCCTTACCATCATCGTGGTCTGCACTACAACCCGCCCGTCGTCCAACCACCACCACCACCACCATCACTGACGTTTGTCGTTGTACGTTTCAGGTCAAGGCGGCAACCCCAGCAGCAGCAGCACCACGGCCTTACAGTACCGGGACGTCTTCGTCCTGTCGTCGTTTTACCTCCACGATGACAAGACAGACGACGCGGGTCACGTGATCAGACGAGCTAGCGGCGCGGTGCGCGGCCTCCGTCAGGCTGGAGTGCCGGTGCGGGTGGTTGGGGAGGGTGATAATGTGGGTGTGGGTGAGGTGGGTAGCATGTCAGGTCCAGATAGTATTATAGTAACAGATTGTGTGTGTGTGCAGGGACTGGAACGGAAGGTGGTCGTGTGGATGCCGGGAAGATCACGGTATAGTGATGATTCAGTCTGGGGCCGACTCTGGGCAATGTCCCGTACTACATCACAACTTATCTGGGTAAAGGATCCTAATCCTCCATCCCCTGACTCCACACACCACCACACTGACGACGACGCTCACACCGACTCCGATGACGACACACCAACCACACCCGCGACAACCACCACCACCACACCACCGACACCGACAACGACCACTACAACAACCACGACAGCATAACCGACACTTCTTCCCCCTATCCCCCCTTCCCCTCCTTCTTCTTTCTTCTCTTTCTCCTCCCCCGCCTCCTCCGTTACTACCACCACCACGGACACCGACAACGACTTCTAACGGTCACTTTCTTTACACGGTTGTTAATATTTCCATCATCCTTTGTTGTTTTCCTGTTTGTTTTCCTTCTGTTGATCCCGCCATCGTCGTCGCGTTTCCGTCGTAACGGTTTTTGTCCCTCCGTTGTCGTCGTTGTCGCTCAGTGACACCCCCACGAAAAAAATCATAATTGGTGTTGAAATTTATGTTTGTTCAACTTTTGCAGTTTTGACTCGAGCAAAACACTTGTAATTGACGTCATTCGGAGACAGGTTAGTGTATGACGTGTTTATAATCGTGACGCCATTTCGCTTTGACGTCACAGACCGTGTACTTGATTTGTTTGTGTTGAACATCTTGTCAAAGACTGCGGTACTACAGATTCTTTGATCTCTCTCTCTCTCTCTCTCTCTCTCGCTCTGTGTCTCTGTCTCCGTCTCTGTCTCTGTCTGTCTGTCTGTCTGTCTGTCTCTCTCTGTCTCTCTCTGTCTCTCTGTCTCTCTCTCTCTCTCTCGTTGAGCTGGGGTGGCCGAATGGTAGAGCGTTTGACTTCTAATGCTCGGGTCGTGAGTTCGTATCCCGGCTGGGGCCAAATATTTATGCTGGCTTTTTCATCGTTGCCCCGTCTTTGATATCACCCGTATGTGGTGGAAAAGGACGTTAAACCCCCTAACACCCACCCACCCACCCACCCCTCTCTCTCTCTCTCTCTCTCTCTCTCTCTCTCTCTCTCCTTCTCTCTCTCTGTTCCCCGTCCTCTCTCTCTCTCTGTTTCTCTAACTCTGCTTTCTGTTTTCTTTTTGTTTTTCTCTTTACTTCGTCCGTCTGTCTCACTCCAATTGTTTCTCTTACGTGTGTGCGTAGTAACGTGCTGTCGTCACGGTTCTTGTTGTATAGGGTTTGTAAGTGTATCCCTCACCCAGTGTTGTTGACGTGGCACCCTCGTCCCTCCCTCCCTCTCTCCCTCCCCCCTCCCCCCCCCCTCTCTCTCTCTCTCCAGTCCCTTCTTTCTCTCTGACTCTTCCGCTCTCTTTCTCTCTGTCTTTCTCTGTAGATCTCCCTAGCCCCCCCCCCCCCCCCCCCTCAGGCCTCTCTCTCTCTCTCCCGCTCTCTTTCTCTCTGTCTGTCTTTCTCTAGATCTGTCTGCATGTCCCCCCTCCTCTCTGTCTGTGTGTATCTCTCTCTTTGTGTCTGTCTGTGTCTCTCTCTTTGTGTCTGTTTCTCTCTACATCTGTCTGTCTGTCTATGTCCGTCACTGTCTCTATTTTTAACTTTCTCTGTGTGTGTCTTTTGACTCTCTCTCTCTCTCTCTCTTTGTCTACGTTTGTTATTTGGTCTGTCTGTTTACTTTGTCTGTCTGTCTTTCTGTTTGTCTGTTGTTGTTGTTGTTTTTTCCTGACTCATACTCTGTCTCTCCTTCCCCCTCTGTGACTCTGTTTATGTTTCTCTCGCTGCCCCCCCCCCTCCCCGCCCCTTGCCTGCCTGTTTGTCACTCTCTTATTTTCTTGGCTTAGTCTGTCTCTCTCACTCTGTCTTTTTTTCTGTCTGTTCCCCCTCGTGTCTGTCTTTCTATGTCGGCCTATTTGTCTCTGTCTTTTGTTGATTTTATAGTTGTTGTTGTTGTTGTTGTTGTTGTTGATGTTCTTGTTTTACTTCTGTCGTCTCTTATGCTGTCTACACCACCACCCCCTCCCCTCCCCCCTACCCACCCAACACACACACAGACACTTCACCCCTCTCTTTGTCCCTATCTTTCTCTCTTCACTTGCCCGCTGTCCTGTTTGTATCCGTCTGTCTTTTACCTTGTCTGTCTTACTCTGTCCATCATTTTTGCCTCTCACGTGTGTGCGTGCAGTAACGGGCTGTCGTCACGGTGGTTGTTGTGTGGGGGTTGTCAGTGTATCCTTCACCCAGTGTTGCTCATGTTGCCGCGCCTCCCTCCCCCCCCCCTCCCCTCCTTCCCCAACGACCCCAGCAGTTCGCACGACACCAGTCTCTCCAGTCCCACACATCAGACAGGCCTGTGTCACGTGTGGACAATATTGTGTATAGTAACCTGAAGGCCGTTATCTTACAAGTCGTGTTGTGTTTAGTTGTAGCTATAGTGTTTCCTGCCTTCACACTTGTACAGTGCTTGCTACATTGTGAATATGCATCTAGCGGTGTTTATGGATCACGTGACTGGGGCAGTACCAGGCCGGTGGTATGCTGAAGACGGGATGTATTAAATTTTGTCTGATCCATCACTGTTGTTTTCCTAATGTATTGTGTATAACTGGCCGTATAAATATTGGTTTTATTTGTCTAATTAATGTTTGTTGTTTTCTTAATGTATTGTGTAATCTGGCTGTATTAACATTGTTTTTATTTGTTTGAGTCGTAACTATTGTTGTCTTTGTGTATTGTCTAATCTGCTTGTATAAATATTGCTTTTATTTGTCTCTCTTTCTCTGGCCTCCCTCCTGTCTGTCTGTGTATATCGCATAGTCTGTATTTGTATGTCTGTCTGTTGGTTTCTTTGTTCTTGTTTTCTTTGTCCCTCTCTCACTCCATCAGTTACCCCCCCCCCCCCTCCTGTCTGTCTGTCTCTCTCTCTGTCTCTGTCTCTCTCCCTGTTCCCTATCCTCTCTGTTTCTCTGTGTGCGTCTCAAACGGTCTGTCTGTCTGTCTTTTCATTATCTTTATTTTCTCTATCTGTATTACACCCCTCCCCCCCCCCCCCCGCCCTCCCTCTCTCTCTCTCTTATACTTCCGTTGATTGCGTCTATCTCTCTCAATCTTTCTATCTCTCTGCTCCCCCCCCCCCCTCTCCGAACTTCTCTCTGTCTATGTGTGTGTTTCTCTCTCTGCTTGTCTGTCTGTCTGTCTATATTTGTCTGTTTGCCTGCTTGCATTTTACTTTCTCTGTCTCTCTTTGTCTGTCTCTCTCCCTCCTCTCTCTCTCTCTCTGTGTGCATGAACCCCCCCCCCCCCCCCTTCTGTCTCTTCTGAGATATGCACATTACTTGTGAATACATGTATGTTGATTATGATAAAGTTGAGTAGTGGGAGCTGTAAATTGGTCACTAAATATTCAACTGTCTGATGAACACGGGATGTATTGTATTTGTCTGATTATTACTGTAGTTGTCATGATGTCATTGTGTAAACTGGTTGTATCAACATCGGTTTTATTGGTCTCATTCTGAACTGTTGTTTTTCTAACTAATGTACTGTGTAATTTGGCTGTAATCTGGTTTAATGTACTTGCCTAACTCATAACTGTTGTTTTTCTAACTAATGTACTGTGTAATTTGGCTGTAATCTGGTTTAATGTACTTGCCTAACTCATAACTGTTGTTTTTCTAACTAGTGTATTGTGTAATTTGGCTGTAATCTCGTTTAATTTACTTGTCTAATTCATAACTGTTGTTTTCCTAATGTAATGTATAAACTGTCGGTATAAAATCGGTTTTGTCTAATTCATAACTGCTGTTTGCCTAATGTATTGTGTAACCTGGCCGTATAAACATTGCTTTTATTTGTCTGATTCTTAACTGTTTTTCTAACTAATGTATTGTGTAATCTAGCTGTCCTCATGAACACTGGCTGTAACATTCATAATAGTTGTTTTCGTAACTCTTTGATCACCGGTTTGGTTGTCTAATTCATAACTGCTGTTTCCCTAATGTATTGTGTAACCTGGCTGCATAAACATTGCTTTTATTTGTCAGGGCCTGTATGTAAAAGTCAAGGTTAATTTAACCTACGGTTACGGGCCAAACCCAGACTAGGACAAAAGAAACCTAAAAGAAAAAAAAAAGGAAGAAAAAATCCTTGTATAACAGCTTAGGCACCTTGCTGGAATGGACCCGCTTCTTGATTTAAAACAAAAAACAACAGAAAATTTAACCCTAGAGCTAGTTTAGTTCGAGGTTAGACTCTAACCCAGGGATAAAAGCCCTAACCACGACTATTACATACGGGTGCTGATTGTGTTTTTCCCTAAGGAATCTTTTCTGTAATTCGGCTGTACGCATGAACCCCGGCTGTAAGATTCATAATTGTTTTTGTAACTCTTTGATCAACTTTTTTGTGTGTTTTTTTTTCTGTGTTTTTGTTTGTTTGTTTGTTTTTGTTTTGGTCTAATTCATAACTCTTATTTCTTGTATATCATGTAAAATGTTTGCCTGTATCACAGCAAATTGTATTGTCTAATTTAAAACTACTGTCTTTGTCTGTTTTCCCCGTCTGTGTGTTTTTGTTTCTCTCTCTCTCTCTCCCCCCTCCACCCCCCATCCCCCACCCCCACACCGTCAACTCCGGCACTTGTTGTCTAATTTCTAACTTTTATGTCTAATGTATTTTGTTATTTTTGACTGTATACACAGCAATTTGTGTTTAAGACTGCTGTTTATCTAACGGTGTGAATTCAGGCTTTTATTTGTCTAAATCATAACGGTTGTTTACTATTATAGTTTGTAATCTGACTGTATGTACATCAGTCTTATTTGTCTGATTTAATGAACTGCTGTTTTTCTATCTGTATGGACACCGGGTGTTATTTGTCTAATTCATTGTTGTTGGTTTTCAAAGTGTATGGTGCAAGGGACGTAATCTGGCAGTGTGAACACCGGGTTGTCTGGTTTGAAACTGTGTTGTGTTACAACCCGTGTTGAAGGGGAAATAACCTAGCTGTAAATATGATATCTGTTTTACTATTGTACATGAATTGTGTTTTTGTGGGAAACCTTGCATTTCGGAATCTATTGACTGAACTAAGTTTACATTTTTCTCTGATATAATCTTTCCAATGGTTTTCAATTATAAAATGAAAACCTCTAAAACATGTTAAAACTTCGTTTCACCAGTGCCATAATTATTGTCTAGGGACTTCTACTGTATGCAGTTTTTATTTGTTTTGAATTTCCGATAAAACTGCAGTATTCTTCTTCTTTGGTTTTTGTTGCGATCACTAGCGTAGATTTTTTTTACAGTCTAATTGAAGTTCCTCTGTGAATAAACATTATGCTGGTACAAGTCGGTGTGTGTGTGTGTGTGTGTGTGTGTGTGTGTGTGCGTGTGCGTGTGTGTGTGTGTGTGTGTGTGTTAAACGGAAGCCCTCTTTGTTATGTGACCGATAAATGTTAGTTTCACGTTACGCATTGCGGTGGTTGAGAAATCCACTGAGCCTTCAGGGCTGATCGGTTTTATTAAGTTCGGGAATACCCCATTTCCCGAAAAGGCCGGGTGTATGACCTCACGTGATTTGCGTGAATCCCGGCCCCTACCTACATACCTGAACCAGGAAGAGAGGTGTGTGCCTCCATTTGCTTTTTCCTTGGACGGACTCAGATGTTCACACGCACCGATCTCGCGACAACATCAAGCCAATTAATGATCTTATCAGTCGGCTGGGATGTAACATCGGTAAATAACAACACTGACTTATTCCTGAAGCAAGTGTGAAGTGTTTATCAGTGACTCAGTTTACTACTGTATTCAGTCCAGTGTCAGGTCATGTAGTCTACGTACGTGTGTTCTCCGGGGTGTTACATCGGTAAATAACATTACTCTGACTCTGCATAGACTGTCAAGTGTGTCGCCAGGATCTGACTGTGTTCTCTGGGGTGTAACATTGACTTCAGTCTACACATCACAACATGACACTTTGTTCTCTGGGGTGTACACGTCGGTATTAAAAAAAAAAAAAAAAAATCTCAAGTCAGACAGTCAAGTGTGTCGTCAGTAGGGAGGGTTTGCAAGCCGACTTTCGTGTCCGTGTGGTAGTGACCTTTTGACCCTGCGCGCAGCTAAAACGAGGCCAACTGACGTCACGCGTTACTCACCACCACCGGACAGCACTCAGGGTTTGCACTGCAAACGTTTCGCGGAATTTTCGTCACGGAGGATTACCTCTCTTGAACGGCTTTGCTTTCCCCGCCATAGCTAGCGCAGCGTGTGTGTTTGGATGCGATTCTTCAATTTCGGATACGATTTCTTCTATTTTGTACGGTACGCATGCTTCATTTTGTTTCAGAGTGAAACATCAGCTTCAATCATCTTACTTTTTTTTTTTCAACGGTAAGGTTACTTTCAGTTTTCAGTTTTTGAACTGAAATGCGAGTCCCAGACCACTGAAGTTCAAGTTTAGATTTAGACTTTTGAAATGTCAAGATAACCTCCATTTCTAAAGCAACAACCCAAAATGAGCATAAAATTTACTTCTTCACTCAAAAACAGTCTTTATAATCTTTTCAGTGTTCACTGTGCAACGACACACATCAGCAAGTCAAGCAGACGACGTGTCTTTGAGCTTCAGAGACAGACTTCGAAACCGATCACTTCAACATCAAAACACAGCCCCTAAACACCCATTAAGGCACGAATGATATGCATTATAGGCATGTTTATAAACCAGGTTCATTCACCGACGGAAATACCCCGTAATATACTACAGGCATAGGCCCATAATGCTGTAGTTCTATTACAGGCTCTCACACGTCATTGTGATAACGTAGTCGGGGGAATTCCCGATTTTTACATAAAGTGAATCAGGCCTCTGCATTAATTATCAGATACAGAACAAAGTGAATTGAGGAGGATAGAATTCTGTTTTTTTTTTGTTTTTTTTTTAAGATTCATGTCCGTCCGACCGCCCATCTTTGCGATTGACTGTCATACAAGAAATTTATCATTCACTATCCCCGACCCCGATGCACTTCACATTTGGCGAGTGTGCGTGCCGCGTGCGTGCATGCGCGCTCGCTCGTAGATAGATGGATTAGATAGATACACTCTTAGTTAGCGGTATTCTGCGGTGTCAGTTGTCAAGCTACGCGCGTTGTGGTGGTTGAGAAATCCACTGAGCCATCAGGGCTGATCGGCTTTTTTAAGTTTGGGAATACCCCGTTTCCCGAAAAGGCCGTTTGTCAGTGTGACGTCACCGTAACTTGCGTGAACCCCGGTCCCTAACCACATACCTGAACCAGGAAGAGAGGTGTGTGCCTCCATTTGCTACTGAATTCAGTCCAGTGTCAGGTCATGTAGTCTACCTACGTGTGTTGTCCGGGGTGTAACATCGGTAAATAGCATTACTCTGACTCTGCATAGACTGTCAAGCGTGTCGTCAGGACTGATCTCACCTGTATTCTCTGGGGTGTAACCAATGGCTTCAGTCTACACATCACAACATGACACTTTGTTCTTTAGGGTGTACACGTCGGTATGCTCAAGTCAGACAGTCGAGTGTGTCGTCAGTATCTGACTTGACTGTGTTCTCGGGGGTGTAACATCAATCGGTAAATAACTAGACTTCAGTCCACGTATAACATCACGACACTGTGTTCTCTGCCAGGAATGTCTGTTTGCCCGTCTCTATAATCTCACACGGACACAGGAACATGGGACAGTGACCACCAGGTATGTCGATACACCTACATGTATACAAATTACATTACTGGACAAATAAGTCAATATCAAGCCGGCTACACTAAAGTCAATAATGTCTGGCAATGTACATGACCCCTCAGCACAGTGTTTGTTTACATTGATGTGGGATGTAGAGAGAGGGAAAGTGAGCAAGAAGGTTGTATGTACCACGTCCTATTGTAATGCTTGGTGTAAACTGTCATTTGTATGGTGACTTAATAGCAACTTATTCTGCATTAGTCAAGCTTTCGAAGCTTCATTAAAATATATTCATTATATATATATATATATATATATATATATATATATATATATATATATATATATATATATATATATATTTTTTTTTTTTTTTTTTGGGGGGGGGGGGGGGAGGGGGGTCATGCAGTTTGTCGACATGTCTTGCTTGTTGACAGCATTGTCTGTTTCGTTTGGGAAAATTTTTTTGAAGAATGTGTGCTGCGTGACATATGTAGGATCCAGAGTGTAGAAGTTAGTTGTAGCCAGGTATATGGCCTACACTACTGTGTGGACACAACGTTATCAAACAAATCGGACAGCTGGTGAAGACGCAACCAGCGTGCGGGTGCATGCGTACTGTGTACAAGTTTAGCCGACCCCCCACCCCCTCCCCTCACCCCACCAGCCCCCTTTTGTCACCCTCCATTAATAATAATAATAGAATGAAAACACAAACGTCAGGGGTCGTGTGGCAGAACCAAACAAATAAACGGGAAATAGGGAAACGTAGTTACATAAACACAAAAGGAAAATAAACCTAAAACATACAAAATCACACTCGCATCAGCAATAAATACAAGCATGGATTATGTCTGTCCATCTAAGTACGTGTTCAAAGAGAGTAACTGTCATAAAACACATCGAATTTAACTTCATGATCAAATTCATAATCAGTCAGAAATAACCAGTGCTGATATCAATACATACATCAACTATAATGGATAGTAAATGGTGAATACTTGAAACAGATCGAACGCAACATGCAGTGATATCATACAATTACATCATGCATTATGTACAATCAATATGTATAAACATAACAACCACCTACCCTGGGAGAAACACACATGGGGTTTGACAGACAACTACCGGCTCCGCTCCAGTAAGTCAACGTGTGGATATAGCCTGAATTGACACGATACTACCATTACTATATCTCAAATACTACATGTAACTGCATAAAGTGATACTAACATACTGACCAAGTCACGAGCAACTAACCTCAATATGTAAAACCAATATCAATTCCTCCCAAAACTGGCAAAATATAACTGCTTCCAAATAGTGACTAACTGGTTAACACTAATCACACCTTTACAAGTTAGTTAGTTAGTTATTTAGGGCTTAACGCCGCGCAAGCAACAAAGACTATGTCGCGGCTACACACCTTTACAAACTTAGATTACTTTCTCTGTACAAACATTCAGCTACTATTTATTCATTCTCACCCATTCATTCATAAATACATGTATAAACAATCAAACATATATCAAACTCACCAGTAACTCAATACAAAGACAGGTATCCCATATGCAAAACAACAACAACAACGACAACGACAACAAAAAGCAACAATCAAACACCAAATTCTGCTTGACAAGAAGACCCGAAGCAAGTGTCTTCACTTCTCTCTACACAACTCAGAACTCAAACGCCTTGGTGAACTGTACTCACACAATACACTGCGCAAAACAGCTGGAATGGTAAAACACAATGGTACATGTACAATACTCCCGACCAGAATCTGTACTCCGACCATACTAACTAAATACTAACAATTGTAAGTTAACATGAATGTAAATCACATAATTTATTCGAGTACAATGTAGACAGATCCACACTGAACTGTAAATCACACGTTGTGTGTACTCCCTACCACACTTGCAATATACAGCACAGGTACAATACTATAGGCTCTCTATACTGTAAACACAGCACAAGTACAAGACTATAGTCTCTCTACCGTAGACACAGCACATGCAAGTACAAAGACTAGATTCTCTACTGCAAACACAGCACATGCAAGTACAAGATTAGACTCTCTACTGCAAACACAGCACATGCAAGTACAAGATTAGACTCTCTACTGTAAACACAGCACATGCAAGTACAAGATTAGACTCTCTACTGTAAACACAGCACATGCAAGTACAAGATTAGACTCTCTACTACAAACACAGCACATGCAAGTACAAGACTAGACTCATTACTGTAAACACAGCACAGGTACAATACTTTAGACTCATTACTGTAAACACAGCATATGCAAGTACAAGACTAGACTCTCTACTGTAGACACATCACAGGTACAAGACTGTAGACTCATTACTGTAAACACAGCATATGCAAGTACGAGACTAGACTCATTACTGTAAACACAGCATAGGTACAAGACTGTAGACTCATTACTGTAAACACAGCATATGCAAGTACAAGACTAGACTCATTACTGTAAACACAGCATAGGTACAAGACTGTAGACTCATTACTGTAAACACAGCATATGCAAGTACAAGATTAGACTCTCTGCTGCAAACGCAGCAAATGCAAGTACAAGACTATACTCATTACTGTAAACACAGCACATGCAAGTACAAGACTAGACTCTCTACTGTAGACACATCACAGGTACAAGACTGTAGACTCATTACTGTAAACACAGCATATGCAAGTACAAGACTAGACTCATTACTGTAAACACAGCACATGCAAGTACAAGACTAGACTCTCTACTGTAAACACAGCACATGCAAGTACAAGACTAGACTCATTACTGTAAACACAGCACATGCAAGTACAAGACTAGCTCTACTCTCTACTGTAGTCACAGCACAGGTACAAGACTGTAGACTCATTACTGTAAACACAGCATATGCAAGTACGACTAGACTCGATCATTGCTGTAAACACAGCACATGCAAGTACAAGACTAGCTCTACTCTCTACTGTAGACACATCACAGGTACAAGACTAGGCTCTCTACTGTAAACACAGCACAGGTACAAGACTGTAGACTCATTACTGTAAACACAGCATATGCAACTACTAGATTAGACTCTCTACTGTAGACACAGCACATGCAAGTACAAGACTGTTGACTCATTACTGTAAACACAGCATATGCAAGTACAAGACTGTTGACTCATTACTGTAAACACAGCATTTGCAAGTACAAGACTAGACTCATTACTGTAAACACAGCACATGCAAGTACAAGACTAGACTCTACTGTAAACACAGCACAGGTACAAGACTAGACTCTCTACTGTAGACACAGCACAGGTACAAGACTGTAGACTCCCTACTGTAAACACAGCACAGGTACAAGACTAGACTCTCTACTGTAAACACAGCACAGGTACAAGACTAACTACACAATTGTAAACACAGTAAAATCATTACTGGCAAAATACCAACCAGTCTGTTCAATACCCATACATATCTGTACATTGATGGAAACTGACGATGATCGATTTCATCCGCCTGTTGTGTATTGCCTGCTGAAGCAGAGAGAGAAAGGAAGAGAACTTGTCTGTACTATGTATTATGATGAGTTGTACTCACTGTTAGCATGACTTTCTTTCATTACTGACAAAATCAGACGCAGCTACAGATAGTGTTGTGTACAGTTTATATACTGTAAAATAATAATACTACATGCAATAGCAATGGAATTTCCACTTCCCCTCGCCCCCCCCCTCTTTCCCCCCCCTCCCCGTTCCGCCGTCCTTGAATACTATTCTTACTACTGCTGATACAAAACATATGTTAACAAACGTTTTCCTAACTTTGTGTCTACACTAATGAATTTCTCCATTCCTCCACTCAGAATGGCCACAATCTTCTGCTAAAATACAAAATGGAAAAGTGCAAAAGTAACCCTGAAGGAAAACGCCAACAGTTCGGGGACAGTCAGTGTAGTCGGTGTGGACAGGTCGGCCATGATGCAGAAAACTGTCCTACATGTGGTTTGTGTGGACAGGTCGGCCATGATGCAGAAAACTGTCACGAATGTGGTTTGTGTGGACAGTTCGGACATACTGAAGAACAGTGTACCGAATGTGATTTGTGCGAACAGTTCGGCCATGGTACAGAAAACTGTCCCAATGCTTGTCGTCTGTGTAAACAGGTCGGCCATACTGCAGACAACTGCCCCAATGCTTGTCGTCGCTGTAGACAGGTCGGCCATGATACAGAAAACTGCCCCGAATGTGATTTGTGCGAACAGTTCGGCCATGATGCAGACAACTGTCCCAATGCTTGTCGTCTGTGTAGACAGGTCGGCCATACTGAAGACAACTGTCCCAATGCTTGTCGTCGCTGTAGAAAGGTCGGACATACTGTGAAAAACTGTCTCGATTGTCGTCAGTGTGGACAGTTCGGTCATACTGCATCAGACTGTTCCTATGTTCTGTGTCATCGCTGTGAATGGCGTGGCCATAGTGCACCAGACTGTCCCAGTTTCCCGTGTCATCGTTGTGGACAGGACGGCCATGTTGCTTCAGAGTGTCGCGACAATATCTCCAACATCCCCTCGGCGTCAGTGCAGAGCCAAAGCCAGCAACAACCACCCTCCCACACTCCCCATAGTGGAACACAGCAACAACCATCCTCCCACACTGGAACACAAGGCCAGCAGCCAACATGTCAGGTTTGTGGATAATACCTTCAGCTAGTTATAATGATTACTATTATTATAGTTATACTCCATTCTTGTAAGTTCGAACGGTCAAACACTGTGCCCCTATGGAGAAACAAAATTATGTCGTTTTGAATTTTCAAAACCCGTGGGGTTATGCCCAAACCACCTGGCTATGCGCAAAAAAGCTGTCTCCGTAGCAACAGTCTGTATATTGTTTTCTGTTCCAATAAATCGTCACGGAGACCTTTGGTAAAGTCGAATGGCGGACAAAACCCGTGGATGAAACGAATGATTCAAACATTACACACTGTCTTGGGGAACAGTGTAGCAGACTAAATCAATGAACGATGATTTGTGCGGGAATTTTGTCAGTGAAATCGACAATGTCGTCGTACTTATCTAGGCCATAAAATCAGCATAGTTGATTTTCTTCCGAGCTCCGAGTTTTAACAGAGTTCATTTCCAGCTGACTAGCTAGTATGTTAAAGGGACAATGTGTAGGATGTTTAGGATCAAATATCATTCTGAGCTGTTTCGTGATGTCTAGCATCACACCACTTAGACACCTGCACAGTGACACCATCTTAAATGCTGGCAATGAGCCAACAGAAACGAACACCCTGTGACAAACCGCATTTATGGGGTTTTCATTGATTATGTGTTTGCCGTTTTCAAAAATGTATTTTCATGTGTAGTGTTAACTAGGGTTTTAGACAGGTAGTACTGTACTGCAGTTTATCCCAGTCTACCTAACGTTTTCACGTGCGGGAAAATGCCTATGCACGGCTATAGCGGTTGCTTGAGTTTTACTCTGTACTAGAGACTGTGGTAACACAAGTAGACGTGAGTTGTTGTCAGCTTACGAAGTGAGCAATTGCGACAAAGATTGTGCGCAGTCCTACTATTGACCGGTGGAGGGAACAGGTCTCTTTTTTTCCCACCCGGCTTCTTTTGTGTTCCGTATGCCATAGCGCTACAGGTATGTTTGATTTTTGAATATTGTTTGTCTATTTCAAGACCAAGTGGATTGTTTGATAACCCTATGGATAACCTGATGCTATTATGATGTATATCTGATTTAGTTCTGAATGTTGGACTTCTCAAATGGTTATTCAAATGAGAGAATTTTTGGTAGGATGTTTTGAACTTCATTCTTGTGAGGAATCAGTTGTGAGAATATGGTTTTAGGTTGATGATGAGGATATAAGTTTGAACTGTTTGATATTGTATGGGTACTTGGTAACTGGAAGGTGAATTTGTTGATAATTTCTGATCTCAATTCATAACTGGAACTTTCGAGATCGATGTCAGATGTTATTGTTGTTGAAATGGAACTTTGCTCAGGATCAAAGTTAGTTTATGGAGAAGAAATACTATCCGAGATAGTGGTAGTAATTACGGGTTAATATTGTACAGGAACGACACCGGAGACCCGGTGAGCTGACCGCATAGTAGTATGTCCGCCTGACCAGCGTACACGACACCATGTTTGTCTACTATTGTCTGCCCCGTCGTTGTGGAGCTTGAAGCCAGCGACGTGTGTTTGTCTCCCTTGGGATCACGTGCAGCCATCCAGTCGAGCGCCGTGTCAAGGTGGAGCTATCCCTGAGTCTGATGGGGTACACCATCCTCAGCGTATCATTTGTGAAGGTGTCTGCGGTCCAGCACTGTTCAAGTCACTTCCAGAAGAAGTGCTTCCATTCACTCACTCCAGGAGAAGGTGAAAAGATTTGAATTGGCCGGAATTCCCAGAGGAATCGTCTGGCTCAAGTGTACATATTTTCTATTCAAGACGAACAAGTCTTCCCCCAGTCTGCAGCATCGTTTCGACCAAGCTTGTTGAGTCATCTTGTTTATTTCACTTTATTCATTTCACATCTAATTGTGTATAGTCAGTGGTTTTGTCCGCGTTGTAGTACATTTTATATCCAGGCACATATCCTTTGAATAACCGATGTGCTGGTGAAATTGGAGGCTTCTGTTTTTCAGTGTGAATGTAGTTAAGCCTTAAATCTATTTATTAATTCGTTTGATTGTCTGCTTGTTTTCGTGTATAAAAGGTCTCAGTCAAAAGAATAACTATTTGCTTGTGTGTATGAAAGGGAGTGAATGACGTTTGCATGCGTGCCTTTCTGAATGTCTGTGATGTGAAAGCGGAGTGAAAGTGTGAGACCGCCTTACGTTACACACCCTAATGCGGCTAGCACTATGAGCGAAATTGCTGTATATTCAGGCGTAGAATTTGAATGCTTGGCTGCGCACGCAAAGTGTTAACAACAGTTTCGCATTAAGAGCTCTACTCATCATCAAAATAAGAATATTTCCGCGTACAGGCGCACTCACAAGCGAAACTGTTCCAAAACATAAGTTGGCTTAGTTACCATGGCAACAGTCCGCTTAAACTAAAGGCAGGTGAAATGTATTCCCTACACATGTATCTGTCTGTCACCTGACAAAGTTCATGTAGTATAAAAGGTGACCTATCAAAAAATGGCTGAAAACGGTCACACACGTTTGAAATGACAAGAATTACCTGTTTCGACTTTCGTACTAAACTCTTGTGATGTACGAGTGATTCAGAACATGTCCCCTTCTTAAAAGTGTAGGGGAACATTATAAAATATACATCGCCTTCATTTTCCGTGAATCTGCAGAGAAATCATCCGACCTGGGAAGTTTTCTGTCTGTGGAAGACATGGTCGTGCATTGAATCAAAGCAACTGAACTACTCACGTACTGTAATCTGGTAAAAATGTGCAACAGAACCTGCTGACTTCATGTAATTAATTTCTCTTATTGTAGACACAGGTTGCGATGTCATGGCGGCAGCGTGTGAGAGAGTGGTATCCAGACCTGTTACAGCGGACACACTTCCTGCCGCACGTTTACATGCACCGCGTGCAGCACGAGACACAGGTGGTAGCTGGGCTGGACGTCAACGTCCCACAGTCAGCACAAGATCAACGTCCCGCGGGCGCCGGTAACGTGTTGTCCACGAGCGATGTACGGGATGACAGGGCGCAGCAACACGTCCTCCATTGTCTCCAGGCCATGAGCCACCCTCAGCGTGACGTCATGTTCGTCTTGTCCCAGATGGGTTTCGGCGATTATCTCGACGACCCGTGTTATGCCGCCGCCTCATCCTCATTACCGCGACCCGTGGACTTGAAGAAGAAGCAACTGGATGTTGGAGACTTTGATGTCCTCATTATACATAGACAGTACGGCATACTGGCAGGTGAGATCAAGTCTGTCGGGGCCACCGCTACAGAACGGGGATTGACTCAGCAGCAGCTACAAGATGAAGTGCTCGCTAAACTGAGGAAGACCCTGAACTTTAAGAAACCAGGACAGAAAAAGCCGAAAAAACAGAAACCTGGCCAGTTGGGAAAGGCACGTGAAGTCCTGCGTCACGTGACAAGTGACCTGCCGCAGCCTCCGAGAGTGCGTGCGACGTTAATGTTGCCTTCTGTTTCCAGCGCCACACTGCGGGCAGCACTGACTCAAGATCCGCTCACCAGAGATGTGAGTTGATGACTCTCTCTCTCTCTCTCTCTCTCTGTCTCCCCCCCCCCCCCCCCCCCCACCCCCACCCGGTGTGTGTGTGTGTGTGTGTGTGTGTGTGTGTGTGTGTGTGTGTGTGTGTGTGTGTGTGTGTGTGTGTGTGTGTGATCCATAGCAGTAACAGTTCACTAGTAACTGTTCATCTAGTATTTGTTGTACACAAAAATAGCGTGAAAGCATGGAGATTGATAAGATGAAAGCTTGTTGGAGCAAAGTCACATTCGAGAGTAAAAATATTGGCATGGAGTAGGTTGAAATGTCCATCAAAATGTTGCATTTTCAAATCCTGCTGGAGGTTTATAAAATGGAATTAACGATAAAGGCAGTAGAAAGGAGTTGCATTTTCAAGAGCCATAATTTATTTCGTGTTTCGTCTCTCTTCGTTTTAAGTTTTCAACTGACCTGCACGTTTGTATAAATTTAACTGTGTCTGCTACAGGCCCTGTGTAGAGAGCTGGATATTCCACTAACTGCCGACCCTGTGGAGTACTGTTTGTGTTCTGACAACATGTCGGACGCTGACACGCCACACCAAGTCACTGATGACGTCATGAGAAGTCTGTGCAGTTGGTGGACACGGTGTGTAGCAGGGGCCGGGCCGGACCCCGCCATGACGGATGACGTGTATGAGGACCTTGTGGCCAGGTAGGATCCAACTCACTGTGAATGAAATCAGCTACGTCATTCGTCGAGCTATGCCTGATGATGTGTTTCCATATTACTGAAGTGTTTTAACCTATCTAATGGTTTGGGCCTAATGTCTTGCACCAGTTGGCCTTCTGATAAACCTTTGGATGTCGTGGCTGTTTGTGTTGGGAACGATGTCATCATATTTTGCTCTTCTGTCATTCGTGTTATTTTGCTTTCTTTAAAACGAACGTAAGCCTGTACGAGAGAGAGAGAGAGAGAGAGAGAGAGAGAGAGAGAGAGAGAGAGAGAGAGAGATTTTTTTTTTTCCAGACAGCGGTGGAAGTTGTAACACAAAATTAAGTGTGATAGTTTGAGATTATTTCACACATCAGGCTTTCCTGTTCTCTCCTGTGTCATACCACACCATGAATTTATTGACAGATTTGCGGGTCCGGCGACTGTAGTGAGGATCTTCTGTAAGACCGAGCCCCGGTTACACGTGACAGACTTACGTTCTGCCGGACAGTTCGTCTCCCATGTCGCCGACAGGATGTCTATAGTCGCTCTTTATCCCCAGCAGGTAAAAATCTATCCAGTCTTATCCAGTGTTCACTTATAAAGCGCAGAAGTAGTCTGCATTTCCCGTTATCAACATCGTCTCTTTATCTCCATCAGGTGATTCTTTACTGTATCTTACCGGCTTGTTCTCTACCCCTATCACGTGATTCTTTACTCTGTATTACCGGCTGTCAGCAGTGACTCTCTACCACTATCACGTGATTCCTTACTCTATATTACCGGCTGTCAGCAGTGACTCTCTACCCCTATCACGTGATTCTTTACTCTATAATTATTACCGGCTGTCAGCAGTGGCTCACTATCCCTGTCTCGTGATTCTTTACTCTATATTACCGGCTGTCAGCAGTGGCTCTCTACCCCTATCACGTGATTCCTTACTCTATATTACCGCCTGTCAGCAGTGACTCTCTACCCCTATCACGTGACTCTTTACTCAGTGTATGTGTTGCATATGTGTGTGTGTGTGTGTGTGTGTGTGTTGAATATTTAGCAATGTGTCATGCATATCTGTGTGTGTGTGTGTGTGTGTGTGTGTGTGTGTGTGTTGAATATTTAGCAATGTGTCATGCATATCTGTGTGTGTGTGTGTGTGTGTGTGTGTGTGTGTGTGTGTGTGTGTGTGTGTGTGTGGGAGTATGTGCGCTATGTGATTCATTATCATTAAGAAACAAGTGTAATAACTAGAATCCCTTCAGTGTACACACTCTCAAATTTATTATAACAGACATAATTGTCACGTGACATTTTCTCCACCCTTTATGTTTAATCAGGTGGACCTGATCAACCAGGCGCCTGACCTTGCCTATCTGGCCGGACCGCCAGGGACAGGCAAAACACTCACTGCAGTAATTATGTCCCTGGAGTGGCTGCGGCAACACGGGACCGTGGACATCCTAAGCCGACATATATATAGCCTTGCCGCCGCCCACCTGATCAAGCAGCAGCTGAAGGAGACGGCCCGGCAGATACTGGGAGAAGAAGCGGCCAGTCGTGTCCACCTTCATGACAACCTGGAGGAGGACGGAGCTGTGGACAGACTAGTGGCGACGCTGACGGCCAGACCAACATCCAACATCTGTCTTATCGCTGACGAGGCGGGAGGCTTTGGGTGCGTTGTTTGTTTGTTTGTTCGGATATTGAATGGTTTTGTTCTCAAACCAAACCAAACCAATCAACACCCGAAAGCACACACATACAAACAAAACAATCACGAACAAAACATTGATATTCAAGAAAAATATGCGATGCGCGCTAACAGAAAAGAGAAAAAATAATACATGTACATTGGCAGCAGCAAAAGGAGCTTTAATGAAACAGAATGCACTCGGAGAACATTCACAAGTGTGGAAAACTGTACAGCGTAATGATTCACACACACACACACACACACACACACACACACACACACACACACACACACACACACACACACACACACACACTGACATCACACATCACCCCGGCCTCGTCAGTCTTCCTCCACCTTCTCACAAATCAAACACATAGCATGCCACCCACTCATACTACTGTCAACATGGACAGACAGACGCGAGGGTATGTAACAGCCGTTGGTTCCTGTGAACTTGTGATAGCCTTGAGGAGAGAGATCTGGCGAGAGAAAACTAGATGAGAGATAATGGCACACCAGAGCAAGACATAACTATCGGCACCATTGCAGACAGAATAGTAGCCTCCTACCCCTCCCTCTGGCGTAAGGGGAGGGTGGGTGGGTGAACAAACGTCTTTTTTCCAAACGTCGAATTGCGTGTCACTGCGGACGAAAAAAAAAAAAAAAACCTGTTGGTTGCTGGCTGACTTAAATTTGAAGGTGGGTCAGCGACCAAGTTATTGCCACCACCCCTCTACGGGCTATTGGCTGCCGGCCCTCTGCTGGACCTAAGGTGTGCTGTTACGTAATGGCGTGCCGCGAGCCGCGAGAGAGGGGGAAACAAGGGGATGGTCACGCTTAAGGCGATGTCACACTGAAAACAAGTTTCCCAAAAACATGAATTATAAACATATTTTGAAAGGCAAAACGCCCGAAACATGCTTTCCGAAACAATACTTGACACACGTGAAAACATGTTTTGCGAAACAACATCGAAACAACATCGAAACATGCAGAAAATCGAACAGTGATCTTTTGTGATGTCATTTTCTTTCGAACTCACGCCCGCCAAACACAGCCATTTTGAAGCAACAACACTAGGCTAGGTGAGGTATTTCCCTAAACATATTTCCTTATTCTCACTTTCACTCATCCTCCATGTTAGTATTCAGTCACGGTATTTCCGAAAATATATTTTACCTTTTCTTCCCGCTCTGTCTTGACCTAAGGTGGCTGATGAGCCGGCGAAATTCCGGCGAAACGTGTCCCGCTACGGTCAAGACTTTCCTACCTTACTAGACACCATTTTCTTGTATGTAGAACTTCAATGCGTATGAAATACCTCTGGATGGGGTTTCTGGGTAAAGTAGATGTCTCTTTTCCTTCATAAGGGAAGGTGTCACTTGACACTCCGCAAGGCGGCTTTCATTGGTTGAAACAAAACATGTTTTCGGATTTTAGGGCAGGCTCTAAAACTGAAAACACGATCGAAGACATTGTTGTGAAGTATGTCACACGACAAAACACGTTGTTTCGCAGCGAAACATCTGAAAACAATGTTTTCAAGTGTTTTTGCCCTCTCGTGTGAGATGGCCTTTAGCGCTCACCACTCCGGGTCGGGCTGCAGACTGAAGGTCCTCTCCGGTCATTAAAGGTCAGTTTTATCCTGTCGCTCTCTCCAATATAAATCCCTTGAAATGCCGGAGCGTGCCCTCTTGGACATGCACACATAATAATCACACACACACACACACACACACACACACACACACACACACACACACACACACACACACACACACCATCATCATCATCACCTTCTCACAAAACAAACACATAGCCTGCCACCGACGCATACTACTGTCTACACAAAACAAACCCCAAAATCAGCAGCTGCTTTTGCCGAGGACACTTTACTCCGACCATAAAGTGTCGAAATGAGGGGAAAGTCAATGAGGGAAAATAGTGTACACCAGTTCTGGGGGCAAGAAAGACGCCACGCTGCAGGGGTGGGCTGCCCCCCATAACAAGAGGGTGAGGGGGGGAGGGGGAGCACAGCAGCTGTGACAATGGTCGCGTCCCATCTCCGCCTGCAGAATTGTGCCTACTGGTACAAAATTAATAACAGTGGAACAGTAATCTGATTATCGGAATAGGTGTAATAATGGTGTCATAGTATTAGATAAGCACAGTTGCCAAAATAATGGTTGTGTCCCGTCGCCGCCCGCCTACTGTCAGCGATGGAGGAAAACAGCACTCCGAAACTGGAGAGTAGTTTCTTAGTAAATGCGCAGTAGCCAGTAGTAGTAACCGAGGCAGTCGTGTCAGCGCTTTTAGCACTGGTTTTATGTGAGAAGTACTGTAACAACGGAGGGTTGTGCCCCCTCCTGTCAGCGTGAAGGTCTGTACCGGCAGTAATGAAGATAAAAGGAAACAGCGATCCGAGTAATTGGGACATATCTATGTATACGTATATAGGCATAGTGGCATGATATGAATGGGAAATGGCACGACGGATGGTTAATTGTGTCCTGTTGCCACTCGCCAATAGGTCTGCACTGTAGACAACAAGGGCGACAAGAAGCTGCAGACTAAAATAAACCTGCCTGGAATAGACACATGTTATGTAAGCGTATTAGCAAAGAGTAATGTGGTCGCGTCCCATGGGCGCTGGCCAGGCTGTTTGCATTAGTAAAACAAAAGTGAGGGGACACCCACATCTGCAAAAAGACGTGAGCATAGCATCATGTCATAGCATTCACTGAGCACACGTAGACAAAGGTGTCATGTCCCATCGCTGCCTGTCACAATGTCCGTGC
>JACVVK020000207.1:437500-602500 GCA_018292915.2 Batillaria attramentaria
TACACACACACACACACACACACACACACACACACACACACACACACACACACACACACACACACAGAGCATGGCAGTACTGCTATGAGCATGATAATAAAAGACAAGTTGCTTAGTATTGACGTCAAACTACTTGCTGAAATCGGAAATGTGGACTATTGCGTCAGAGCTGTACACATTTTACGTCACTAACGTTTGCGACAAGAAAACCGGTGGACGTTTTCTTCTCTCCTTGGACGTTAGAACTCATGTCATGTCTTCAGCCTCAGTCTACTAGTTGTCTGTCCGCTGTCACTACACTGTGGGGTTTGTTGTTAGTGGACGCCAAATTTGCTGATTTCGTTGTGTTTTGTTCTGTTTTGTTTTGAAAATTTCTTACAGCCGTGCAGTTGTTGATCTGTAGAGCTACCGGTAATATTTCTTTGTTTATCAGTTCTTCATTTATTGGGATTTTTGTTTTGTGTTTGTTGTTTTTGTGGTTGTTGTTACTGTCGCTGGCGTGGTTGACGTTGTCGTCGGTGTTGTCGCTCTTATTATTGTGGACGTGGTATTGGTTGTTGTTGTAGTTATGGACTAAGAGATAACTCTCTCTCTCTCTCTCTCTCTCTCTCTCTCTCTCATGGTTGACGTCATCCACTAACCGTCTTCTCCATTCTCTGTAACAGTGACGAACTGGATGACCTGTACCGAGCGCTAGTCAACAACAAACAACACGTCAGGCTGTGGGCGACAAGCCTACAGCCTGGCGACGCACCCTCATGTCTACAGAATCACGTTCACACGATGACAACTCCCTTGCGCTGCCCCCCGTGCGTTGTGCGGGAGGTGGCGGAGGCAGACGACATTAAGGCAGGAGATGTCCCCGACTACACAACACCAACGGCTCCCCTGCCAGCTGACGGACCGCCCGTCATCACTGTGAGCCACCAGGGACCCGGGCACGAGGAGGAGTATACATATGACTGTGAGGCGTGCGGCCGGGAGGTGGGGAGGATCCTGACACAGGTGTTACACGTCGGTAAGTGTGCATATATATATATGTGTGTGTGTGTGTGTGTGTGTGTGTGTGTGTGTGTGTGTGTGTGTGTGTGAGAGAGAGAGAGAGAGAGAGAGAGAGAGAGAGAGAGAGAATAATATACCTGTAATGTGTTGCAGGACAAGGGAACACTTCCGCTACGACAACAACCACAACAACGTCCTCCAGCAGCACCGCTACAACGACCTCAAGCGGTAATCACAATGCCATGTTTTCATTCACCAGTTGACAGGGGAGGTAAATTGTGTCGGGATCGAGAGTTAATCTTGTAGATCTAGTTCAGTGAGAAATTGTTTATTCTTTGGATAAAGGGGTGGGGGTTGGGTGGGTGGATAGGGGAGGATACACATGATTTCCTTTAGGTTTGTTGTTGCTGTTTGTGATGGTGAAAGTGTCGGTGTTGTCGTTGTTGTTGCGTTGGTCGTTGTATGTGCTGTGTATGATTTAGATCTAACCAACGCACTGTTTAAAATTTTAGTGCAATTCCGAGTTTTTACTACGACAACGACAACCGCCACCATCCTTACCATCATCATGGTCTGCACTACAACCTGCCCATCGTCCAACCATCACCACCACCACTACCACCACCATCACTGACGTTTGTCGTTGTACGTTTCAGGTCAAGGCGGCAACCCCAGCAGCAGCAGCACCACGGCCTTACAGTACCGGGACGTCTTCGTCCTGTCGTGGTATAACTTCTACGATGACGAGACAGACGACGCGGGTCACGTGACCAGACGAGCTAGCGGCGTGGTGCGCGGTCTCCGTCAGGCTGGAGTGCCGGTGCGGGTGGTTGGGAGGGGTGATAATGGGGGTGTGGGTGAGGTGGGTAGCATGTCAGGTCCAGATAGTATTATAGCAACAGATTGTGTGCAGGGACTGGAACGGAAGGTTGTCGTGTGGATGGCGGGAGCACGGTATAGTGCTGGTGATTCAGTCTGGGGCCGACTCTGGGCCATGTCCCGTACTACATCACAACTTATCTGGGTAAAGAATCTTAATCCTCCATCCCCTGACTCCACAGACGACGACACTGACGACGACGCTCACACCGACGACGATGACCACACACCAACCACACCCGCGACAACCACCACCACCACACCACCGACACCGACAACGACCACTACAACAACGACGACAACATAACCGACACTTCTTCCCCCTATCCCCCCTTCCCCTCCTTCTTCTTTCTTCTCTTTCTCCTCCCCCGCCTCCTCCGTTACTACCACCACCACGGACACCGACAACGACTTCTAACGGTCACTTTCTTTACACGGTTGTTAATATTTCCATCATCCTTTGTTGTTTTCCTGTTTGTTTTCCTTCTGTTGATCCCGCCCATCGTCGTCGCGTTTCCGTCGTAACGGTTTTTGTCCCTCCGTTGTCGTCGTTGTCGCTCAGTGACACCCCCACGAAAAAAATCATAATTGGTGTTGAAATTTATGTTTGTTCAACTTTTGCAGTTTTGACTCGAGCAAAACACTTGTATTTGACGTCATTCGGAGACAGGTTAGTGTATGACGTGTTTATAATCGTGACGCCATTTCGCTTTGACGTCACAGACCGTGTACTTGATTTGTTTGTGTTGAACATCTTGTCAAAGACTGCGGTACTACAGATTCTTTGATCTCTCTCTCTCTCTCTCTCTCTCTCTCTCTCTCTCTCTCTCTCTCTCTCTCTCTCTCTCTCTCTCTCTCTCTCTCTCTCTCCGTCTCTGTCTGTCTGTCTGTCTGTCTCTCTCTCTCTCTCGTTGAGCTGGGGTGGCCGAATGGTAGAGCGTTTGACTTCTAATGCTCGGGTCGTGAGTTCGTATCCCGGCTGGGGCCAAATATTTATGGCTGGCTTTTTCATCGTTGCCCCGTCTTTGATATCACCCGTATGTGGTGGAAAAGGACGTTAAACCCCCTAACACCCACCCTCTCTCTCTCTCTCTCTCTCTCTCTGTTCCCCGTTCTCTCTCTCTCTCTCTGTTTCTCTAACTCTGCTTTCTGTTTTCTTTTTCTTTTACTCTTTACTCCGTCCGTCTGTCTCACTCTAATTGTTTCTCTTACGTGTGTGCGTAGTAACGTGCTGTCGTCACGGTTCTTGTTGTATAGGGTTTGTAAGTGTATCCCTCACCCAGTGTTGTTGACGTGGCACCCTCGTCCCTCCCTCTCTCCCTCCCCCCCCCCCCTCTCTCTCTCTCTCTCTCCAGGCCCTTCTTTCTGTCTCTCCCGCTCTCTTTCTCTCTGTCTGTCTTTCTCTGTAGATCTCTCTAGCCCCCCCACCCCCACCCCCCTCGCTCTCTCTCTCTCTCCCGCTCTCTTTCTCTCTGTCTGTCTTTCTCTAGATCTGTCTCTCTGCATGTTCCCCCTCCTCTCTGTGTGTATCTCTCTCTTTGTGTCTGTCTGTGTCTCTCTCTTTGTATCTGTTTCTCTCTACATCTGTCTGTCTATGTCCGTCACTGTTTCTATTTTTAACTTTCTCTGTGTGTGTCTTTTGACACACACACTCTCTCTCTCTCTCTCTCTCTCTCTCCCCCCCCCCTCCCCCACCTGTCTTTGTCTACGTCTGTTATTTGGTCTGTCTGTTTACTTTGTCTGTCTGTCTTTCTGTCTGTCTATCTCTTTTAGACTACGTAAAATACGTACAATTCCGCTGATAAGGGAAATCTCTGCAATAGAATTTTTCTCTGCAGATTATAAGAGTACATGGTCTGTACTATCTGAAAGTAAAAAGTAGGACACGCAGATCACTGTCCTACTGCTCCAAAATTAGGTCAGATGACGTAACAGGTCACTGCACTGACCATGTGCAGAAAAAATGAAGATAACATAGGGAAGTAGCACCTCGTTCGAAAGGTCTTGGTAAACCATGGTCAAATATACAGGCCACATATACGTCTGTCAGTTAATACACGTGAAATGTGCCGATTTGTATAGTTCACACAATACACACTAAGATTTTTTACTACTGCTCTGTCACTTCCTCTCGAGAGACCATGGAGTTGGAACATTGCAGCCACCACAAGCAGCTGAGTCCGTGCTTTCTGCAGCTGCAACGCCTGGAATCACAGCTTGTCTTGCACTTGCAGCGCACTATCTGCAGAACAGCCTCTGGAGCATGCGACAAATCAGACATGCACGGTTCAATGTGGTCATTCTGAAGACGCCATCCCCATCTGCGTCTAAACTCCAGTTTGTATCAGTCCACTGCTGAACCTGCAAATGTGCTAACTGCTCGTATGCTGTAAAACTTGACTACAGCACTGGTGTACCTGTACAAAGGTAGCACCTACAGACACCTTTTTGCCGAACATTTTTGTATCGAAGTCCATCAAGACTATCGTCTGAGTTCCCATTGTAGAGACACACAATTCCATTTTCTCCAGCAGATATCACCTCTTCCACTGTAGAAGAACTCTTGGAGAACACCTTTGAGGCGTCTTGAATGGCAATCTTGCATGTCAGCATTTTGAGTGACCCTCCTTTTCCAATGCTAAACATCCTTCAGGTGGTGTCACAACCTGTGATTGCGTGGGTAAACAACAGCATTTTACAAACATCAGGTCCCAGTGCCGGCTGTAACCAATGAGTTTCACAAACCCGTTCCTTCTTAGACTTAGATTTTGCATAATATCTGAAAATGATGCAGTTCAGGTTAGAGGTGACATGGTAGCAGAGAAGAATCAGCAGGTCAGTGTCTTCAGCGATGTCTGCTACGGGCTGACAAGTGGCGCATCGGATGGCAGTTTGTGTGATCAGGGTATCAGCATCACCATCACAATGGAATGTCTGATATCAATTGCTGCAGATAATTCAAAATTTTTGACCTCAGCCTATGAAGCACCAAAACCAAGTTGAAATATGGTATCAACTAAATACTCAAGGGCACAGTGATGGTGCAGCTGAACAACAAGCCCGACTTGCATAGGAACAAGAAGTACCCTTGGCCGCGCAGCTTGCATGATAGCTTGGCCTATTGCAGGTATTCTAAACCCATTTGCCTTGCCACAATTGTTTTTAGAAATAATTGAAGTGTTTCTGGACAAAATCCACATTCTTTGAAACCAACCTGATGTCTTCTGATCCTGGATAGACTTCTTTGGATGCAGCCACTCCCTTTATGTTACTCTTCGTCAGTTTTGCAGCTGTCTGTATTAGGATCAGTTTTTTGGTTTCTGCATCATTTGTTCGTGGAGAATCGAAGTACTGGCTGAGGATTTTTGATGCAGTTGTCCGCAGTGTCCCCACATTAGTTTTCTTTCCCCTGCTTGATATCAATATGTGTGATCCGAAGTGTTCCAGGAGTTCGTTTTTCAGGTGTGTTGGCATGTACACCATCACCGCACATCAGTCAAAGTTGTCTGCTCATCGTCGTTATGCTCCAGACACTGGCATACTTTCCTGAACGCATACTGTCTGCTGATGATTCCCTAAGGCAGATGATGGTTTCTGCGTTTTGGCTCTGGTAAATCTTGCTGGAATGTTCCGGTGTATCCTGAAGTTCACACTACATGCTTCATGGTACACAGCGTCCCATGCAAACAGATCATCACGACATACTGACCGAATTATGTTTCATACAGTTTCCGCCTACTTGTGATTTCGTTCGTCACAAACCCGAAGAATGGTTGCCTGGAAACCCCCTTGAACAGTTGTTTTTACTTGAAAAGCTTCATATCCTTTCGGGAGTTTCCTACGGTTGTGAACATCAGCTGGGGTCCCACACAACAAGCAGTGGATCTGGGGTTCGTAGGCAGGCTGGATTGATCTTCCTGATGGCCCAGGGGCAACTGTGGTGGAATTTTGTTTCTCTTCGGCATAATTATACCCTGACACGGTGGCATCAGTTTGTGTAGTCAAGTCTACTATTTCTATGCAGAATATCACCTACTGACGTAACACTGTCATCAGTACGCTATATGCTGGATCGATTGACACTGTTAGAGCCTGTCTCACCAAGCTCCACCGTAGGTTGATCATTAGGAAATGCTCCTTTGCAAATCAGTGACACATTTTTATGCGCTCATCCCTGCAAAATACAGTTGAACAGACGTTTTGTTATTTGATACTTTACTATCAGTGGTTTTCTTTGTCTGTATTATGCGAAATGAGCTGATAACATGAGCAAATCACTGCAAACATACCTACTACCCGTTCCTCAGCAGTAGGGCTATATGCGACATATTTGGAATTTTGGCCAATTTTGGCTTCCATAGTTTTACTGGCACTGCATGATTTTCACTGCCGGTCACGCTGCCCAGAAAAGAAAAGTGACACAAGTCAGTGTTTTAATTGTTGAAACTGCAGGAAGATAACGATCAGGATCGTTATATCGGTAAAAGTATTCATTTTGATATATTCTTCGTGAACTGATATATCTAACAACAGAGAGAAGATTCGCGGACCACAACCGATTTCAGTAAACTGGCACAGCAACCCCATAGCTGAGAAAAATTAACTCTGAAGGCCGCCGTATAATCATAATTATAGGTATTCAGGATGGAAAAGTAGTTCACAGTTCGGGACCAGAAAAGCAACAAAACAATCTAAACAAATTCAAACGTAATTTCTTACCTCCAGATCTAATCTTTATGATGAGATCAGTAGCATCGGGATGAAAATCTGACAGACTCGACACATTGGTATATGAAAATAAACGTCTGTATGACGTAAGAATGATGAAAATATGCAGGAAAATTTAATCATGGCAGAAATCAGTCTGCTAATGACGGCACGAATCGTCGATCACCGATGGGACATTCCAGACATCCTTGTATGAGCGACACCGGATGCCAGGCTAAATATCATAGGCCAATGTGTCAAGTCGCGCTGACGCCCGCAGAATTCTATGGTACACTGAAGTTATCAGAACTTCATCTACGTGGTCTACCTGACAACTTAATTAAATTAATTAAAAGCATAGGAAACAGTTTTTCGTGTCCTACTTTATTGTACACATGTCAGATTTTTGTGTTCTTGCTGTTGCCGTAAAAATAAATTATATTGCACGGATTCCCGTTGGAAACGTAGATTCAGTAGACTATTTGTCTGTTGTTGCTGTTGTTGTTTTTTCCTGACTCATACTCTGTCTCTCCTTCCCCCTCTGTGACTCTGTTTATGTTTCTCTCGCTGCCCCCCCCCCCCCCCCCGCCCCTTGCCTGCCTGTTTGTCACTCTCTTATTTTCTTGGCTTAGTCTGTCTCTCTCACTCTGTCTTTTTTTCTGTCTGTTCCCCCTCGTGTCTGTCTTTCTATGTCGGCCTATTTGTCTCTGTCTTTTTGTTGTTTTTATAGTTGTTGTTGTTGTTGTTGTTGTTCTTTTTGTTGTTCTTGTTTTACTTCTGTCGTCTCTTATGCTGTCTACACCACCACCCCCTCCCCCCCTACCCACCCAACACACACACAGACACTTCACCCCTCTTTTTGTCCCTATCTTTCTCTCTTCACTTGCCCGCTGTCCTGTCCCCCCCCCCTCCCCTCCTTCCCCAACGACCCCAGCAGTCCACACGACACCAGTCTCTCCAGTCCCACACATCAGACAGGCCTGTGTCACGTGTGGACAATATTGTGTATAGTTACCTGAAGGCCGTTATCTTACAAGTCGTGTTGTCTTTAGTTGTAGCTATAGTGTCTCCTGCCTTCACACTTGTACAGTGCTTGCTACATTGTGAATTTGCAACTAGCGGTGTTTATGGATCACGTGACTGGGGCAGTACCAGGGCAGTGGTATGCTGAAGACGGGATGTATGAAATTTTGTCTGATCCATAACTGAATGTTTTCCTAATGTATTGTGTTTAAATGGCCGTGTAAATATTGGTTTTATTTGTCTGATTCATAGCTGTTGTTTTGTTCTTGTATTGTGTAATCTGTGTGCATGAACATTGTTTTTATTTGTCTGAGTCGTAACTGTTGTTTTCTTTATGTATTATTGTCCAATCTTGTTGTGTGAACATTGCTTTTATTTGTCTCTCTTTCTCTATCCTCCCTCCTGTCTGCCTGTGTGTATCTCTACGTCTGTATTTGTACGTCTGTCTGCTGGTTTCTTTGTTCTTGTTTTCTCTGTCCCTCTCTTACTCCATCTGTTACCCCCCCCCCCCCCCCGTCTCTCTCTCTCTCTGTATGTTCCCCCTCCTCTCTGTTTCCCTGTATGTCTCTAACGGTCTGTCTGTCTATCTTTCTATGCCTGTTTGTATTTTCTTTATTTTTATTTTCTCTGTCTGTCTTATTGCAGGTCCCCCCCCACCCCCCCACCCTCTCTCTCTCTCTCTCTCTTACTTCCTTTGACTTCGTCGTTCTCTCTCAATCCTATCTTTCTGCCCCCCCCCCCCCCCTCCTCCCCTACTTGTGAATACATGAATGTTGATTATGATAAAATTGAGTAGTGGAAACTGTAAATTGGTAACTAAATATTGAGCTGTCTGGTGAACACGGGATGTATTGTATTTGTCTGATTCATGTCTTGTCATGATGTATTGTGTAAACTGTGTGTATCAACATCAGTTTTATTTGTCACGTGACTAGCCAAGATGTCGGCTAGACGTATGCGTGTGTTGCTGGCGGACATTTCAGTGCTTTAGTGCAGTCAGCCGGCCGGACACCTTCTAAAAATCTGCCACAGTACTGAGGTTTGGTCTCTTAGATTGTGTGGTGGTGTTTTTTGGAGGCTTCAAGTGGGTATTCTTCGTATTTTCTTCATCTTTTCATCACTGAACCGGTGCTCACCGTTAGCCCTCATGTGCTGTGACCTGTGGGCCGGTGTGTAGTGACAGACAGTGGACCAGCTGGTAAGTGAGCCGCTATTTCTTTCTTCAAACCATGGAGCCGAGAGTTCTACCGGTGTTCGTGATGAACAATCAGCTGCCTGCTGTAATTCGGCTGTAATCTGGTTTAATTTACTTGTCTAATTTACTTGTCTAATTCATAACTGTTGTTTTCCTGATGTATTGTGTAACCTCGCCGTAGAAACATTGATTTTATTTGTCTGATTCATAACTGTTGTTTTTCTAACTAATGTATTGTGTAATCTGGCTGTACTCATGAACACTGGTTATAAGATTCATAATTGTTGTTTTCGTAACTGTTTAATCACCGGTTTTCTTGTGTATTTCTTAAATGCTGTTTCCCTAATGTATTGTGTAACCTGGCCGTATAAACATTGCTTTTATTTGTCTGATTCATAACTGTTTTTTTCCCTAACAAATGTTTTCTGTAATCTGGCTGTACTCATAAACCCCGGCTGTAAAATTCATAATTGTTTTCGTAACTCTTCAATCAATGGCTTCTTGGGTTTTGTTGTTGTTGTTGTTGTTTTTGGTCTAATTCATAACTATTTTTAGCATATCATGTCAAATGTGTGGTTGTATCACAGCATTTGTATTGTCTAATTTAAAACTGCTGTCTTTGTCTCTGTTTTCCCCGTCTGTGTGTTTGTCCGTCTGTGTGTGTGTGTGTGTGTGTGTGTGTGTGTGTGTGTGTGTGTGTGTGTGTGTGTGTGTGTGTGTCTCTCTCTCTCTCTCTCTCTCCCCCCCACCCCCACTCCCCCAACTCCGGCACTTCTTGTTGTCTAATTTGTAACTTTTATGTCTAATGTATGTTGTTAATGTTTGACTTTATACACAGCAATTTGTGTTTAAGACCGCTGTTTATCTAACGTTGTGAATTCATGCTTTTATTTGTCTAAATCATAACTGTTGTATTCTGTTATTGCTTGCAATCTGACTGTATGTACACCAGTCTTATTTGTCTGATTTAATGAACTGCTGTTTTTCTATCTGTATAGACACCGGGTGTTATTTGTCTAATTCATTGTTGTTGGTTTTCAAACTGTATGGTGCAAGGGACGTAATCTGGCAGTGTGAACATCGGGTTGTCTGGTTTGAAACTGTGTTGTGTTACAACCTGTGTTGAAGAGGAGGTAACTTAGCTGTAAATTTGATATGTTTTACTATTTTACATGCATTGTGTGTTTGTGGGAAGTCTTGCATATCGGAATCTACTGACTGAACAAAGCTTAAATTTTTCTCTGGTATAATCCTCTTTCCAATGGTATTCAACTATGAATATAAAACTCTAAAACATGTTAAAGTCTGTTTCACCAGTGCCATAATTATTGTCTATGGACTTCTACTGTATGCAGTTTTTATTAGTTTTGAATTTCTGATCATACTGCAGTATATTTTTGTTGTTGTTCTTGGTATGTGTTGCGATCACCAGCATAGATCTTTTTTACAGTGTAATTGGGGTTCTTCTGTAAATAAACATTCTGCTGGTACAAGTCTGTGCTTGTGTGTATGGCTTGTGTGTGTGTGTGTGTGTGTGAGAGAGAGAGAGAGAGAGAGAGAGAGAGAGATACCTCTCAAGAAAATAATCTGTACAAGTAGCTAGACACCTGCCGGCTTAACAGGCTAATGGCATCATCAGAGACTGCTTTACGGACAAGGGAAACTGCATGTCCATTCTGTGGGCTTACTCCCTGTAGAAGTGGGGCAACACCCTTATCTCAGTGGGGCAACACCCTTATCAGCACATCAGTATCAGAAGAACAAGAGCACACACGCCCCGTCCTCTATTTTCACTACCGTCCTACACATGGGACACATCCAGCTTAGGAGAGCCGTGTGTGTGTGTGGGGGGGGGGGGGGGGCAGTCACTTCTGTGTCTCACCTTGTGAATCTGTGCGCGCGCGCGCGCGCGCGTGTGTGTGTGTGTGTGTTAAACGGAAGCCCTCCTTGTTGTGTGACCGCTAAATGTTAGTTGCCAAGCTGCGCGTTGCGGTGGTTGAGAAATCCACTGAGCCATCAGGGCTGATCGGCTTTATGAAGATTGGAGATACCCCGTTTCCCGAAAAGGCCGGATGTATGACCTCACGTAATTTGCGTGAACCCCGCCCCCCACCTGAACCAGGAAGTGTGTACCTCCATTTGCTTTTTCCCTGGACGGTCTCAGATGGTCACACGCACCTGTCTCGCGACAACATCTAGCCAGTTAACCCATTCGCCACCACGATCCCATATTTGGGATCGTACATGTAAACCTCAGCCGTATCCATCTTTGCCTTCCACGCTACTGCGATTCCTCATTATCAATTCTAGGGAGATCACAGAAGATGCTGAAAGTCTTCGGAGACTTGTTAGACTTAAAAGATTGTTTTAGGCGACAGCCATTTGCAATACTACGTGTTTTTTGCTTCAACCAAGGAAACACCAAGAAGATAAGCAAACAACATTTTCCCTATTTACATTTGTGATGTACTATAATTAATAATGAAAAAGAAAGGCTATTATATCATCTAAAATTGCGTCTCAGTTTTTGGAAACTTTTTTTTTTTTTTTTTTTGTCGGACAGGTGCTAGAAGTTTGATCCTATATATGGGATCGTGGTAGCGAGAGGGTAGGGGTTTTTACCACTTTTTTTTTTAGTCATCACAGATACATTTATTTCAAACATGAGGTCATCTCTAAAGACATTGCAAGTATGGAAGATGAAACCATAGACAAAAACATCAACATTATAAATGCTTTTTTTATTTAGTGGTAATGCAGTAACAGTGTTATACATTGTATTTGACGTCATCTTATCTCAACGTTTTGGTACATGTAAGTAGTTACAATACTGGGAAACGAGTACACATAACACTTCAGAAACAAATAAAGATCAAATGTGATTTCTGAGTCAAGTGGACATTACAATTCCTTATTGAGCAATGCAAGTCCTGAGGCTAGAGTTACGGAAGTACATGATTTTTTTGTACACACGAATGAGATTGCAAAATATATATATATATAGATATGCAGTTCAGTAACAGCTTGCACATGCAGTGTGCTTGTCTGTTCATTTCTACCCCCCCCCCTCTCTCTCTCTCTCTCTCTCTGAAGGTTTTTACCACATAATAAGTATTGATGTAAGGCATTCTGCTCCTGACTGGTTTCTATATTATACAAATAATCATAAAACTTTCCAGTCTCTAAGACTATATCTTCAGTAGTGTTTAAAATGCGTCCATCATCACGTGTAAGCTTTGACATTATTTACAAGTATAGTTTCTGTTTTCCAGTCCGCAGAAGTAATTTTTTCTCCTTCTGCAACCCCTTCCATTCTCTTTTCTCTTATCTGAATCATTTCTTCTTTTATATTTTTAAGTTTTTCTTCCTCATCCACTGTTTTATTTAGCTTGTGTTCCAAAAATTGGATGTATGTTTCTAGTCTTTTTTCTCTTTCAGATGTTTTCTTCTTTTTCATTGTAGCATATGATATGGTTTTACCCCGAATATTCATTAATAACATTTCCAAGAATATGTCATCCGAGACTGTGAACTGGATCTCATCCCTGGGTATTTGTTTCAGTTTATCCCTTTTGTACAGAGGTATGGCATATTCCTCTATTGTCTCCTCTATTAATTTATCGATTTCATTTATGTGACTAGTGTCACGTAACAAAGAGCTGTTATACTTCCAGAAAGTTCTATGTTTCTCTGAACCTACTGTTATAAGGGGAAGGGTTATCATTGAATGGTCAGTTCGATATCCGCTTAATATATCAGCATCACCTACAAGGCCCATTAGTGCATCACTCACTAACAAGAAGTCTAATCTACTTTGCTGTGATGGGTTGGATCTGCGCCATGTATATCTACGATACTCGGGGTTTAGGTGTCTCCATACATCTGTAAGGTCAAACTTTTCCATCATACCTATTACTGCAGCTTGTGCTCTCTGGTTGTTTACATGCTTATAATTTCAGTAATCTAATGAAGGACTTAACACCAAGTTCCAATCACCGGCTTTAATAAAATTGGTTGCGCCAGTGTCAGTGAGAAAGAAAAGGAAACGGTAATGACTGCGAAGTGGTTACAAGTTAAGCAAATAAAAGCGACATAAAAGGGACAGAAACCACTTAACTTTTACAAAGGACGGAACGTTTCGGCTTTCGCCTTCTTCAGGACATAAACATGTCACAGTTTATGTCCTGAAGAAGGCGAAAGCCGAAACGTTGACCTGTGCCGTCCTTTGTAAAAGTTAAGTGGTTTCTGTCCCTTTTATGTCGCTTTTATTTGTCAGTGAGACAGTTTTCTAGCTCATGATAAAAGTCAGGATTATCTCTATTTGGACCATAAACATTGGCAAGAAGGATATTTTTTACCAAGTATAGACACAGAAAGAAGGATAAAGTTGCCATTGCAGTCTCTAAATACTTTCTTAATTTTAAATTCAAAATTATTGTTAAATAATATTGCTACCCCTCTGGATGAAGTGTTATACGCGGCGAAGTAACATGTACATCCCCATTCAGCTTTTATGCAATGCTCAAATTTTTCATCAAAATGTGTGTCTTGCAAAAAGTAAATGCAATATTTTTTTCTCCCGTAAATAATGAAATACATCTCTTCTCTTGTTTCCATTGCCAAGACCTTGACAGTTTACAGACGCAATAGTTCTATCTTTCATCTTACGTTGTAACATACCGTAATATAGTGTCAATCAATGCATTATAACTAAGTCAAAGCTTATTTCTGACTGAGTATAGATGACCCTCTCGTCAGAAGTACCCTTTGTAGTTTAAGGAATAAACAAAAGGTAAACACAACAGACAAGCAATAAGTGAACAGAAAACAGAAAACAATGACAAAAGACAAAGACACAAAATAATCCCAACAAACATGAACGAACAGTTGGCTGTACGCACGTGCCTGCATACCTGTTTCACACTTGTGTATCAGGTACCCTTGTACATTACACCTGTTGTTACGCTTACAGAGTTTTCGTTTTCAAGTGACATCGCTCCTACTTGAACGACAGTACAGGCATTGTTACTACGGAGTAACTTCATCGCATTCAAACTGCTGTAATGTTTATAAGTAAGGCTGAGGTTCAGCACAATGGTAGTGGCCGTTGTAGAAGCGATGCAAAAACAAGAGAGTGTGTCCAGATAGAGAAGGACAGACGTCCGGAGCAAGAGAGAGAGAAAGGGAGGGAGGCAGAAAGTGTATCAGAAAGGCTGGGGAAGTGGAAAATGCATAAATTCTTACTTTAAATTAAGTTTAATCATCTGCTATAATCCGCACACGCACAGAAGGATGCCATCTTGAACAAACCACTAAGGGAAGGAACTCTCATTGATATTGCTCCAATTCTTTCGACGCGGTGGGCCACTTCAATGTGTTCTCGGGTCACGCTGACTCCCACATCCCCTGTTGAAAACTCTCAGGCATTCCTCAACACAGTTTTGTCCCTCCTTCTCTTTCACACCAAAGATACGGAGATTCCATCGCCGTGATATTGCTCGTGGTCGTTGTTTCTTTTCTCCGCCTTGCTGCTCTCCGTCAGTAACATCTCTCTCAGCTGTGCGTTGTCCTGTTTCAGTTGTGTCACCTCGGCACACAGTTTGTCTTTCTCGGTCTCAAGATCGAACACTCTCCCCTCTAGTTTCTCAATCTTGTCCAGAAAGACGTCCTTAGTGGCGAGGTTTTTTAGGCTTTCACGAATTTCGTCAAGTGCCGCTTGCATCGTGTTGTCCGACTCAGTGTCAGTCTCTGTCTCGTCAGTAATAGGACAATGTTTTTTTGGTGTTGGTTTTGTCGGCCGGTCCGGACTGCAGTCGCTTGAAGACGTAGACGAAGTTTTCTTGTTTAGGGCGCTGCAGGTACTGTGTGATGTTGTTACTCATATTACACTGACACACACTGTCATACCGGTCATTGTACGCCGATCCCACTGTAATCCGTGCGCTTACTGTTCAGCTACACACTGTTGACACATTGCCCAGTCCAGTGAGTTCGCACGTAGTTACACATGAACGATTTTTACTGCTCTCTGAAGTCGCTCGGCTTCCAAAATTGAACAGGTTTGCACAGGCCGGTTCAGGGTCTCATTGTCTTACATTTTGAGATAACTGAAGCATCCACTTGAAACGCGCTATTTTTCAATAATTAGCGGAACTTTAGCGGAGCTCGAAGACATCCCTGCCGACCGGTTCGGTGAGCAGTGCTCAGTCAATCATAGAAAGTTAGACATACTACGCATTATAGCAAGGCAAAGAACTGGACATGGACACTTTTTTCTCTCTACACGCGTCTTATTACCGCAATTTGCCACAAAATACAGTGTATCGGAAAATTAATGCTGTTACATTTTCAGACACCTCAATGTACACGGGGTTTTGAGTATGTTGGAGGATATCACTTTTGACCAAGTGAACATTGATTTTATGTTGAATGACCTCCCGTCAGTGAGGAGATGGATGAGGACAGTGGTGGGGAGGACCTCGAGGGTGGAGTACCAGCTAATCTCAACAGAAACCAGCTGCTGGCTGGGGCTGCTGTGGCCGTCCTGGCACAGGGCATACGCTCAACATATGGCCAAGATGAAGCTTCCGAAGACGTTGTAAATATTCAAGAGACCCCGGATGATATCCGGATGAGGTCAGACTCGAAAAGGATTTTCTGGTCAAGCAACAAGATGATGGGTGGAGTTGATCTACTACTACTACTAAGGCCCATGGCTCCAAGTGGAGCATAGGCTATCGACGACCCTTCGCCATCGCACTCTGTTCTGGGCTACTCTTGCCGCTCCAGTCCAGTTGATCCCCTGCTTGCATAGCTCTGCCTCAGTGTCCCACTCCAGCTGTTGCGGGGCCGGCCTCTCTTCCTTTTCCCCTGCGGGTTCCATGTCAGGGCTTGACGTGTGGTGCTGGCATCCTGAGGGTGTGTCCAATCCAGCTCCACTTCCTCCGCAGGATCTGCTTGGCCAGTGTTTCCTGTCCCGCTTGCTCCCGTAGCTCTTCGTTTCGGATCTTCTCTAGCCATCGGATGTTGAAGATGCGCCTCAGACAGGTGTTGAAAAATGTCTGGATCTTCTGCTGCATCATCTTTGTTATCCTTTATGTTTCGCATCTGTATAGCAAAACTGACTTCACGTTAGAATTGAAGATACGAAGTTTGGTTCTTGTGCTGACAGCTTTTGATGCCCAGATATTCTTCAGCATGATCATGGCTGCTCTTGCCTTGCCTCTGGCTGTAATGTCTCGATCTGTGCCTCCCTGTCCATCAACCACACTCCCCAGGTAGACAAAAGACTCTACCTCCCTGATGGGCTCTCCACCGACTGTGACTGGTGTGTTGGCAGTGGTGTTGATCTTCATCAGCTCGGTTTTCTTCCTGTTGATCTAGAGCCCTGTTCCGGCTGATATGGCTTCCAGGCACGTAGTCTTGTCCTGCATCTGGCTGTGGCTGTGGGACAGGAGCGCCAGGTCGTCCGCAAAGTCGAGGTCATCCAGCTGCGTCCAGAGTGTCCACTGTATCCCGTTTTTCCTGCCTGTTGTGGTGGTCTTCATGATCCAGTCGATAACCAGGAGGAAGAGGAACGGGAACAGCAGGTAACCCTGACGGACTCCGGTCTTCACCTCGAAACTTTTTGACAGCTGGCCGGCATGGGCAATCCTGCAGCTCATGTCTTGATATGGAGTTGATGGGATAAACCAAAATGTCAACAAATACCGCATTGCACAACCAACCACACAAAGAAATTGTGGTGGCCGATCTTTGCCTTGTGCTTGGATGTTTGCATCCAACTGGTTTGGCGCCTGTACCGAATGACGCAAGAGAATATTGACAAGACAAACGACTTGCTGGCTGTCCGATGCACCATTGTAAGAGCCTGCCTCACTCGCAGTCCTCTTCACTCACCTCCAGGACGCCAGAGAGGATTTGCAACACCAAAGCACTGTGTTCTGGAGCATATCCAGTAAGACAGGATCGAACATCTCATCCAACCGTTGTCTAAACAGCTGAAATGTGCTTGGTTTTGGAATGAAACACAACGGAAATATGCTTGTTTTGGTATTTTGTGGTAAGACAACTTGGGTGACAGGTTTTATGTTGCAAAATATAATTATTCTGTCAAGTTTTATTTACAAGTCCGGTACTCTTATGTTGGATTGTATGAGTTATGTACTACAGTAAACAATCTTCTTTCAATTTCTTCAACTGTTTTGAATTATTTTGGTATATTTCGGTAGTTAGACAGCCAATGTCGAGAAAAGTCAAGTCCAGTTCATTCGTGCTGAATGTTTGTTCACCCTGTAAACCTATTATGGTAAAATAAATGGTTCAACGTTGAAATGTGTTCCTTCAGTGGTTCATATGATCAAATACCCCTAACCTCTCGCACCCACGATCCCATACATGGGATCAGAAGATTTTCCACGAAAAGTCAACTTTTGGACAAAAACTTCCAAAATTACTGTTAGATATGTTCATTTCAGACTAAAAGCAACCTATCCTAGGAATTTTGTTCGAAAAAAAAAATTGGGGTCTAATGGGTTAAGGAGCGTAGATCTCCGTTTCAGTGTGTTACGCACATGGAAAGGTTGACCGATCGGGTATTTGCGCAAAGTAAAGTGTAGCTAGAGTGTTTCCCATACTGACGTCACGCCCCCCTCCCCTCCCCCCCCCCCCCCAAAAAAAAAAAATGAATAAATAAATAAATACATAAATAAATAGGTAATAAATTTTAAAAATCCACTGAAGTAAAGTGCCGTGCGAAAAAACAACAACAAAAAACAACAACAACAACAACAACAACAGCAAAAACGGTGGGTTGCAAGAAACCCAGGACTCGGCCGGGTGGTTCAACGGTGAAGGGTGTTGACTTATGGGATCGCTAGTACGTGGTTATCAATCACTTCCCTTGCTTTACGCGCTGCTGACGACGTATTTTGTCGTTGTTATTTTAGTGTCTAGGGGGCAACAATCTAGTCAAGTTTTATAGCAGAATGTAGAGTAAGATGTCTCGGAACTGCCGATGTACGCCGGGAAAGTTTAGGGATTTTAAACGAAGAACACAGAAGGATATACGTCTATTTGGTAGCATCTTTAGGTTCTCTTAGTCTCCCTTGTTCTAGACTAAACTGATATTGGTCCCCGGGGACTGGAAACATTGAGAACGCTACAAATAGCAAACACTGATTGTTCACGTCAGCGTGCCAAATGTCCGGGTTCCCATCGGGCCTTGCGCGACGCTACTACCCTTACAGCGCATGCGCGAAGGTCTCCAATGTGGCTGCACTTTCTTATTATTTTGTTGGTGTGCTGAGCATGACTCTGAGTGAGCGATCTAGGTATATAAATCTATGTGTACCGCTTGTGTGACTGGCGATACACACACACATTACATAGTTATATGTAATTATACTCTTAATACTAGTAATAGTTCATGCATGCGGTAATGTGTGTGTGTGTGTGTGTGTGTGTGTGTGTGTGTGTAAAGTTTCATGTTCCACTTTTAAGTATTTTCGATCGTTGAATTTTTTTTTAATTGGACACAAGACCAACACTTCCACAGTTTTCAAAAACAGTAATTTCAATCTCTCTCTCTCTGTGTTGGGCGGGGGGGGGGGGGGGGGGGTGGGGGGGGGGGGTCCTTACCAACTTGAGTCAGATTATAAGCATTACTGTCAAGCGCCTACGCTACCATATCTATCCCGAAGGGACCGCACGTTGGCAAAAGAAAAGAAAGAAAGTGTGGCGCTGTCAAAACAGCAACGCCAAAATTTACCTCGAGGCGGTAATAGGAGAAGCACATTATGCATTCTGAAACAGGTTCGTTGGCAGGTATCTTAGGCACACATAATATACGTGAATAGAGATTATATTTCAGGAAGTCGAGTTGAGGATAGGCGGGATGGGGGTGCAGTAGGGGTTGAGGAGGTATGTGTGTGTGTGTGCGTGGTGGTGGTGGTGGTGGGGGGGGGGGGTCGGGAGTAGGGTAGTGGTTGGGAAGTGGGTCTTCACAACGCACCAGTGAGTAGGGTCAGTAGGTGTTTTGAGGTGCTCTTTCGACGTAAAGTGACGTGTTCTGCGTGCGCAGTACTCTCGTATGCGTGCGTGAGAGGTTGCAGGCGCCATTATTTTCAAAACGCGGGATGGGGGGTGGGGTAGTGAAAATTTGTTTGTACGGCGATATTGTGGGAAAAGAAATGATAGTAACCTGACTTTTTCTTAGAACTACAGACATTAACGTGTCCAGGCCACAGACGTAAAGAGATAGACGCACCGCCGCACGCTGCCACCGCTGCTTGCGAGTGTCGCTATCGCGGCCATCTTACTAATACCAGAACACAGAGGCTCTGTGTATAGGACGCCTCGTTCGAAATACAAAGTTCTTTAGAAAGACGTCATCAGAAATGTGACGTAAGATAAAGCGGACCGATGCTATGCGCGCTATGTAAACAGCTGATAGCGTCTGGCCAATGCTATGCGCGCTATGTAAACAGCTGGCACTTCCAGGTACTAGCAACATGGCGCGCGGCGGCGTCACTTTTCCGGCACCGCGGTGCATCTGTCTCTATACGTCTATGGTCCAGGCTGATGATCTCCGCATAATTGTTGAAATGAGTCAAAAATAAACCCACCGAGAGCCTAAACGAATAATGACGTCGCTAATTATTAAGTGACGTGTACTGTTAAAACGTTCATGAGATGGTAGGAAAGAGTGACGTCATTGATTGACGTCTAAGTGTTGCTAAGTCTTACTACTTGTAAGGTTTACTAAATAGTAGTGAAATGTCGATTTTGGTTGGTTTCAGTTTCGCTTACGCCGAAAACAATTAGAAAGACAGAGAGTGTTTTGATCAACCATGGAACCATGGCATTGTTGTTATGACTATGCATGACGTGAGAGCATGGCGTATGAATGAGCGTGTGTGTGTGTGTGTGTGTGTGTGTGTGTGTGATCTGAAGAGTAAACACCTGGATGGATGGAACTTGTCTCCTTTTTGGTAGCCTGCATGTTGTCCGATGTGTTGGTGTCCTACATTGTATGAACGTGCATTATGCTAAAGGCCTGCAATCTCAACAAAAAGCCGCAAAAAGTGGTTGTTTGTTTGTTTGTTTGTTTTTTACTGCGACTCCTGCAACTGTGCATAATACAGACAACTTTGTCACAGTTGCAGAGTTTTCAGCGCTTCGGAGACCCTTATAAAACCAGAGTGGGTGTTGTGTGCTGCACGAGACGACTAGCCACTGCTATCTTTCTTGCTCAAGGTCAAAACGCAAACTGAGCTGTGAAATCAGACTGCCTTTGGCTTTTACAGGGGTTTCAGGGACGCTGAAAAACTCTTGTGACAGAAATGACTGTGCATTTTTGCACAGTCGGATAGTTGTTTTTTTTTCTTTTCTAAAACACACTGTTTGTGTGTGTGTGTGGTTGTTGTTGTTGTTGTTGTTGAGATTTAATGCGTGTGTTGCCCTGCACCGCTCCAACGACCACACACCACGTCCTGACAAGTAACCGACCCAGATCGTGAGAAGACCACAAAAGCACTGATTGTCGTGGAATATATCAGATCGGAACTTCCTGAATAACCAGTTGTCAGTAGTAATTACAACCCGGTTCCGTCGCTAAACTCAACGCCCCTACGACGCCGGCCAAGTCGGGCTAACCGAGACCCAGCCGAGCTAAGTGATACTTATGGAAAAAAAAAAATACGCGGTGACAAGGTGACAAGGAAAGTGGAGAGTTGCGAACAACTTTGAGGTCCCCGTGTTATTTCACAGTGTGCACAGAAGCGGTGAAAACTGTCGCATTCACCAGCACAGTACATTTTCAGCCTGTTTCGAGATTGTTTCATGCATGAGTTTCCCCCTGTGCATACACAGACCCGTAGCATGCATGCAATTTTTCATGGCAGCTTTGTGCTCTGCCACGAAAAATGCGTGCTTGTTGCAGCACGGGAGACAACTCGTGCTGGCAATAATCTAAACAGGCTGAAAATGTACGGTGCTGGTGAATGCGACAGTTTTCACCGCTTCTGTGCACACTGTGAAATAACACGGGGACCTCAAGGTTGTTCGCAACTGTCTACTTTCCTTGTCACCGAGTATTTTTGTTTTTTCCTTCTTAGGTATCACTTAGCTCGGCTCGGTCTCGGTTAGCCCCATTTAGCCGTCGTCGCAGGGACCTAGAGTAAGCGACGGACCCGGAACAGGGTTGCAGTAAGAATCGCCGAAAAACGTCTGCAAACCGGCCGGAACTCAGTATACTCTAGATATGTCATGCTACCCGCTCCTGTCCCCGAACTCGCATGGGTAACCTTGACTAAACCTAGATTTACGCTAGTCACCGTTGAAAGAACCAGGAAGGGACGTACCGACCTCGACAGAAATGGCGCTCAGCGTATTCAGTGTATGCAAATCAACCTGTGGCCCTGCGCATTCATGTCACGGCTCGACGACATCAGCAGAGAGTCAACAGCCTGTACTTGTGCGTTTTTATGAGCTGCGGTGGTGTGCGCTTGTATTGCAGAAGCAGGAAGGTTTACATTCAAGAATATTCTGAAACGAATTCATGCGCACGTATTCTCGTATCTGTAGCTGCCTGTGTCGAAAACCGGCTTGGGTCCCGGAGAAGACTATAAATAACTTTCACTGATTGCTTTGTTTGTTTGTTTTGTTTGTTCTTGTCAGTTCCTGTCAAGTTAGACTTATCTTAAAAGGGGATACACAAACCGAAAAATGAGCGTGTTTGAATATACAAATTTACTGTTTTAATTTTTGTGCACTCGATGTGTTGTTATCATAGCAATCGACTTATCTTCTTTCACTCCCACCTCCCCCTCCACCACCCCCCCCCCTCCGTTTTGTTGTTGTTGCTGTTCTTTTAGCTGCTAAATAGTTTTGTTGATTGTGTGGCGTTAAGCCTCAAATAAATATTTTGCTGATTAACCCCTGCTTTGTTTTGTTGTTGTTGTTTTTCTGCGGCTGTCAGTGGTGTATTTATAGCAATTTCTGCTACTGATGCGAGTTTCACCTGGGGCATTGGATTTTTTCAACTCTAGAATGTGGCGCCGTCCATGTGGAGATGTTTAGCTCACAAAAATTCCAAATAAACACACAATTGAAGTTCTGAAACCTAAACTGGGCCTTCGCGCCCTGTGACTGTAATGTGTTGATGTTTAGCGACAGAATGTGTGTAATTTCATGTGAGCTTACGTGCAGGGCACGGTCCTTCTTCCTTTCTTTCTCTTCTTCTTCCAGTTCTTTCACAAAGCTCAGTTTAACATTTGGTTTGAATACGCAGGGAATGAGTGATGACTCATGCCACCTCACGATCTCATACAGACTATTTTGGTGAGCAAGCGTCAGCGCCCACACTTCATTTACTGCTGACAAAACTGGAAGACTTCGAATGCCGGTGTCATGTTTTTCATGGGCCCCAAAGTAAAAGCCCCACCCCCAAACCCCAAGATCCAATAATATTAAAACTGATGGACTCCGTGGGTGAATAGACGCATGAAGGTGTTGGACTGAATCGTTAAAAAAAAAAAAAAAAAACAAACCTCCCCCTTCCCCCCCCCCCCCCCCACCAAAAAAAAAAAAAAAAACAACAACAAAAAAACTTGTAGGTTATTTGTCTTTCCTGTAACTTGTAATAAGAAGAATAAGAATATGAATAATTGTATGTTGCATAGGTGCTTTACGAAATTTCTTGAACTGGCTCAAAGCACCACGAACTGGACCAAACACGCACGTGAATCACACGCATTCCCTCACGCACTGGACATGACCACGTCACAATCACGTGGTACGAAGAGTCAGCTCAGCAATGTCAGTTTTGGAGTTTAGAATTGCAATTATTTCCCTAATTTGTGGGCTGAACATTTCCAAAGCAGAGGAGGAGGAAGCCGATATGGTTGTTGTTGTTGTTTTGGCTGATTGTTTGTTTGTCAGAGTTTTATCAAAAACTGGAAGTAGTGCACAACCACAATTTCGCGTGAAACACCATAAATCACGAAACAATATCTAAGTGCAAGGGGGTGGGGGTCGGGGTGTTTGGGGGGGGGGGGGGGGGGGGGGGGTTGCACTGATTACAGATGCGGGTCCAATAATAGTGAGGGTCCAAAATTAATGGACTGAACGCAGGGGTGGGGGTGAGGGGGGGGGGGGTTCCAAGTATAACGCGAAAATATAATCTGTAGGACCCCGGCGCAACCCGCAGAAAAACGCAAGTTCTCTCAAGCGCAACCCTTTGCACCATTGTGGCTGTCTTCGCCCTGAATACGATTATAGAAATGTATACAGCGAAGACCTGGTAGGAAGGGCAAACGTTGTCAGTGTACACACACCCGCCTTTGACTAGATTTAGAAGTGTGAATCTTTACATTAGCACGTCTGCCCGAATGTCCCCGAATTCATGCGTGCGTGATCGTTAAGTCACGTGTCTTATAACGTGAATAAAACGGGTACACATTTGTAGCAGTTATTAAAACGCAGTGACAATGCAGGTCTATACCAAAACATTGCGGAGTTTCAGCTTTGAGTCGAAATTTCACACTCACAAATTTTATACCACTAGTAGTAGTAGTAGTAGTAGTAGCAGTAGTAGTAGCAGTAGTAGTAGCAGTAGTAGTAGTAGTAGTAGTAGTAGTAGCAGTAGTAGCAGCAGCAGTAGTAGCAGTAGTAGTAGTAGCAGTAGTAGTAGCAGCAGCAGTAGTAGTAGTAGCAGTAGCAGTAGCAGTAGCAGTAGTAGTAGCAGTAGTAGTAGTAGTAGTAGTAGTAGCAGTAGCAGTAGTAGTAGTAGTAGTAGCAGTAGTAGTGGTAGTAGCAGCAGTAGTAGTGGTAGTAGCAGCAGTAGTAGTAGTAGCAGTAGTAGTAGCAGTAGTAGCAGTAGTAGTAGCAGCAGTAGTAGCAGTAGTAGCAGTAGTAGTAGTAGTAGTAGCAGTAGTAGTAGTAGCAGTAGTAGTAGTAGTAGCAGCAGTAATAGTAGCAGTGTCTAAACGTCTACTCCGCTACTGCTACGCTATACAACGTCTGCTACTATATTATATAGTAAACAATGCTCATGCAGAAGGACGACCACAAACATTACAGTCACGTGATGCGACAATCCGTTGAGCCACTAAAGTTGAAGAATTTACAAACGCAATAATTTACATGATTTAGACCACAGTACTATAAGCTCAAATCGTTCACCAAGAATATTTTTATGCGCTAGGCACTTAATAACACAAGGTTGTTGGTTTTTTGTGTTGTTGTTTGTTTGTTTGTTTGTTTGTTTTGGTTTGTTTGCTTGTTTGTTTTTGTTGGTGGTGGTGGTGTGTTGTTGTTGTTTTTTTTGTTGTTGTTGTTTTTTTTTTTTTGTTTTTGTTTTTTTTTTGGGGGGGGGGGGGGGTACCAGTTAAATGGAGCATTGCTCTCCTACATTCCAAGCCCTATATCTTTATATTTCTATGTTCACAAATTTATCGTTCAGAGCTGCTGTAGTAGTGTCTCACATCGCACCGCGTAGACGCCTGCACAGTGACGGCATCTTACAGGTTGACACTCAGCCAATAGAGAGCCAAACGCGACGGGAATATCGAGGATTCAGTCAATGAAGTCTGCAGACGGCTGTGTACTGAGCATTAACCCGTTAAGGACCACGATCCCATATATGCGATCGGTTAAAAAATGCATATACAGAAAGTTGGTTGGAGAGTGTTGCCCTAACTGTGTTGGAGATTATGAAAGGGTGAGCGGGTGGGTGGGTGTTTGGGGGTTTAACGTCCTTTTCCACCACATAAAGTGATATCAAAGACGGGGCAACGATGAAAAAGCCAGTACAAATTATTTGGCCCCAGCCGGGATCGAACTCACGACCCGAGCATTAGAAGTCCAACGCTCTACCATTCGACCACCCCGGCTCCCCTATTAAAGGGTGGGTGAGTGAGTGAGTTTTTAGGGCTTAAAGCCGCGCAAGCCACAAAGACTAATTCGCGGCTGAGTGTGCCTGCACTACATGAAAAAACAAAACAAAATTGTAACGTTGTACAATGGATGCAAACTGGCCTACGGGGCAATATAAACCTAGGACATGCAGGAGACGCTGCACCTTCATGCTAATTTATCGAACTCCCGGTTATAAAAAAAACACGTAGAAAACAAATAACAATTACAACTGGGTAAAACAAAGATAAATACTAAGCGCATATACAGCAAATATTGCAACTTATCATCTCCTAGGCGCAATAAACCAGTTCACAGCATATGCCCAACATCACTTATTCCTAACCACTGGTAGTGCAGACTTGAGTGAGAGGTTAAAAAGAAGAAATATAGATGAAAGGGTCGAACTTAGAAATCAGCTGAGAGAAGAGAGGAAGGACAGAGCGGCTAAATTCGGGAGGTTTTAAAGAGAAAGAGACAGGTGAATGTGCTGGTGAGGGATAGACAGAGAGGTAGGAAGGAAAATTCCTTAGTCGCCAATGAAGACCTGGGATGCATTTGGAGAATAGACCGCTCCAACACGGAACCTCCCCACCGTGAGGTGGTTTGGGAAAACAACGCACCAGAGAGGGGTGCGTTGTGAAGGTCTTCAACATGACAGGTGTTCAGCAGCACCAGCAGGGCGCTGCGAACAAAGCCCGCCAGGGTGAAGACCAGGTGGGGGAAATCCAGTGAAGTCGGCCTTCAGAAATGACCCTCAGATGTCTCACTGGACCAAGGGTCAGCAGACACCCGCTTACTGACCTCCCCCCGGCGGAGATTTTAAGAGAGCAAAGACAGGTGAATGGACCGAGGGAGGCAGAAATAAGAGTAAAGAAAGAGCAAAAGGGGTGGGCAAGCTTGGCGAAATCAGCCCCGCCGCGTGAAGGCGAGCCCATGGGGCCGATTATTAAAGGAGATAACCTGTGACATTTTTTTCTTGTGCAGCAGCCATTTTGTCTCACCACATGTCATTTTGGAAGCAAAGTCACAAAGGTAAGCAAATACAGCCTAATCTAATAACATTTTTGTACATATATAAAAATGAAAGTTGTTGTTTAATTCATTATCTGAAATGTGTTTTCAAAATTACTTCAGTAAGTCTGTCAGCATGCCTGAACTGTGTCAATGAACTGTGATCCCATATATGGGATCGTGGTCCCGAGAGGGATCCCTAGAGGAGTTTTTCATTTTTTGTGTGTGTGTTTGTTTTGTCTTGCAGAACTTTCAATGTGCACCAAGTTTTGAACATCCTGGAAGATCTTGGGACTTTTGACGAAGCCATAGTCGTTATTGAGCCCCCTTCTGTTGCTGCATGAGGACACGGATGAGGACAGTGGTGATGAGGATGAAGGGGGAGAAGTGTCAAATCTCAACAAAAACCAACTACTTCCTGGGTCCGTTGCAGCCATCGTAAGACATGAAATCCGCTCTTCAGTCAAAGATTTTGCTGCTGAATTACCAGTGTGTTATCTCTATTACAATTTGGTGTTTGTGTGTGTGTGTGTGTGTGTCCGTGTGTGTGTGTTCGTGCGTGTGTGTGTGTGTGTGTGTGTGTGTGTGTGTGTGTGTGTGTGAATGCATAGCATTTCATGGGCTTATTTCTTGGCCGTCGTTGCACCTACGAACACCAAATTTTCTGTCGGCTGCCCTGAGGTGATGATCAGTTCATCCTGGTTGTGCGGCTTGCCCCTAATAGTAACTTTATGGATGATCCTTATAGAAACCTACACATCTCCGAGGTACGGGCAAGGTCATGGGCACATTATTTTTTTGGCATTTTTGCCCGATAATTTTTTGTTTTTTTTATTAGAAGCACATATTACGTCTGATCCCAGTTACTCGATCAATATTCAAAATCTTGATATTTTTGTTTTCAGACCAATACTGAACGTGAGAGCTGACCACGTGACACGGAGCCCATTGATGTGAATGGACCTTCAACATTTGCAACTCCATCCTCTTCGTCAACAAGGCAATGTAGGGGGAAAAGGGTGCAGCAAACACCGACAACAACGGGGCCAACGGGAAAAAAGAAGAAAAGGAAGGTGGAACGCACACAGCAAAGAGCAGAAAGGGAGTGGCACAAATCGGACATCTCAAAAAGACAAAAGGAACTTTTTTCATTGGGATAGCCAACCTGCTGATGCTTCGCGGTTGCCAAGAGACCAATTGGATCTGTTTCAGATTTTCTTAGACGAGGAGGTTCTGGAGATGATTGTTGAATACAGTGAACTGTATGCACGCCCCAAGGGAAACGATGTCACACTTCTCGACTTGCCCTGATGGAATGCGGGCCTTCATTGGCATCTTGCTAGTCACTGGCTACTCCCCAGCACCTCGCCGAAAGCTCTATTGCAGTCGCATCGTGTATGACAAGGAATCGTTTCCTCAAAATCATGAAGTATTTCCATGCCTCGGACAATGGAAGACTGGACGGCACCGACAAACTGGCAAAATGTTTTGATCCAGTAACCCAATTAGTGACTGGACAAATTATCATTTTTTTATATCATGATTGCCGTTTTCTTTCATTATTACGATCAGTAAACAGACAAATGATCTCAGTTTCTTTTGTTACCACAATCGGGGAATAGTACAGTAAACTATTTGTGATTTTTTTAAGAATGCAAAGCTATTTTCGCTGCAAAAATCTGTTCCTTTGTGTTATTATTTGTTTTCAAAGTTGAAAATTGTCTTTTCAGTGTTATTTAGCTTCAAACTACACAAAAATTGCACTCTCTGTTGTGTTTAATTTTCACAAATGATACTCTGGGGAACATGTTGCTCCTGAATCATGTCATTGATTTCAATAAAACTGTCTAAATGAAGATTCATCCGTCTTGAAATGTGTTCTTTGTTTTCCGAAAAACCCTACCCTTTCGGGACCACGATCCCATATATGGGATCGGTATAATGTACCCCCCTCCCCCCCCCCCCCCCCCAATCAACCTTTAAAAAAAAAAACAATGAATGACTGTCTGATACGTCATGTTTACTAAAAAATATATACATTATATCAAAAAATTAAGCGGAAAAAAATCGTCCCTAATGGGTTAATGATGTTATCAGTCGGCTGGGGTGTAACATCGGTAAATAACAACACTGACTTACTCGTGAAGCAAGTGTGAAGTGTTTGTAAGTGACTCAGTCTACTACTGTATTCAGTCCAGTGTGAGGTCTAGTAGTCTACGTACGTATCATGACACTGTGTTCTCCGTGGTGTTACATCGGCAAATAACATTACTCTGACTCTGCATAGACTTTCAAGTGTGACGTCAGTATCTGACTGTATTCTCTGGGGTGTAACATTGGCTTCAGTCTACACATCACAACATGACACTTTGTTCTCTGGGGTGTATACGTCGGTAAAAAAAAAAAAAAAAAAAAAGCAATGCTCAGGTCAGACAGTCAAGTGTGACGTCAATATCTGTGTTCTCGGGGGTGTAACATCGGTAAATAACTAGACTTCAGTCTACGTATCACATCATGACGCTGTGTTCTCTGCCAGGAATGTCTGTTTGCCCGTCTTTATAATCTCACACGGACACAGGAACATGGGACAGTGACCACCAGGTATGTCGCTACACCTACATGTATACAAATTACATTACTGGATCAATAAGTCAATAATAAGTGTTATTTAGTCGGTATTTAGCTTAATGAATAAGTCAGTATGAAAAAGGTCAACATTAAGTTGGACAAATAAGTCAATATCAAGCCGGCTACACTAAAGTCAATAATGTCTGGCAATGTACATGACCCGACAGCACAGTGTTACTTTACATTGATGTGGGATGCAGAGAGAGGGAAAGTGAGCAAGAAGGTTGTATGTACCACGTCCTATTGTAATGCTTGGTGTAAACTGTCATTTGTATGGTGACTTAATAGCAACTTATTCTGCATTAGTCAAGCTTTCGAAGCTTCATTTAAAAAAAAAAAATATTTAGGTTTTTTTTTTTTTTTTTTTTTTTTGGGGGGGGGGGGGACATGCAGCTTGTCGACATGTCTTGCTTGTTGACAGCATTGTCTGTTTTGTTCGGGAAAATTGTTTTGAAGGAGGTGTGCTGCGTGACACATGTAGGATCCAGAGTGTGGAAGTTAGTTGTAGCCAGGTATATGGCCTACACTACTGTGTGGACACAACGTTGGTTTATCAAACAAATCGGACAGCTGGTGAAGACGCAACCAGCGTGCGGGTGCGTGCGTACTGTGTACAAGTTAAGTTTGACACCTCCCCCCCCCCCCCCAACCTGCCCCCTTTTGCCACCCTCTAATAAAGGTAATAATAATAATAATAAGAAGAAGACTAGAACGTGAAAACACAAATGTGGTTCACGTCTTCTTCTTGTAGTGTGGGATCGTTGTTTCATAGTTCGAGAATACAACTATCTCAGTTTCCACCGCTTCATGATTATTATTATGTGTGTCACTGTTGACTGTTCACGACCCGACTGCGTGAGAATACCGGTAGGCGTGTCATACTACAGGCCTAGGCCCATAATGATGTAGTTCTATTGCAGGCTCTCACACGTCATTGTGATAACGTAGTTCAGGGAATTCCCGATTTTTACATAAAGTGAATCAGGCCTCTGCATTAATTATCAGATACAGAACAAAGTGAATTGAGGAGGAGAGAATTCGGGGGGGGGGGGGGGTGTTGTTTTTAAGATCCATGTCCGTCCGTCCGCCCGTCTTTGCGATTGACATACAAGAAATTTATCATTCACTATCCCCGACCCCATGCACTTTACATTTGGCGAGTGTGCGTGCCGCGTGCGTGCATGCGCGCTCGCTCGTAGATAGATCGATTAGATAGATACACTCTTAGTTAGCGGTATTCTGCGGTGTCAGTTGTCAAGCTACGCGCGTTGTGGTGGTTGAGAAATCCACTGAGCCATCAGGGCTGATCGGCTTTATTAAGTTTGGGAATACCCCGTTTCCCGAAAAGGCCGTGTGTCAGTGTGACGTCACCGTAACGCGTGAATCCCGGTCCCTAACAACATACCTGAACCAGGAAGAGAGGTGTGTGCCTCCATTTGCTACTGTATTCAGTCCAGTGTGAGGTCATGTAGTCTACGTACGTGTGTTCTCCGGGGTGTTACATCGGTAAATAACATTACTCTGACTCTGCATAGACTGTCAAGTGTGTCGTCAGTATCTCGACTGTAAACACAGCACAGACACACGGCTAGAATCATTACTGTAAACACAACACAGACACACGGCTAGAATCATTACTGTAAACACAACACAGACACTGGGCTAGAATCATTACTGTATACACAGCACAGACACACGGCTAGAATCATTACTGTAAACACAACACAGACACAAGGCTAGAATCATCACTGTAAACACAACACAGACACAAGGCTAGAATCATTACTGTAAACACAGCATAGACACAAGGCTGGAATCATTACTGTAAACACAACACAGACACACGGCTAGAATCATTACTGTAAACACAACACAGACACAAGGCTAGAATCATTACTGTAAACACAACACAGACACAAGGCTAGAATCATTACTGTAAACACAACACAGACACAAGGCTAGAATCATTACTGTATACACAGCACAGACACACGGCTAGAATAATTACTGTAAACACAACACAGACACAAGGCTAGAATCATTACTGTAAACACAACACAGACACAAGGCTAGAATCATTACTGTATACACAGCACAGACACACGGCTAGAATCATTACTGTACACACAACACAGACACAAGGCTAGCATCATTACTGTAAACACAACACAGACACAAGGCTAGAATCATTACTGTAAACACAACACAGACACAAGGCTAGAATCATTACTGTAAACAGAGCACGGACACAAGGCTAGAATCATTACTGTAAGCACAACACAGACACAAGGCTAGAATCATTACTGTAAACAGAGCACGGACACAAGGCTAGAATCATTACTGTAAACACAGCACAGACACACGGCTAGAATCATTACTGTAAACACAACACAGACACAAAGCTATAATCGTTACTGTAAACACAACACAGACATATGGCTAGAACCATTACTGTAAACACAACACAGACACAAGGCTAGAATCTTTACTGTAAACACAACACAGACACAAGGCTAGAATCATTACTGTATACACAGCACAGACACAAGGCTAGAATCATTACTGTAAACACCACACAGACACACGGCTAGAATCATTACTGTAAACACAACACAGAAACAAGGCTAGAATCATTACTGTAAACACAACACAGACACAAGGCTAGCATCATTACTGTAAACACAACACAGACACAAGGCTAGAATCATTACTGTAAACACAACACAGACACACGGCTATAATCATTACTGTAAACACAACACAGACACAAGGCTAGAATCATTACTGTATACACAGCACAGACACAAGGCTAGAATCATTACTGTAAACACCACACAGACACAAGGCTAGAATTATTACTGTAAACACAACACAGACACAAGGCTAGAATCATTACTGTAAACACAACACAGACACAAGGCTAGAATCATTACTGTATACACAGCACAGACACAAGGCTAGAATCATTACTGTAAACACCACACAGACACAAGGCTAGAATCATTACTGTAAACACAGACACAAAGCTAGAATCATTACTGTAAACACAACACAGACACAAGGCTAGAATCATTACTGTATACACAGCACAGACACAAGGCTAGAATCATTACTGTAAACACCACACAGACACAAGGCTAGAATCATTACTGTAAACACAACACAGACACAAGGCTAGAATCATTACTGTAAACACAACACAGACACAAGGCTAGCATCATTACTGTAAACACAACACAGACACAAGGCTAGAATCATTACTGTAAACACAACACAGACACACGGCTAGAATCATTACTGTAAACACAACACAGACACAATTCTAGAATCATTACTGTATACACAGCACAGACACAAGGCTAGAATCATTACTGTAAACACCACACAGACAAAAGGCTAGAATTATTACTGTAAACACAACACAGACACAAGGCTAGAATCATTACTGTAAACACAACACAGAGACAAGGCTAGAATTATCACTGTATACACAGCACAGACACAAGGCTAGAATCATTACTGTAAACACCACACAGACACAAGGCTAGAATCATTACTGTAAACACAACACAGACACAAGGCTAGAATCATTACTGTATACACAGCACAGACACAAGGCTAGAATCATTACTGTAAACACAACACAGACACAAGGCTAGAATCATTACTGTAAACACAACACCGACACAAGGCTAGAATCATTACTGTAAACACAACACCGACACAAGGCTAGAATCATTACTGTAAACACAACACAGACACAAGGCTAGAATCATTACTGTAAACACAACACCGACACAAGGCTAGAATCATTACTGTAAACACAACACAGACACAAGGCTAGAATCATTACTGTAAACACAACACAGACACACGGCTAGAATCATTACTGTAAACACAACACAGACACACGGCTAGAATCATTACTGTAAACACAACACAGACACAAGGCTAGAATCATTACTGTAAACACAACACAGACACAAGGCTAGAATCATTACTGTAAGCACAACACAGACACAAGGCTAGAATCATTACTGTAAACACAACACAGACACAAGGCTAGAATCATTACTGTAAACACAACACAGACACAAGGCTAGAATCATTACTGTATACACAACACAGACACAAGGCTAGAATCATTACTGTATACACAACACAGACACAAGGCTAGAATCATTACTGTATACACAACACAGACACAAGGCTAGAATCATTACTGTAAACACAGCACAGACACAAGGCTAGAATCATTACTGTAAACACAGAAGAGGTACAAGAGTAATATCACGACTCTAAACACAGAATGCTCGGGTCGTGAGTTCGATCCGGGCTGGGGCCAAATATTTGTGCTGGGTTTTTCATCGTTGCCCCGTCTTTGATATCACCCTATGTGGTGAAAAAGGACGTTAAACCCCCAAACACCCATCCACCCGTTCACAAGACTTTCTTTTATTACTGACAAAATAAGACGCAGATTGGATATTAATCGGACATTATAGGAAAGTCTACAATTTGACAAACACACCTAGCTACGGATAAATGTGGTGTAAAGTTAATAAACTCTAAAATGAGAATGACAGTGACGACGGAAAATGGAATTTCACCAATTTTTGTCTACAGTAATGAATTTTCTCCATTCCTTTTAGAACCACCCGGAATGTCCACAGTTCTCTGCTAAAAATACAAAATGGAAAAGTACAAAAGTAACCCTGAAGGAAAACGCCAACAGTTCGGGGACAGTCAGTGTAGTCGGTGTGGACAGGTCGGCCATGATGCAGAAAACTGTCCTACATGCGGTTTGTGTAGACAGTTCGGACATGATGCAGAAAACTGTCCCATATGTGGTTTGTGTGGACAGGTCGGCCATGATGCAGAAAACTGTCCTACATGTGGTTTGTGTGGACAGGTCGGCCATGATGCAAAAAACTGTCCTACATGTGTTTTGTGTGGACGGTTCGGACATACTGAAGAACACTGTACCGAATGTGATTTGTGCAAACAGTTCGGCCATGGTACAGAAAACTGTCCCAATGCTTGTCGTCTGTGTAGACAGGTCGGCCATACTGCAGACAACTGTCCCAATGCTTGTCGTCTGTGTAAACAGGTCGGCCATACTGCAGACAACTGTCCCAATGCTTGTCGTCGCTGTAGACAGGTCGGCCATGATACAGAAAACTGTCCCGAATGTGATTTGTGCGAACAGTTCGGCCATGATGCAGAAAACTGTCCCAATGCTTGTCGTCTGTGTAGAAAGGTCGGCCATACTGAAGACAACTGTCCCAATGCTTGTCGTCTGTGTAGACAGGTCGGCCATACTGAAGACAACTGTCCCAATGCTTGTCGTCGCTGTAGAAAGGTCGGACATACTGTGAAAAACTGTCTCGATTGTCGTCAGTGTGGACAGTTCGGTCATACTGCATCAGACTGTTCCTATGTTCTGTGTCATCGCTGTGAATGGCGTGGCCATAGTGCACCAGACTGTCCCAGTTTCCCGTGTCATCGTTGTGGACAGGACGGCCATGTTGCTTCAGAGTGTCGCGACAATATCTCCAACATCCCACCCTCGGCGTCAGTGCAGAGCCAAAGCCAGCAACAATCATCCTCCCACACTCTACACACTGGAACACAGCAACAACCATCCTCCCACACTGGAACGCAAAGCCAGCAACAATCATCCTCCCACAGTGGAACACAAGGCCAGCAGCCAAAATGTCAGGTTTGTGGATAATACCCTCAACTTGTTATGATGATTACTGTTATCATAGTTATACTCCATTCTTGTAAGTTCGAACGGTCAAACACAGTTCCCCTATGGAGAAACAAAATAATGTCGTTTTGAATTTTCTGACCCGTGGGGTTATGCTCAAACCACCTGGCTATGCGCAAAAAGGCTGTCTCCGTAGCAACAGTCTGTCTGTATTTTGTTTCCTCTTCTAATAAATCGGCACGGTGGACTTTGTCTGGTAAAGTCGAATGGCGGACAAAACCCGTGGATTAAACGAATGATTCAAACATTACACACTGTCTTGGGGAACAGTGTAGCAAACTTAATCAATGAACGATGTATGGACATTTTGTCAGTGAGATCGACAATGTGGTACATATCTAGGCTGTGAGATCAGTATGGGTGTTTTTGTTCCGAGCTCCGAGTTTTAACAGAGTTCATTTCCAACTGACCAGCTAGTATGTTAAAGGGACAGTCTGTAGGATGTTTAGGCTCACATATCATTCTGAGCTGTTTCGTGATGTCTAGCATCACACCACTTAGCATGTACGCCATGCAGAGTCAACGGATTCTTTTAAAACTGCTTTGAAATCCTATTTCTTCCGGCTGTACTATACAGACTAACTTCTTACCTTCACTGTCACCATCATTGTCATTTTACGATGTCATGTTGAGATGTATCATAGCTGAGTGTATGTAACGTGTATGTGACGTCTATTTCATACATGTGTATGTAATGTGTAATGTATTTTTCATTTGTATCTCATGTGTATGTATTGACACTATACTAGCTATTGTGAGGCGCCCAGAGCTCCAGCAGCAAATCCTCATTATTATTATTACTTAGACACCTGCACAGTGACTCAAATGCTGGCAATGAGCCAACAGAAACGTACTTGTACTCACTAACGCGGCTAACACGCTGAGCGATACTGCTGTGTATTCAGGCGTAGAATTTGAATGCATGGCTGGGCACGCAAAGTCAGTATAAACAACAGTTTCGCATTAAGAGCTCTACTCATCATCACAATAAGAATATTCCCAGCGTACAGGCGCACTCACAAGCGAAACTGTTCCAAAACATAAGTTGGCTTAGTTACCATGGCAACAGTCCGCTTAAACTAAAGGCAGGTGATATGTATTCCCTACACATGTATCTGTCTGTCACCTGACAAAGTTCATGTAGTATAAAAGGTGGCCTATCAAATAATGGCTGAAAACGGTCACACACGTTTGAAATGACAAGAATTACCTGTACTGAACTCTTGTGATGTACGCATGATTCAGAATATGTTCCCTTCTTATAAGTGTAGAGGAAAATTATAAAATATGCATCGCTTTCATTTTCCGTGAATCTTCAGAGAAATCATCCGACCTGGGAAGTTTTCTGTCTGTGGAAGACATGGTCGTGCATTGAATCAAAGCAACTGAACTACTCACGTACTGTAATCTGGTAAAAATGTGCAACAGAACCTGCTGACTTCATGTAATTAATTTCTCTTTTTGTAGACACAGGTTCCGATGTCATGGCGGCAGTGTGTGAGAGAGTGGTATCCAGACCTGTTACAGCGGACACACTTCCTGCCGCACGTCTACATGCACCGCGTGCAGCACGAGACACAGGTGGTAGCTGGGCTGGACGTCAACGTCCCACAGTCAGCACAAGATCAACGTCCCGCGGGCGCCAGTAACGTGTTGTCCACGAGCGATGTACGGGATGACAGGGCGCAGCAACACGTCCTCCATTGTCTCCAGGCCATGAGCCACTCTCAGCGTGACGTCATGTTCGTCTTGTCCCAGATGGGTTTCGGCGATTATCTCGACGACCCGTGTTATGCCGCCGCCTCATCCTCATTACCGCGACCCGTGGACTTGAAGAAGAAGCAACTGGATGTTGGAGACTTTGATGTCCTCATCATACATAGACAGTACGGCATACTGGCAGGTGAGATCAAGTCTGTCGGGGCCACCGCTACAGAACGGGGATTGACTCAGCAGCAGCTACAAGATGAAGTGCTGGCTAAACTGAGGAAGACCCTGAACTTTAAGAAACCAGGACAGAAAAAGCCGAAAAAACAGAAACCTGGCCAGTTGGGAAAGGCACGTGAAGTCCTGCGTCACGTGACAAGTGACCTGCCGCAGCCTCCGAGAGTGCGTGCGACGTTAATGTTGCCTTCTGTTTCCAGCGCCACACTGCGGGCAGCACTGACTCAAGATCCACTCACTAGAGATGTGAGTTGATGACTCTCCCCCCCCCCCCGCCCGGTGTGTGTGTGTGTGTGTGTGTGTGTGTGTGTGTGTGTGTGTGTGTGTGATCCATAGCAGTAACAGTTCACTAGTAACTGTTCATCTAGTATTTGTTGTACACAAAAATAGCGTGAAAGCATGGAGATTGATAAGATGAAAGCTTGTTAGAGCAAAGTCACATTCGAGAGTAAAAATATTGGCATGGAGTAGGTTGAAATGTCCATCAAAATGTTGCATTTTCAAATCCTGCTGGAGGTTTATAAAATGGAATTAACGATAAAGGCAGTAGCGAGGAGTTGCATTTTCAAGAGCCATAATTTATTTCGTGTTTCGTCTGTCTTCGTTTTAAGCTTTCAACTGACATGTACGTTTGTATAAATTTAACTGTGTCTGCTACAGGCCCTGTGTAGAGAGCTGGATATTCCACTAACTGCCGAACCTGTGGAGTACTGTTTGTGTTCTGACAACATGTCGGACGCTGGCACGCCACACCACGTCACTGATGACGTCATGAGAGGGCTGTGCAGTTGGTGGACACGGTGTGTAGCAGGGGCCGGGCCGGACCCCGCCATGACGGATGACGTGTATGAGGACCTTGTGGCCAGGTAGGATCCAACTCACTGTGAATGAAATCAGCTAGGACTACGTCATTCGTCGAGCTATGCCTTATGATGTGTTTCTATATTACTGAAGTGTTTTAACCTATGTAATGGTTTGGGCCTAATGTCTTGCACCAGTTGGCCTTCTGATAAACCTTTGGATGTCATGGCTGTTTGTGTAGGGAACGATGTCATCATATTTTGCTCTTCTGTCATTTTCTTTAAAACGAACGTGAGCCTGGACAAGAGAGAGAGAGAGAGTTTTTTTCAAACAGCGGTGACATTTTTAACACAAAATGGAGTGTGATAGTTTGAGATTATTTCACACATCAGGCTTTCCTGTTCTCTCCTGTGTAATACCATACCATGGATTTATTGACAGATTTGCGGGTCCGGCGACTGTAGTGAGGATCTTCTGTAAGACCGAGCCCCGGTTACACGTGACAGACTTACGTTCTGCCGGACAGTTCGTGTCCCATGTCGCCGACAGGATGTCTATAGTCGCTCTTTATCCCCAGCAGGTAAAAATCTATCCAGTCTTATCCAATGTTCACTTATAAAGCGCAGAAGTAGTCTGCATTTTCCGTTATCAACATCGTCTCTTTATCTCCATCAGGTGATACTTTACTGTATCTTACCGGCTTGTTCTCTACCCCTATCACGTGGTTCTTTACTCTGTATTACCGGCTGTCAGCAGTGACTCTCTACCCCTATCACGTGATTCTTTACTCTATATTACCGGCTGTCAGCAGTGGCTCTCTACCCCTATCACGTGATTCCTTACTCTATATTACCGCCTGTCAGCAGTGACTCTCTACCCCTATCACGTGATCCTTTACTCTGTGTATGTGTGGCATATTTGTGTGTGTGTGTGTGTGTGTGTGTGTGTGTGTGTGTGTGTGTGTGTGCGCGCTATGTGATTCATTATTATTATTTAAGAAACAAGTCTAATAACTAGAATCCCCTCAGTGTACACTCTCAAATTTATTATAACAGACATAATTGTCACGTGACATTTTCTCCACCCTTTATGTTTAATCAGGTGGACCTGATCAACCAGGCGCCTGACCTTGCCTATCTGGCCGGACCGCCAGGGACAGGCAAAACACTCACTGCAGTAATTATGTCCCTGGAGTGGCTGCGGCAACACGGGATCGTGGACATCCTAAGCCGAGATATACATAGCCTTGCCGCCGCCCACCTGATCAAGCAGCAGCTGCAGGAGACGGCCCGGCTGATACTGGGAGAACAAGCGTCCAGTCGTGTCCACCTTCATGACAACCTGGAGAAACGCGGAGCTGTGGACAGACTAGTGGCGACGCTGACGGCCAGAACAACATCCGACGTCTGTCTCATCGCTGATGAAGCGGAAGACTTTGGGTGAGTTGTTTGTTTGTTTGATCGGACTGGATTTGTCTGTGTGTTATTTGTTTGTATGTTTGCTCGCGTGTTCACTGGTTTGATTCGTGCGTTGTTTGTTTGTGTGTTTGTTTGTTTGTTCGGATATTGAATGGTTTTGTTTACAAACCAAACCAAACCAAACCAATCAACACCCGAAAACGCACACACACAAACAAACAAACAAACAACACGAACAAAACATTGATATTAAAGACAAAATATGCGAAGCGCGCAAACAGAAAAGAGAAAAAATAATACATGTACATTGGCAGCAGCAAAAGGAGCTTTAATGAAACAGAATGCACTCGGAGAACATTCACACGTGTGGAAAACTGTACAGCGTAATTATTCACACACACACACACACACACACACACACACACACACACACACACACACACACATAGCCTGCCACTGACTCATACTGCTGTCTACACAAAACAACCCCCAAAATCAGCAGCTGCTTTTGCCGAGGACACTTTATTCCGACCATAAAGTGCCGAAAGAACGGGAAAGTTAATGAGGAAAAAAAGTTCCAAAGTGTACACCAGCTCAATATCAATGAGAAACTTTATCAACTGGAAACTTACCGGGCTGAGTCAGTGAATCGGTTGTAACATTGCCTGTGAAATCCAACACCTGCGTCAGGAGCCCCTTGCGGCAGACGTTGCGACAAACACGCGAGCCACATCACCTTGAGCACCTACCAGACGCTTCCATTTGTTCGAGAAATCTAGAATTCTGTCAAAAGTTGTCTCTGTTAGGACGCAAATCGCTTTATCTTCGTTTGTAGCACTAAAATGAATGACACAACGAACTTTTGCAGCAGACGCCGCCGAGAGCGAAGCAGACGACGCCATGCTGCAACTCCGCACTGAAGCAAATAGGCTGATTTTTTCATTGGTCAGAAATCAAGCAAGTGACGCAAACGCGGCAGCGGTTGTAGTCTCCCTTGTTTTTGACAGAGCTCGATTTCGGCAGATTATAACAGTCGATTTCTATAAAATGCGAATCGTTACACGTGAGATATCTGCGGTTTTCAAAAAAAAAGGTGTTGATGAGCTGTGTCATATAAAAATCATGTACTTTAGTAATACCGTCCACGGATTGAAACGAACGAGGTCTCCGTCCCACTGCCTAATTAGGGGTACTTAGGCATAGGTCCTAGGCACGCCCAAACGCTGGGAGGCGTGTACACTTGGGAAACTGTAAACCCGCCTGGAGACGGGTCGACCAGTGGTTCGTTTGCGAAGACGCTGGCAAAGACGTAAGTGCGAGTCGGTGTAACGAAGGATGGTCTGGTCATGTCCCCTCACCCCTTGTCCAGGAAGTCCGCCTGGCAATAATAAAGGTGAGATGTCCCGGCGATCTGAATAAATGGTACTGTACATGTAAGCGTAGGGGCAATGTATGAAGTGAGTAAGAGTACTCAGGTTAATCAGGTCCCTCACTGCCTGTCAAAATTGTCCGCGTGTATATAATGGCCTTGCTTCAAGGTCAAGGCCATACAAGCTATTTTTGAAAAATCTTAACATTGGCATTTTCTCAGAAAAAAACAAACAGCTGAGGCGCCACACCTGGCAGTGATAATTAAGACCTATGCATACATACCATTTTTAAGCAGTCTGTTTGGAAATTATACATTTGCATTTTCTCAGAATCTAGAACAACAAGAAGCATCTAACTTTGAACGATGGTATAACTGACAACACCTTTACTAACATACCTGTATGCAATGACTTTCAGACAAGGTCATGCAAGCTTTTTGTTGTTGTTGTTGTTGTTGTTGTTGTTGAAACTTTAAGGTTGGCCATTTCTCCGAAACAACAAACAGTAGAGGCACCAAACGAGGCATGATGATAAACAGCAATGAGACCTACCTTCCTGAATGACCGTGACTGAAGGTCAAGGTCATTAAAGCCGTGTGGTGGGAATTTTAACATGACCGTTCTCGGAGGAACTACAAATAGTAGAGGCGTCAAATTTGGCATAATGATAGACATTGAGGAGATCTCATTTGAATGACCATGATCTAGCAACGTCCCTAAATCTATTGTTACTCTTTCGGTCTACTTAATGGCTCCCTATAAACACGAGACAAATACAAATCATATCTCTATCGTTCTCTCGGCTAATCAAGATTTCTAACTAGCATTACGAACCAACACATCTAATAATATACGCAAGAAGAATCCTGCTCTATTGCTTACAGATCTCTGCGATGATTCCTCGTGGCACGCGTTGTCCAGCCACAGACAAGAAGCAGGTTCTGTGAGGGGTCTGCTGCAGCAGGTTCAAAACTTAAAGGGTACAGCAAGTCAAGAGCACTATTGGGTTTTAAATGACAGATATTGAGGTCCTAAGCTGTTAGACAGCAAACGTTTTCGTGAACAAAGTACCATTTACTCAAAAATGCGCCGGAAAAAACCCTCTGCTTTCGGTTCCTGGGCTGCGCCATGTTTCCGCACTCTTTCGCGAATGAGACAGGAAAGGTGCTGACGGTGACGTCACTCCACCACCACTGTCAGCAGTGCCCGCTTTGAGCGGGTTGTTCCAGAGTATTATTTTGTGTTCGAGATGCCACAGTGCAAAGCGTTTGGTTGTTTCAGCAAACAGGGCACGTGTAAGAATGCAGATGGAAGCCACAAAAGCTTTTTTGAATTTCCGAATCTAAACAAATAAAACAACAACAACAACAACAACAACAACAAAAACGGAGGTTGTGTGCCAAATGGTTGGAGACCTTGAAGAACGGCTCGCTTGCCCCACCGAGTGCAGGAATACGCCTGGAACAATCGAGACCTCGTTTGTGGAGATCATTTTACCCCGGAATGTTTCACTGGCGCTTTTGCTGCTTCACTTGTCAAACACGCATCTCCCACAATTGCACTCGTTCTCATCAATCGGCTCTTCCCCATCGGCGTCCACGCTGTTTTCTGCCTGACCCCTTACTGAGCTCTTCCTCAGAATACTGATTCTGGCTCGAAATTATAGGGAACTATCCCCAAATCCATTCTAGCTTTCAGGAAAGAAGCAAAGTGTGTATACGAGCCAGAAATAGCACGCCTAAAACGTGTAGCAGGCACACCTGCACGCACAATGTCAGAATCTCGCCTGCTGCTGAGTGGATCAACATGGCAGCCCCCATGGCATCGCATTTCGGCTGCCGTTTGGTGTGATAAAATTAATGCTGAATGGTGTATTCGTGATGAAATCTTTTGGGCTGCAGCCGTCTAGGACACCACTATCTATCCCCTAAACCCAACATTGCATTTGACTTGCCTTGACCTTTAAACTTTACTTGCACGGCACACAAAAACCGGCATACAGTTCTGTTGCTAGTCGTCACGAACACAGTTCTGCCTGGCGGAATAACTGATTTTACTGACAAAACCATTCAACATCCGATTAAACAAAGAAAGAAACAAACAGACACACGAACAAAAGACACAGAAACAAAACCATTCAACACCCGAACAAACATACATGGTTTCCTTCGTGTTGCTTGTGTGTGTGTGTGTGTGTGTGTGTGTGTGTGTGTGTGTGTGTGTGTGTGTGTGTGTGTTTCGGGTGTTGAATGGTTCTGTTGGTGTGTTTTGTGTTTGCGTGTTCGGGTATAGATTGGTTGGTTTTCAAAACTAAAGTGTTTTACCATCCCCGTACGGCACCTAAAAACTTGCGGCTTGCGCGGCTTTAAGCCCTGAAAACTCACTCACTCACCCCTAAAAACTTGCGCGCCGTACTTTTTGGGTGCACAGGCACCTATTCGTAAAACAAGAAAACTTGCGCGCTGTACATCGTGGGTGCAAACACACCAAGGCTTGCACAGGAGAAAAAACAAACCCGTATTATACATTGTTTCTGATTTTTGGCTCACGTATGTAACCACGAACGGGAGTCTATATGTACTAACCCTCCGTCGTGTGTGTGTGTGTGTGTGTGTGTGTGTGTGTGTGTGTGTGTGTGTGTGTGTGTGCGTGCGTGTGTGTGTGTGTGTGTGCGTGCGTGTGTGTGTGTGTGCGTGTGTGTGTGTGTGTGTGTGTGTGTGTGTGTGTGTGTGTGTCCGCAGTAAATATATAGAAAACCTTAACACTGGCATTTTCTCGGAAACTACAAACACCAGCGACACCAAATCTATCTTGCAAGATGATAGACAACCACAAGATCTATCCAGGGATTTCAGTGACCTGTGCTGGAGGTCAAGGTCACAGGAATAGAATGCAAAATTTTAATCTAAACAAACGTACACACACACACACACACACACACACACACACACACACACACACACAGAGAGAGAGAGAGAGAGAGAGAGAGAGAGAGAGAGACGACGGAGGGTTAGTACATAGACTCACTTTGTTACACAAGGGCGCTAAAAACTAGAAAAGGCGAACTAGACCATGTAAAGAACTTGCTAACCAAACGCATAACACACACTCGCGTGCGCGCGCGCGCGCACACACACATACACACACACACACACACACACACACACACACACACACACACACAGAGCACGGCAGTACTGCTATGAGCATGATAATAAAAGACAAGTTGCTTAGTATTGACGTCAAACTACTTGCTGAAATCGGAAATGTGGACTATTGCGTCAGAGCTGTACACATTTTACGTCACTAACGTTTGCGACAAGAAAACCGGTGGACGTTTTCTTCTCTCCTTGGACGTTAGAACTCAAGTCATGTCTTCAGCCTCAGTCTACTAGTTGTCTGTCCGCTGTCACTACACTTAGGCCGTGAGCCAAGGCCGTCTAAAACGCACTCCATAGCCCCTGAGTTAAGCAATTTCTTCATATAATGAAAAATAATACAAGGCTAGTGTATGGCAAAATCAGTGTTGTTTCCGTGTCGGTCCGGTCGGGTTAATGAATACGGACCTAATGAACACTGACCAATTAGCGAAATTTTCAACCAATCAGCGTCTTTAAAAAAAAGTTACTGCGGCAGGGGCGTCCCTGACCGCGGCAATTTTAACCAATCATCTGGCTCAAATAGCAGTGGCCGCGAAACGAAACGAAAACACGACAGACGCGTGTTTGGCTCAGGCGTCTTCGGAAGGTATTCGTACCAGATTGCAGTGTTCAGTTCACTTTGCAGGGAGTAAAGACACCACAGTTTAGTCCTTCACAGATCAAACATTTGCAAATACCCTTCGGTATGCGCAGCAATGGGGTTTGTTTGACTGTGCGAGCTCCCAAATCGCGCGGACTTTTCTTGATTCAAGTCATTCCTGTCAGCGGGAAGCAGAGTTACAGCGTCTGGGATACCATCGATCCTGTTACCAACGATTCATAAGAAGAGACAGGTAAGTGGATGCTTCTTCGCCCGTAGTGCAGTCTTGATATTTCTGCCCTACTGACCCCAGCCGGTGGATTTTAAATTGATCTATACTGAGTATAGATTTGACGATGATGCGATGCTAGTACTTGCAGTGTTTTCGGGTTGAGAGAGAGGGGGAGTTTTGTGTGTGTGTTTGGAGGGGGGGGGGGGGGGAAAGATGAGAGTTCAGTTGGTAGACTCACAGGCGGGGAAAGAGTGCACAGGAACCTACATTAAACTAGAAAATGTGTGTGTGTGTGTGTGTGTGTGTGTGTGTGTGTGTGTGTGTGTGTGTGTGTGTGTGTGTGTGTGTGTGAGACAGAGAGAGAGAGAGACTGAGTGCTTCACTCTCATAAAGTTTAATAGTGTTGGTGCACAGCAGTTTGTGAGGTATCAACTGTGAATTGAAATTTTATATTTTGCCCTATGTACATGTACTTCACACCAATAACTATTGCTGATGCATCTAATCACACTATTTGTCATTTGATGTTTGTTACATAGTGTGTTCACTTTTCAGTTCTGTGTCTGTGGACAGGCTTGAATTACTTCAGCGTCAAGCAGAGAAAAGAAATGCAAGTGCGCCTGCTGACAGTGCAGATGGAGGTCTGATCCAGCCACCACCACCACCTCCAGCAAAGCAACTTAGAAGCTCTGTCTAGCCCCCTGCAAACAAGCCTTCCTGTAGCAAACTCAGTGGTTTAACAATAACATTAACAAACTGTGACTGTAAAGGAGTGGATTAGTTTTATTTGAACAACAGTCTTTGGACCAAATAGTAAACAAATTGACTGGCTTGGTTTTTTTTATTCATGGACTGATTTTTGGATTTTCCTGCTGGATGGCCATCGTCTGTGAAGCATGGACTGCTGGTGTTGTTTACTGCAGAAACTGTTCTTGCAAACTCTGTTTTATGACAAACTGTGACTGTAAAGGAATGGCTTTGAACAACAATCTATGTTCAAGTTCATGTTCAAATTACTTTATTTATCCCTCATGGGGCAATTAAATGTTCGGACATAAGGGACTAATTGATTGGCTTGGTGTTTTCCTGCAAGTGTTGTTGAAATAGCCTCTTTTGCTGAGTAAGCAGAGCTTGTACTTAGAGTGGAACGTAGGCCCCCAGGAACCTCTCCTGGCCACCACCAAGAGGTGGAAGCTTACCTGTTTCGGGCACATCACTCGACATGACAGCCTATGCTAGACCGTCATGCAAAATGTGTTGCTACACGCCACTTACTACACCACTACACCCTACTTGCTACACCACTACACCCCACTTGCTACACCACTACACCCCACTCAAGTTGCTACACCACTACACTACACACCGATACTCTGCTACACCCTACTTGCTACACCACTACACCCCACTTGCTACACCAGTACACCCCACTTGCTACACTGCTACACCCCACTTGCTACACCACTACACCCCACTTGCTACACCACTACACCCCACTTGCTACACCAGTACACCCCACTTGCTACACTGCTACACCCCACTCAAGTTGCTACACCACTACACTACACACCGATACTCTGCTACACCCCACTTGCTACACCACTACACCGGCACCACTTACTACACTGCTACACCCCACTTGCTACACCACTACACCCCACTTGCTACACCACTACACCCCACTTGCTACACCGATACTCTGTTAACCCACGTGCTACACAATAAATGAATAATCTGCTACACAGCACTGACTTGCTACCCCAGTACGCTGCTACATTCCCTAAATACACTGCTACCGTGTGACTTTGCCATACATCACTTACAACAATTTTGAAACTCTGTGTGTGTGTGTGTGTGTGGAGAGAGAGAGTATCATGTCTAGACATTCCGTCAATCCGCAAAGCAAGCGAAGAAATAAAAAATGAGTGAATTTATGTAACAAACGCCCCCCCCCCCCCCCCCTCCAACAAAAACACAAATATTTCACATGACATGCAATTGAAAGTACATGTACTTTCTGGGTAACCTAAAGATGAAATACTGATATTGACACTTCAAAACTGACATATTGGAGGTTTTTTTTTACCCACATTATACAACAGAAATCATGGAATAACAAAACAGGAATCAAATGTCATTTTGTTGTACAGTCAAACGGTCATCCTAGGGACTGAGTCAAACTGGCTGTCTTAGACAGGTGACTGGCTTTTACAGGGTGCAATGTTCCGGCAGAAAACGTGCCTAACCTTTCAAACTGACATCCTACATGTGATCAGACAGGTCTAGCAAGTATACATGACACATGTTCCTGCTTTTAAATAGCGCAGAATTGCCGTGATTCTGTTAATAGGAATCAGTGTGTTTGACTTGTACCTATTAACAAATTTTTGTAAGTGTTGTATGGCAAAGCCACACAATAATGTCTTTACTACAATACTAGGGTGTAGCAGAGTAGTGGTGTAGCAAGTGGGGTGTAGCAGTGTAGTAAGTGGGGTGTAGTGGACCTGGTGTAGTAAGTGGGGTGTAGTGGTGTAGCAAGTGGGGTGTAGCAGTGTAGTAATTGGATTGTGGTGCTGTAGTAAGTGGGGTGTTGTGAGTGGGGTGTTGCAGTGTAGCTAGTGGGGTGTAGTAAGTGGTGTGTAGCAGTGTAGTAAGTGGGGTGTAGCAGTGTACCAAGTGGGGTGTAGTAAGTGGGGTGTAGTAAGTGGGGTGTAGCAGTGTAGCAACTGGGGTGTAGCAGTGTAGTAAGTGGGGTGTAGTGGTGGAGCAAGTGGGGTGCAGTGGTGTAGTAAGTGGGGTGTAGCAACACATTTTTATATATATGCCCCCACCCCCACCCCACCCCTGATGATGCAACAGTCAAGGGATTGATTGACTGCACACATAACGTGACCTTGCAAGGATGTTGTGGTTGTTGTTGAATCTAAAATACCAACATAATTTTTTGTATGTTAATTAGGTTCAATTTAACCCCTTGTGTACTGATCTTGTCAATTCCCATATACAGTGCAGAATTTATGCAACAATTCAAATGTCTATTAAGATTTGATTCTGTCCTTCCATTGTGCAAGAGCTTACAGTACACATAAACAAAAACAAAACATGATTCATGACTTTTGGTCACGGTTAATAAAGGGTTAATTTGAACAAACTCTGCTTTCTTTACTACTAATCATATAATTTACTAATCATACAAATTATGCTGCACTATAATTTAGTGCAGCATAATTTGTGATTTGTTGTTTATTGCGTTTTCACTTTGAATACCGGTTAAAGCCCTTAAAAAAAAAAACTGTACAGAAATTTGCTCTTTAAAAGTGCTGCATCAGCCAAAAAAAGGCTATTTCTGCGCAAACACTTATCTTTTTTGAACACATATTACAACTGAAATGCATGTGCAAAATATCTGTTCAGGTTTTCACTCAGGGAATCAAAAAAAAAAACATCTTGCTCATTGCTCATTTAGCATCCGAGCTAAATCACATTTTTGTTATTTTTCGTCAACTTTAGACCAAAATACTGAGTTAATCCTACCACTTATACACCGTAACAAAGTTGATTTTGAATCTGTATACAAAACTTCTACATGAAACACCAAAAATTTGTTTGCTTAAACGTAGGGCTATGAAATGCAAAACTAAGCTGTTTAGATGCGTTCGTCCCGCCGCCTAACTGTGGGGTTTGTTGTTAGTGGACGCCAAATTTGCTGATTTCGTTGTGTTTTGTTCTGTTTTGTTTTGAAAATTTCTTACAGCCGTGCAGTTGTTGATCTGTAGAGCTACCGGTAATATTTCTTTGTTTATCAGTTCTTCATTTATTGGGATTTGTGTTTTGCGTTTGTTGTTTTTGTGGTTGTTGTTACTGTCGCTGGCGTGGTTGACGTTGTCGTCGGTGTTGTCGCTCTTATTATTGTGGACGTGGTATAGGTGGTTGTTGTAGTTATGGACTAAGAGATAACTCTCTCTCTCTCTCTCTCTCTCTCTCTCTCTCTCTCTCTCTCTCTCTCTCTCTCTCTCTCACACATGGTTGACGTCATCCACTAACCGTCTTCTCCATTCTCTGTAACAGTGACCAACTGGATGACCTGTACCGAGCGCTAGTCAACAACAAACAACACGTCAGGTTGTGGGCGGCAAGCCTACAGCCTGGCGACGCACCCTCATGTCTACAGGATCACGTTCACACGATGACAACTCCCTTGCGCTGCCCCCCGTGCGTTGTACGGGAGGTGGCGGAGGCAGACGGCATTAAGTCAGGACTTGTCCCCGACTACACAACACCAACGGCTCCCCTGCCAGCTGACGGACCGCCCGTCATCACTGTGAGCCACCAGGGACCCGGGCACAAGGAGCAGGATACAGATGACTGTGAGGCGTGCGGCCGGGAGGTGGGGAGGATCCTGACACAGGTGTTACACGTCGGTAAGTATGCGTGTGTGTGTGTGTGTGTGTGTGTGTGTGTGTGTGTGTGTGTGTGTGTGTGTGTGTGTGTGTGTGTGTGTGAGAGAGAGAGAGAGAGAGAGAATAATATACCTGTAATTTGTTGCAGGACAAGGCAACACTTCCGCTACGACAACAACCACAACAACGTACTCCAGCAGCACCGCTACAACGACCTCAAGCGGTAATCACAATGCCATGTTTTCATTCACCAGTTGACAGGGGAGGTAAATTGTGTCGGGATCGAGAGTTAATCTTGTAGATCTAGTTCAGTGAGAAATTGTTTATTCTTTGGATAAAGGGGTGGGGGTTGGGTGGGTGGATAGGGGAGGATACAGATGATTTCCTTTAGGTTTGTCGTTGCTGTTTGTGATGGTGAAAGTGTCGGTGTTGTCGTTGTTGTTGCGTTGGTCGTTGTATGTGCTGTGTATGATTTAGATCTAACCAACGCACTGTTTAAAATTTTAGTGCAATTCCGAGTTTTTACTACGACAACGACAACCGCCACCATCCTTACCATCATCGTGGTCTGCACTACAACCCGCCCGTCGTCCAACCACCACCCACCACCACCACCACCACCATCACTGACGTTTGTCGTTGTACGTTTCAGGTCAAGGCGGCAACCCCAGCAGCAGCAGCACCACGGCCTTACAGTACCGGGACGTCTTCTTCCTGTCGTGGTCGTATGACCTTCACGATGACGACACAGACGACGCGGGTCACGTGATCAAACGAGCTAGCGGCGCGGTGCGCGGCCTCCGTCAGGCTGGAGTGCCGGTGCGGGTGGTTGGGATGGGTGATAATGTGGGTGTGGGTGAGGTGGGTAGCATGTCAGGTCCAGATAGTATTATAGCAATAAATTGTGACTGTGTGCAGGGACTGGAACGGAAGGTTGTCGTGTGGATGTCGGGAAGATCACAGTATAGTGATGATGATTCACACTGGGGCCGACTCTGGGCCATGTCCCGTACTACATCACAACTTATCTGGGTAAAGATTCCTTAATCCTCCATCCCCTGACTCCACACACCACCACACTGACGACAACGCCCACACCGACGACGATGACCACACACCAACCACACCCGCGACAACCACCACCACCACACCACCGACACCGACAACGACCACTACAACAACGACGACAACATAACCGACACTTCTTCCCCCTATCCCCCCTTCCCCTCCTTCTTCTTTCTTCTCTTTCTCCTCCCCCGCCTCCTCCGTTACTACCACCACCACGGACACCGACAACGACTTCTAACGGTCACTTTCTTTACACGGATGTTAATATTACCATTATCCTTTGTTATTTTCCTGTTTGTTTTCCTTCTGTTGATCCCGCCATCGTCGGCTCGTTTCCGTCGTAACGGTTATTGTCCCTCCGATGTCGTCGTTGTCGCTCAGTGACACCCCCACGAAAAAAATAATAATTCGTGTTGACATATTTTTTACGTTCAGCTTTTGCAGTTTTGACTCGCGCAAAACACTTGTAATTGACGTCATTCTGAGACAGGTTAGTGTATGACGTGTTTATAATCGTGACGCCATTTCGCTTTGACGTCAGAGAACGTGTACTTGATTTGTTTGTGTTGAACATCTTGGCAAAGGTTGCGGTACTACAGATTCTCTCTCTCTCTCTCTCTCTCTCCAGCCCCTTCTTTCTGTCTCTCTCAGTCTCTCTCCCTCTCTTTCTCTAGATCTGTCTTTCTGCATGTTCCCCCTCCTCTCTGTCTGTGTCTCTGTCTTTGTGTCTGTCTGTCTGTGTCTCTCTCTTTGTGTCTGTTTCTCTCTACGTCTGTCTGTCTGTCTATGTCCGTCGCTGTCTCTGTGTGTGTCTCGGACTCTATGACCTTTTCCCTCTTTCTCTATCTTTCTGTCTGATCCCATCCTCCCCGTCTGTGTTTGTCTACGTCTGTCTGCATGCCTGCCTCTCTCTCTCTCTCTCTCTGAAAAAATCAGAATGAAGTAAAACAACAACACGCCACTACTCGCTACTACCACGTCTCTACTCGCCAAAAACACCAGCTCTCTCCCCCTCCTCTCGATCTTTCAATAGGTAATAACAGCATCAAGCAAGTTTCTGAACACAGACTACTGGGCATTATTGTCGACGACCAGCTTAACTGGAAGTCACATGTTGACCATGTCTGCAAAACCGTTGCAAAAAAATTTATTTCTGCTATCCAAGCTCAAACATTACATTGACTCTGAATATTGTAACTGTTCTATTTTGCACACATCAAACCCCACATTGACTACGTTTCCAATGTCTGGGATAACTGCAGCCAAATCACCTTAAATAAACTTAATTCTCTTCACAGAAGAGCTATCAAGCAAGTCCTACCTAATGCATCACTACCGACTGAACAACGATTCCATCAGCTTGGCCTGTTATCTCTACACAGTCAACATTATCTAAACAAGTGTTTACTTATGCACAGCGTTGTACATGGTCAGGCTCCATCTTACTTGAAGTCATTAGTTACGCTGCCCAACCAACGCTCTCACAGCATTAACAGCACGAGGAGCAGCTGCATACCACTTCCACTGCCTAGGATAGACCTCTACAGAACAAGCTTCGCTTTCTCTGGCCCATATGTATGGAACTCTCTACCCGCCATGCTAAAAGCAATCCCCTCTCGGGCACTGTTTAGAAATAAACTCTATTCCCATTTAATAGAAAGGGACAAACCAAGATAATAAATATATACGTGTGCATCCTACAAACAACTATGAATGATTAAAGACAAACCTTTCAAACAGCTAGGCCATTGGTGATGAAGCATCGATCTCTGTATATACAATATTTGATTTATATTGTTTAGTGTGGCCGGAGGTTACTGGTCATCAATATGCATTGCTTGATAACTTCCACCTAGCCGTCGATGGCCATTACTCATGTGTGACTTTAACATGTCATTTTATACCCTCTAGACAGGGTATGCAAAACGTATGCTATTTTTGATATGTGTGTGTGTGTGTGTGTGTGTGTGTGTGTGTGTGTGTGTGTGTGTGTGTGTGTGGTTTCTTATATTGCAATTTTTTTTTTTTTTTTTTTTTTTTAATTTACTCATGTGTATTTTTTCCACCGTTCATAGTCTTTTCTTTAGTCATTTTGTAGTGTCTTTTTTTTTTGTGTGTGTAGCAACGGCTGATTGAAAACTGACCAATGTATGGCCAAATCTTTTCCGTTGTAAAATAAAGTTCGTTCGTTCGTTCGTTCGTTCGTTCTCTCTCTCTCTCTCTCTCCGTCGCTGTCTCTGTAGCTTTCTCAGTCTCTGTCTCGGTCCATACGACGTCTTTTTCTTTCTGTCTGCTCCCCTCCTCCCCGTCTTTGTCTGTATACCTCTGCCTATCTTTGTTTATTTTTGTCTGTCTGTGTGCATGTCTCTGTGTGCATGTCTGTGTGTGTGTGTGTGTGTGTGTGTGTGTGTGTGTGTGTGTGTGTGTGTGTGTGTGTGTGTGTCTCTCTCTCTCTCTCCCCCCCCCCCCCCCCCCCCCCCCCCCCCCCGCCTGTCTTTGTCTACGTCTGTTATTTGGTCTGTCTGTTTACTTTGTCTGTCTGTCTATCTGTTAGTCTGTTTTTGATTTTTCCTGACTCATACTCTGTCTCTCCTTCTCCCTCTGTCACTCCCTTTATGTTTCTCTCGCTCGACCCCCCCACCCCCACCCCCACCCCCTGTCTGCCTTATTGTCGCTCTCTTATTTTCTTTGGCTTCGTCTGTCTCTCTCACTCTGTCTTTCATTTTCTCTGTCTGTTCCCCTTCGTGTCTGTCTCTCTACATCGGACTGTCTGTCTGTCTGTCTTGTTGTTGTTGTTTTACTTCATTCGTCTCTTATGCTGTCTCCTCCACCACCACCCCTCCCCCCCCCCCCCACTCAACACACACACACACACACACACACACACACACACACACACACACACACACACACACACACACACACACTTCTCCCCTCTCTTTGTCCCTATCTTTCTCTCTTCACTTGCCCCCTCTCCTATTTGTATCTGTCTGTCTGTTACCTTGTCTGTCTTACTGTGTCCATCTTCTTTTCTGCCTCTCACGTGTGTGCGTGTAGTAACGGGCTGTCGTCACGGTGGTTGTTGTCGTGTGGGGGTTGTCTATGTATTCCTTACCCAGTGTTGCTGATGTTACCCCCCCCCCCCCCCCCCCCCCCCCCCCCCCCCCGCCAACGACCCCAGCAGTTCACACGACACCAGTCTCTCCAGTCCCACACATCAGACAGGCCTGTGTCACTTCTGGACAATATTGTGTACCCCCTGAAGGCCGTTATCTTACAAGTTGTGTTGTCTTTATAGTTGTAGCTACAGTGTTTTCTGCCTTCACACTTGTACAGTGCTTGCTACATTGTGAATATGCATCTAGCGGTGTTTATGGATCACGTGACTGGGGCAGTACCTGGCCAGCTGTATGATGAAGACGGGAAGTATTTGTCTGTCCCATAACTGATAAATATTGGTATGTCTGATCCGTAACTGCTAAATATTGGTTGCATTTGTCTGATCCATAACTGATAAATATCGGTTGTATTTGTCTGATCCGTAACTGATAAATATCAGTTGTATTTGTCTGATCCGTAACTGCTAAATATTGCTTGTCTGATCCATAACTGATAAACACTGGTTTTATTTGTCTGATCCATAACTGATAAATACTGGTTGTATTTGTCTGATCCATAACTGATAAACACTGGTTTTATTTGTCTGATCCATAACTGAAACATATTGGTTGTATTTGTCTGATCCAGAACTGTTGTTTTCCTAAAGTATTGTATAACCTGATCGTTTAAACATTGGTTTTATTTGTCTTATTCATAACTGTTGTTTTCCTGATGTATTGTGTAATCTGGCTGTATGAATAGTGCTCTTTCCCTGCACCCCCCCCCCCCCCGCCCCCCCCCCCCCCCTTGCCCTTACCCCTCCTGTCTAGCTGTATCTGTTGCTATGTCTGTATGTCTATAATTGTCTGTCTGTTTTACTTTGTCTGTCTGTCTGTCTGTCTGTCTGTCTGTCTGTCTGTCTCTCTCTCTCTCTCTCCTCCTTTGACTGTCGCCCCCCCCCCCCCCCCCCCCACACACACACACTCCCCCTTGTCGGTCTGTCTGTATGTCTTTCTTACTTTCCTGGCCTCAGTGTCTGTCTGTCTGTCTGTCTGTCTTTGTCTGTTTGCCCCTCCTCTCTCTCTCTGTGTGTGTGTGTGTGTGTGTGTGTGTGTGTCTCTCTCTCTCTCTCTCTCTCCGCCCCCCCCCCCACCACCACCACTCTTTTTGTCCCTCTTGGGACATGCATGGTACATGTGATTTCATGTATGTAGATTATGATCAAGGTGAGTTGTTGGAGCTGTAAATTCTGTACTAGATATTCACCTGTATGATGAACACGGGATGTATTTGTCTGATTTTATTACTGTAGTTTTCCTCATGTATTGTGTAAGCTGGCTGTATGTACATCGGTTTAGTTTGTCTAATTCATAACTGTTGTTTTCCTAATGTATTGTGTTATCTGACTGTACGGACAATGGTGTATTGGTCTAATTCATAACTGTTGTTTTCTTTATGTACCGTGTAATCTGTCTGCATGAACATTGCTTGTATTTGTCTCTCTTTCTCTGTCCTCCCTCCTGTCTGTCTGTGTCTGTATCTTTCTATGTGTGTCTGTCTACCTTTGTCTGTCTGACTGGTTTTTACTTTTTTCTGTGTCTCTTACTCCATCTGCCCCCCCCCCCTCTCTCTCTCTCTTTCTCTTTTCCCTCTCTATCTCTCTCCGTGTAAAGATCGCTTTTATGTGTCTACTTTATATAACTACTGGTTTTACTTTGACTGTGTAAGGATCGCTTTTATTTGTCTGCTTTATAACTGTTGGTTTTACTTTGACTGTGTAAGGATCGCTTTTATTTTGTCTACTTCATAACTGTTGGTTTTCCTTTGACTGTGTAAGGATCGCTTTTATTTGTCTACTTTATAACTGTTGGTTTTACTTTGACTGTGTAAGGATCGCTTTTATTTGTCTACTTTATAACTGTGGGTTTTACTTTGACTGTGTAAGGATCGCTTTTATTTTGTCTACTTCATAACTGTTGGTTTTACTTTGACTGTGTAAGGATCGCTTTTATTTGTCTACTTTATAACTGTTGGTTTTTCTTCTAACTGTATAGTGCAAGGGACGTAATCTAGCCATATGAACACCGGTTTTGTTTGTGTAGTTCATAACTACTGTTTTTCTAACTGTGTGAACACTGGATTTGTTTGTCTAAATCATCACTGTTGTTTTCTGTTGTAGTGATCTGGCTATGATGTAAATAGAGTTGATTTTTCTGGTCGTGTTCACTGTCATACATGAGTTTCCTGGAACACTCTACAGAATGTGTAGTTGGGGAGTTGTCTTTATTGGCTGTAATGTCTTTGATTTAAAAAAAAAATTTTCTCAAGTGATTTGAATTTGAGTTGGACATACTTAGTAAAAATATTACGTTTCTATGCCCCCCTAACCCCCCCCCCTCCCACCCTGAAAGTAGTTTTTTGTAGTATATAATGTTCTTCATTTTTTCCTCTAACAATTTGTTTTGGATTTGTTTTTGACAGAATACAAGCATGTAGATAATGTTCATAATGATCTTACCGAAACTAATATTGGTATGTGTGTCCAAGAGCCAATATCGGTATTCATTCTTTGTATGTCGCGTGAAAACCAACATAGAACGTTTCTGTTGTTAGACTGATTTCCTCTCTAAACAGAAGTGCTTTTGTGAGACTGTGGTTTCTTCTGTAAACAGAATTTCTGCTGTGAAACAATGACTTCTTCTGTAAATAAAAGTTTTGCTTGTACAAGTGTGTGTTTGTAGTTTGCTTCTGTACATGTGTGTGCGCTCATTTGTGTGTGTGTGTGTGTGTGTGTGTCTGTGTCTGTGTCTGTGTCTGTGCGTACGTGCGCGATCATGATCAATAATCCATGCACAGCATTCAGACAAGATTCTTCTACAGATTTCAACTTTACACATTTTGACACGCAAAATTAAATGAACTTGCAGATTTTTTATGCCTCAATTCAAACCGCAAGACCCACCTACATAGAAAACACAGACAAAGATTACAGTCACAGCACGATGTCTAAACACAAACTTCACATTCACGTCTTGGTTCATTAGTGTGTGATTACTGTACGTAGCTAAATGTTCCTTCGTTTCTGACACATCAATCAAGAGTTCAAATTCCATCTGGATGGAACATAACTAAGCACTTCCCCACAATGTGCGCATGCTCCAGTGACTAGCTATTTACCGAAAAATACATGACTGCTGGCGACAAAGGGAAATGTATTACGGAGGGAACATCACACAGTCTTGGTCTCCGCTCACAGTTAGTTAAAGGCACATTTCTTAACTATTCCAAGCTCACGTTTAGTTAAAGGCACATGTAAAGTAGTTTACGTAGGAACTCACTAACAGTTTACAACCAGGAAGCAATGACTACCATCGAATGGAAAAAGGTACTAAACGTCTCTCTACTCCAAGCTCACAGTTAGTTAAAGGGACACGTGTTAACTACTCCAAGCTCACAGTTAGTTAAAGGGATACGTGTTAACTATTCCAGGATCACAGTTCAATTCAATTCAATTCAATATAACTTTATTGTCTGTCGATGGCAGAAAATTTTCTTCTGGCTCGCACGCACACACACACACACACACACACACACACACACACACACACACACACACACACACACACACACACGCACACACACACGCACGCACGCACGCACGCACATACTCTCTCTCTCTCTCCATTTTAGCTTATGTGTTTTGAAGTAAACACGAACAATAAAGAGCATAATGACATGTTCCTCCCGTGAACTCAATGAGTTTGGTCATTTCACATTTCCCGAAAAGGCCGACTGCAAGATGTAAAGTAGTTTACGCAGAACTCACTAACAGTTTACAACCAGGAAGCAATGACTGACATCGTATGGAAAAAAGGTAGTAAACGCCTCTCTAACCCACGCCACTTACGCCGTGTTTACCAGATGACGGTAGGTGTGCACGCCTCCATTCCGCTTGTTATGTGTGGGATTTAGTCACTCGACATGTAATCGTGTTGTGACAGTGTCAAGTCAAGCCGTGCACACAACAGGAGGTGATTCTCTAGGTTACACAACACTAATAGCTTAGTTCGGCTAAATATAGCACAGAACGTTTGCTCCTTTTTAAATTTGTGTGCAGAGTTTGATAAAACAACAATTGACAGTCGGGAGCTGTTTGTTGGCTTTTCAAGTAAGTTTCATGCCAGGTAGTAGTGAAAACAGTGAAAAATGAGCCTGGCTTGTGGACTCAGTATTTGTATTCATGCGCGGCTGGCACAAAGAGCCTGCAGACGACAGAAGAGTGAGGCGGTAGACGGTCGCTGCTAGCATTGCAAAAAAGTGGAATATTGGAATTTGTTTAAATTTATCCTACACTTGAGTCTTTGGCTGCTGATTTTTTTGTGACATTTCTTCGTGAATTTTAAAGCATTTCTATGGTGTCATGCGCTGCGTTGTGTTTGATAGTAATATAATTATAGCAGTTTCTGTGAAATCCGTCTCTGGTCTGTGTAACCTGAATGTCAGTTACAGCCACACTTTCCGACGTTTCTAGTCAGTCTAACAAATCATTATGGGATGTTGTGATGGTGTCCAACATGGTACCGTTTAGACATATACACAGATACAGCCTCTCTCGGGAGAAGAGAGCCAACAGAAGGCTCGATGCGAAGCGAAAACCAGGCGTCCGTGAATAGTGTTGCTGTCAATCATCAGTGGGCAGAGCTTCGGGTCGTGTCATTTCATTTCCGCACGGCCAGTAGACGACATGCAGTGTGTTGCGTTCAGAGCTCTACTAATTACTAAGATAGTCTATATCGGTCTGTGTACTGTATGCGCACTCACAAGCGGAAGTGTTGCAAGTGTTAATGTCAAGTTGTATAATGTTGGTATGGACACATTTAAAGGGGACAACGCTACCAGGTGTAGGTTCACAGATCATTTTGAGATGTTTTCGTGCTATCTATCATCATACCACTTCCACACCTGGACAGTGACAGCGTCTGTGATGCTGGCACTGAGCCAACAGAAGCAGTACTCGATGACGCGGTGACCACACTGAGCGCTCCAGTCACGTAACAACAGTCGTAGAATCGAAATGTTGGGTCGCTCGCGGAAACTGTAAACAGCATTGTATCGCATTAAGAGCTGTACTAATCATCAAGATAGATTATGTCGAGCGTATAGGCGTACTCACGAGCAAAACTGCTCTAAAACGTAAGCTGACTTAGCACAAAGACGGAAATAGTCCGTGTAAAGGTCGGTAGTCTGCCGGCGTGGGTCTAGCAGGGTATTTAAGTTACACATCCCCTCCCCCGCCCCCATTTCCACCCATATTACCCGCCATACCAGAAAAGGCCTTGTAAAGTCTGTGTATTCTCGATGGCTCACTGGAGCCCCAGCAGTGCACGTGACCGTTCAGCGCGTAAGTGCATGGCTAGTCAACGTCAGTATGAGTCGTGAGAGCTCACTGCAGCACACGGGGGGTGGGTGGGTGGGTGGGTGTTTGGGGGTTTAACGTCCTTTTCCACCACATAGGGTGATATCATAGACGGGGCAACGATGAAAAAGCCAGCACAAATATTTGGCCCCAGCCGGGATCGAACTCAGCAGCACACGGGGGGAGGGGGAGGGGGAGAGCCGGGGTGACCGAATGGTAGAGCGTTGGACTTCTAATGCTCGGGTCGTGAGTTCGTATCCCGGCTGGGGCCAAATATTTGTGCTGGCTTTTTCATCGTTGCCCCGTCTTTGAGATCACCCGTATGTAGTAGAAAAGGACGTTAACCCCCCCCTCCCCCCAAACACCCACACACCCGCAGCACACGGGGGATAAACACGCTCCAGTATCATGGCAGACGAAAAGAGTCCGCCTGAGTCTTGTAACAGTTGTTATTGTTTACCAAACGTGTCTTATCCATGAATCCTATCTCGCGTAAGTCGGGCGAGTTCTTTTCGTCAGCCTGACGTCGGTGAGCTCTCCTCGTACTGCCCACTGCTCATCGTACTGCGCCGGTCACGTGTTTATCTCCCATGAAAAAACCGCGAGCGCGGCACCGCACGCATGCAGAGATTCTCGCGCAGTGATGGAGGTGACGTCAGCACAACAGGAAGATATAAAGGATATTCAGTTGGAATATTGTTACAGCTCAACGTCCGTACAATGACATACAGTATCATCTGGTGTTCAAGTCGGTCACGTGTTGGTGAATGTTGAGTCCTGCTGGGAAGATCGAGTTACAGGATTAAACAATAACTTTTGTAAGACTCCATCTAGAGGACTAGACATGTTACTGTTTTGATCAAACTTGTGTCGGTTTGTGTCAGTGCTCGTAGGTATCATGACAATGTGTTGTCTGGGGTGTAACGTTGGTGAACACTACGCGTGAATCAAGTGTGAGATGTGTACAACTGTATCGACAAACCGGTGTGTCGTCAGTATCGCGATACTGTCTTCTCTGAGGCGTAACACTGGTGAATAACACTACCCGAGAAGTAAGTGTGAAGTGTGTATGACTCTGTAAAGACAGCCTAGTGTGTCGCCAGTCCAGTGTGTCGTCAGTACAAAGACCTTGTATTCTCTGGGGTGTAACATTGGCAAATAACAAGATTTCAGTCTACGTATCACATCATGACACTGTGCCTGATATCTGGGGTTTCACACTGGAAAATAACAAGACTTCAGTCTACGTATCACACCATGACACTGTGATCTTCGCCAGTAGTGTCCGTCAGCCGTCTCTCTCCTGATAGAGACACACGAACGTGGAACAGGACCAGCACTCAGGTATGTTGTCTACACCTACGTGAAAAGGACATTTGCTGTTTCCCTCTCTACTTCCTCTCTTTGTTTTGATTACGACCTATACAGTACCTCTTTCATTGTCTACCTCATCTCTTTGTTTTAATTACAGTCTATACAGAACCTGTTTCACCCTCTGCTCTTTGTTTTAATTACAATCTACACGGACCTGTTTCACTCTCTACTTCATCTCCTTGTCTTTATTACAATCTACAACGACCTGCCTCATTCTCTGCTTCATCTCCTTGTCTTTATTACAATCTACAACGACCTGCCTCACTCTCTACTTCATCTCCTTGTCTTTATTACAATCTACAACGACCTGCCTCACTCTCTACTTCATCTTCTTGTCTTTATTACAATCTACAACGACCTGTCTCACTCTCTACTTCATCTCCTTGTCTTTATTACAATCTACAACGACCTGCCTCACTCTCTACTTCATCTCCTTGTCTTTATTACAATCTACAACGACCTGCCTCATTCTCTATTTCATCTCTTTGTTTTAATTACAATCTACACGGACCTGTTTCACTCTCTACTTCATCTCGTTGTTTTATTACAATCTACACGGACCTGCCTCACTCTCTACTTCATCTCTTTGTTTTAATTACAATCTACACGGACCTGTTTCACTCTCTGCTTCAAGCATCTCTTTGTTTTTATGACAAATTTACAAGGACCTGCTTTACTCCCCACGTCATCTCTTTACTTTTATTACAGTCTACACGCACCAGTTTCACTCTCAACTTCACTTCTTCGTTTTTATTACAATGTACAAGGACCTGTTTCACTCTCTACTTCATCTCTTTGTGTTTATTACAATCTACACGGGCCTGTTTCACTCTCTCCTTCATCACTTTGTTTTTATTACAACCTACAAGGACCTGTTTCACTCTCTATCTCATCTATTTTGTTTGTATTACAATCCACACGGAGCTGTCTCACACTCTACTTCATCTCTGATTTTATTACAATCTACAAGGACCTGTTTCACTCTCTACTTCATCTATTTTATTTGTATTACAATCTACGCGGACCTGTTTCACCCTCTACACATTTGACAAGACTTGCTATTTCGGCTTTTATATATCAAACTGTGGAATCCTGACAATGGATTGTGTAAATTTGACGTTTATATGGGTGATAAACCCAATTTCATTTGAACTTTTCTAAACATTTGAAGTTGCCTATATCTGCGTAACTATATATGTACCCAGCAAATAAAAGTAGAATTCACCTCACATTTACTTGAGATAAGGATTGTTATGCCACATGCCACATCTCCCCCCTCCCCCCACTCCCTTCCCGAATCCTGACATGAAGGAAGAAGAAACGGGGGAGGGGGGGGGGGGTATGAACGCCACATATTCCTATTCTGGGTATACACACTTCAAATGTCTATACACTTATCTGTATCTGTATCTGTCTGTGCCTATGCTGTGGATATTTGTAGAAAGGTTACTTCCAGGTACTGTAGAGGAATCCTACAGTAAAACAGTTAGTTTACAAGTGTTTACGGCCATTAATTTTGTAACGTTACATATTGACTTCATGTTCAACGTGACAAGAAGGAAGAAACTGGTCTAAATATGGCGGACCGGATCTGGGTATGTTAGTGGATAACAAGGCTGTGTGTCGCTGAGTAGTGTCACGTGTCCGTTGCACAATGGAATCCATTCGATATGTCAGAGTGGGCTGTGTTGGTCGAGCATTTTACATTCGCCCCTCTCTCTCTCTCTCTCTCTCTCTCTCTCACACACACACACACACACACACACACACACACACACACACACACACACACACTTGTTTATTGTGTGGTTATATCCGCCTGTCGAAGGAAAGGACTCCTATACACAGACACTGGATGAAAACTGATTCTACCCGCTTGAAAGTAATGTATTCCCCGGGTGGGTGTAAAACATCCTGACTACCAAGGTCGTGTTACACTCTGCCTGCAGGTAATAACGTTCGTCACAATACAGCGGACAAAAGACCCACACATTACCGTGACACCCAAAACCACACCGACATTTTGTTTTGAGTTTTGGTTGGTGATGTCCGTGCGTCACGTCCTATTCTGTCACATGGGACGGGACAACGAGGGAAATCCACTGGACAATTTAGTGTCTCAGCCGAGATTTGAACTCATGACAGTGCAACGATCTACAAGGTGTGGCTGTCAATATTCATGTGTTGTGTTGTGTAAACTTTAATAGGAAGAAACATTAACTTTAGAGAGATAATGGGCGATTTTTTTTTAATAAAGCTCAGACAGAAAATACATGGACAATAATATTACATTGCCAAATCATAATCCATGAAACTGCTTACGTTACCTCCGTAACCAAGGCAGCTTAACAATATCAACTAAGTGTTTACTCTGTCTCTGTACATGGCTGCTTGTGTGAGAGCTGACCGCCTAAGAGCAGCACAAATGGAGAAGGGGATGGGAGGTGGGTCAAAACCTGAAGTTTTCAAAGCAAAAAGGTTTCCAAGCCTGAACGTTGCTGCCAGCGGGAAATCGAGAATGGCATCACTATTCCGCTAATTGCCTCCCCCCCTCTTCCCCGCCCAGGGACACACACACACACACACACACACACACACACACACACACACACACACACACACACACACACACACACACACACACACACGCACGCGCACACACACACACACTGTCTCACACACACACACACACACACACACACACACACACACACACACACACACACACTTTTCGTGCAGTAACATCAGCCTGCATGAGAAAAGTCCGCTCCAACACGGATGAAAGATGACTCCACTGAAACCAACGTATTTCTAGCGCGAGGTTAAAGTTGAAAACAAGTCAAGATTGTGTTACACACAGTTGTAAGAGTTGATTACACCTATCACAATGCACCAGGCAAAAGACCCACAAGATACCTTGACACTCAAAAGCAGAGCAACATTTTACAGCACACGTGCTGTATGTACCCGGATCTGCGCACATCTACCCAGATCATCATCATTTATGGCAAAATGTCACGCAACCTTAACTATGCGTCTGCGATAGTAGGACACTGGTTGTGTCGTATAGTTTGTAGATTTCAAAATGTGTTTGTGTGTATGTAACAAACTTTGTATTTGAGTGTCACGTCAAGGTATAATGTTACAACTATAACAGAACGAGGAGAGCGACCTAGCCCAGCTGGTGCAGCGTTAGACTTTCAGTGCTCGGGGTTTTTTTTTAGTTCGAATCCCGGCTGAAAATGAATTACTTGTGCTGGCCGATCGTCATTAAGGCCGACCGTCGGGGGTTCTCTCCGGGTACTCCACCCCTCCGCCCCCCCCCCCCTCCCCGAGCGCTTTTGAAATGTTCAGCCCACACAAACAAAATAAAAATAAATACAAAATACAATTTCATAATACAATTCTAACATTCAGAGACTAAAAACTGACAGCTAGCACCACGTGATCGAATAGTGTTTAATGTCCAATGTGTGAGAGAATGCGTGTGAGTGCATGTGTTCAGTTCGCGGCACTTTGAGACAAGTACAGTATACGCCGGTTATAAGAAACTCGAGGAGGGGGGGGGGATTTTCTGGTTTCTTATATCCGAGATCCGAGTTTTCTTATATCTGAAAGTCGGATATAAGAAAGTATTTTGAAAAATATTTCTTGTAACCGAGTTCAGTGAAAAAAAAGGCTTAAAACATTTCTTTTTTCTCATTTCGTGTATGTTTTGCATTAAATTAAGAAATATCTGGTTTCTCTTAAAGACCTGCATATATATATATATATGTGTGTGTGTGTGTGTAGAGTTAATATACACCAGTGCGCTTGTTTCCTTCAATATCAGATTTTTTGTTGTTGTTTGAACATGAAAATACTGTTTTTGCTTCCCAACTGTAGCGCTGGCGGTCATGTGGTAAAGAAAAAAAAAAAAAAAAAACCAAACCAACCAACCAACCAGCCAACCAAACAAACAAACAAACAAGGAGGAACGGCCCCGTCCTACAAAGTTGTTTCTCCAAACTTCATTTTATTTTGTCTTTGTTGTTGTTGTTGCCGGTTCTCCCCTCTTCAAGTTGTACCAATGACACTAGATCCTCTACGACCTCGACCGATTAGCCACGTGACTGGGGGTGGGGCCGGGTGGGGGAAGAAGGGAGGGAGAGAGAGAGAGGCAGAGAGAGAGAGAGGGTGGGTGGGTGGGTGTTTAGGAGTTTAACGTCCTTTTCCCCCACATAAGGGTGATATCAAAGACGGGGCAACGAGAAAAAGGCCAGCATAAATATTTGACCCCAGCGGCCAGGATTCGAACTCTCGGCCCAAGCATTGAAAGTCCAACGCTCTACCATTCGGCCACCCTGGCTCCCCAGAGAGAGAGAGAGAGAGAGAGAGAGACGTCAGTTCCGTGATCTAAATATTTGCCGTCAGCCTCAGGCAGGTCGTCATACAGAGAGAGAGAGAGAGATGACGTCAGTTCCGTGAAGTAAACTTTCGACGTCAGCCTCTAGCACTGAGATCGTCTGAGGATGCTTGTTCATGTCTTGTGATTTCCCTGTTGGCTGTGTGACTTCTCCGACTGAATTATTTTTCACATGAAATCTGGAAGATCTAGAGGGCTGATGAAATGTCGGAAGCAGTGGCGATACTTGCAGATTTTGTCTGTGAACCAAACATTTGACGTCAGCCTCACGCTGCTCGTCTGACAGATGATACTTCTACATATCTTGTGATTTCCTTGTTGCTTTTGTGACTTCCGTGACTGAATTAATTTTGACATAAAATCTGGAAGATCTAGAGAGCTGATGAAACGTGGACTTAAGTGCCTTGGTTTGTACGTACGAAATTGCAGTATTGGAACTTTTTTGACCGGCGCTTCTCGCAGAAACGTGAAAAATGTGTTTATCTAAAAGCTCTGCTATTCTTAATACTAAAGCTATAATAGTGCAGCAGTTTATGTGATATGTGCAGTTGGCACAAGTGACGGAATGATGAGTAATTTGAAGGAGTCTTTTCACAGATACTTGGCCTTATATGCAAACCACCCCTACCACGGAAATATATTTCTTACACAAAACCTGTCAGAGCTACATAGCTGTGCTACGAAAACAGGCAGTATAATTGGATGATCTTCCCAATTTCAGAAAATGAAGCCATTTGAACATTTTTTTCGAAAAAAAGAGCTAAGGAGAGAAAGAGAGAGAGAGAAATGAAATGAAATGAAATGAAATTTATTCCAGAGGGCCATGCCCCTTTTGGAAGGGGGAAATGCACATGCAACAATAGTTTCCAGACAAACTCACGAAGTACTTGAATACGAACGTTAAACGACGTTTGTAGAACGGCATAATCTATCAAACTATTCAAAGCGTACTCAGACTTTTATCTTTATGAGATGAGACTCTTACAGCTCTAAAGCTTCAAGACTCAGCCGTTGCTCCTAAACATGTCTACATAACTGAACCATCGGCATGTACATCAAGATAAAGATTATATCTGCAGACTAGTTGTCATTTTTTCTCAGGATAGAGCTGTATCACGCGACTTAAAGGCATAATGCAGAAATAGGCACATATTCTTAATAGTGTCTGTATTTCTAGAAGCGAATAGCATCGCCAATCTGAAAGCATTTGGGTTTGCGTAAAATTTCTTTGCAATAAAGCGTTTCCTTAAGCCACTGAAGAAAGGGCAACACAAAACAAAATGTACTTCATCCTCTACATCATCGCCGCAAAGCTTGCACATTAAGTCCTGTGGTCCATGCCTTTTATACCTATACGAATGTACAGCATTGTCAGAAATACCAAACCGAAACTTGGTCATGATGTACTTGAAATGCCTGTCAGTATCAATGCTCAGGTATAAAGGGTCAATGTTTACATCTGTGCAGAACGTTTTGTAGAACTGAAACCTCTCACTCTCACTCACATGCTCGTTCCATTCTTGCCATCTGTTATCTATCAGTCTTTGTTTAAACTCACGCAAAAATTCTTTCTTCCTTCCCACACCTTGCTCCATCCACACAAAGCCAAACCCATGTTTGAACAGGCACATTCTCACATGCGATGCCCAGGTTTGTCTGCCCCGCTCGTCCTGGTCTCGAAGCATCACATAGGCTTTTTTCGGTAACCTTTCATCTGGCATTTGTAAAATCTTGAACCAATAACGAATGGTGTTAAGGGCGAGGGTTATCGTTACTGGGTATCTATTTAGTTCTTTGTACACTAAGTCATTTGGAGTCCTCTGCGCCACCCCCAGTAGCTTCTTCAGAGCAAAAAGATGGACCTTTTCACAGTTCGATGCTGCTTTATCCAGACCCCAGACTTCAGAACCGTACTGCATGATGGGGAATATTTGAGTATCAAAAAGCTTCAGGACAACTTCAGTCGAATGATTATTATAAGTACGTAACCTGTGCATAATATACAACAAAGCTCTTTTTGCTTTACAAGCCAGGTCCCTGCAAGCAGCCTCAAAACTGAGACGTGTTGTGAAGAAGATGCCTAAGTATTTGTAAGCATTTACAACTGGCATTATCTGACTGTCAAACACCCATCTTTCCCTTGCACCTAAGTAACCCCCATTTCTGAAGACAACAATATTGCTTTTGTCAAGGTTTACTTTTAAAGACAAAGAGCGGGCAGAGCTCTGTAGGTTGTTTAACTGGGTTTGTAGACCAATAGGCGTTTCCGAGAGTACGACCACATCATCTGCCAGAAGCAGAATGAACAGTTCAAGGGCGTCTGACGAGGAAAAGATAACTCCATGCCTGCCCTTTTGTATCACATCTAATGCCAGCTCATTGATAAAGAGGGAACATAGGATCGGACTGCACGCATCCCCTTGTTTCAAACCAGAGGCGCAATTAATGGCCTGATTAAGCTCAGATCCACATCTAATTCTTGCCTTTACACTCGCGTACATACTTTTAATACATCTGAAGAGTCTCCCTTTTATCCCATTCTTCAACAGTACTGGCCAAAGCAGATTCCTATTGATAGTATCAAAACATTTCTGAAAATCGATGAATGCGACATATAGTTTTTTGAAGTTTCTGAGCTGTTTTTGAACACATGCAAGAAGGGTGAAAATATGATCCACAGTGGAATAGCGCCGCTTAAACCCAGCCTGCATTTCTCCTGTAATATTGTTCTCCTCTACCCAGGCCTGAAGGCGGCTGTTAATAATGGACCCATACACCTTGCTACTGACGTCACATAGACTGATACCCCGGTAGTTACTAGGGTCGTTTACGTCCCCTCTCTTGTGCAGAGGAAGGATGACAGATTCAGTCCAGTTATCAGGGAAGATGCCTTTTTCAAATAACGCATTCAAAAACTTAACAAGAACAGGTAATGTGAAGTCCTGTGCATACTTTAGTAATTCTCCAATGATTCCGTCTGGTCCACTTGATTTTTTAGGTTTTATTTTTCTCAAAGCAAGGAGAACTTCTTCTTTAGTAATAGGGCGGTTAAATGCTAAATCATTCTCATCAGACCGGTCATCATCTACGTCTTCATCTATACGTCTTCTATATCATCAGAGAGAGAGAGAGAGAGAGAGATTCTGAGTTATTCAGTGAATAATCTAGTCTTACCAACGAAAAATTTTGGGAACACAAGTTTTATTTTTTTTCTTTTCAAAGTGAATAATGTAATCATGATTATGTACGATTTAAGAATTAAAATAAAAACAGATTGCTGAATGTACTGCCTGTACAACTGTTTAGTAAATAAAAATAAAGTTTTCATTTCTGTCAGTCTTTTAATTGTTCTCGTTCATGTACATTTACTGTACTGTAGTTGTGCATGCATACTCTTATGCAACGCTAACAACACGTTCGAAGTGATGACACAGATTACGAAGGTAGATCTTGTGTTTGCTCACTTCTATCCCGGGTAGGGGGAAGAGTGGGGGTGTGTGACAACCACTTCCTGGAGATCGGAGATATTGCAGTGTAGACAACAACAGAAAAGAAAATCATGCGCAATCATGTGCCTGTCCTAAGTGACGCCAGACCTGACCTGTTTTCTTAGAATGAGTGAAATTTTCTTGGAAATGTACTTTCGGTTTCTTATATCCGAGTTTTTGTATCAAGCGGGACAAGAAATTTGCTTTCCTAAAACCGAGTTTTCTTATAAGCGAGTTTCTTGTATCCGAGTTTTTGTAATACATAATAAAGAAGAGTTTGGCCGGGGGAAAAAAATTCGTTAATTCGTTAAAATAACCGAGTTTTCTTATATCCGAGTTGCTTATATCCGGCGTCCACTGTAGTTGGGTAATGCGCGTGTATAATACACATTGTTATTATTGTTAACATTGATCTATGTGTATATTACACGTGGATCTCCGTATATAATACACGTTGTTATTATTGTTAACATGGATCTACGTGTATATAACACGTGGATCTCCGTATATAATACACATTGTTATTATTGTTAACATGGATCTACGTGTATATTACACGTGGATCTCCGTATATAATACACATTATCATTATTTTCACATGGATCTTCTTTCTTCTTTTTTTTTTTTTGGGGGGGGGGGGGGGGGGGGGACGGGGCATGCAGCTTGTCGACATGTCTTGCTTGTTGACAGCATTGTCTGTTTTGTTCGGGAAAATTGTTTTGAAGGAGGTGTGCTGCGTGACATATGTAGGATCCAATAATTATGTGGAAGTTAGTTGTAGCCAGGTATATGGCCTACACTACTGTGTGGACACAATGTTGATTTATCAAACAAATCGGACAGCTGGTGAAGACGCAACCAGCAGGGTGCATGCGTACTGTGCACAAGATAATGCCGACCCCCCCCCCCCCCACCAGCCCCCCTTTTGCCACCCTCCAATAATAATAATAATAGAATGAAAACACCAATGTGTGACGTCTTCTTCTTGTAGTGCTGGGATCAATGTTTCATAGTGGGACTGAACACAACCATCTTTCCACCGCCTCATGGTTATTATGTATGTGTGTCACTGTTGACTGTTCACGACCCGACTGCGTGAGAATACCGGTAGACGTGTCATATTACAGGCCTAGGCCCATAATGATGTAGTTCTATTGCAGTCTCCCACACGTCATACGTTGTGATAACGTAGTCCAGGGAATTCGCGATCTTTACATAAAGTGAATTAGGCCTCTGCATTATCAGAAATTGAACAAACTGAATAAAGGAGGAGACTTTTTTTTTTTTAAAGATCTATGTCCGTCAGTCCGTTCATCCGTTCAAACTGCGGTTGACAAACAAGAAATTTATCATTCACTATCCCCGACCCCCCATGCACTTCACACTTAGAGAGCGTGCGTGCGTGCGTGCTCGCTCGTAGATAGATAGATAGATAGATAGATAGATAGATAGATAGATAGATAGATAGATAGTGTTGTATTTTTCTCCTGCTATGTCGCTCTCTCGGTGCACTCGCAGAGAAGACACGGGATACAACAGAGTAGAACTCCAATGCTTTATTAACAGAAGATGCGCAAGAACAAACTCATGAAAGAGGAAGAACCCAGAACGCTGTGCAGTGCTGCTTATATACTAACAGGTCAGATCTAGAACATTCTGTAACATACTGGCAAGTACGGAATCTTTCTGAGGTTACGTAATCTGCTGACGTCACTGCACTCGCATGTTCTGGGATGGTCTAGAAATTTCCATCGAAATGCAGTGACTTTTCGCGATCTCTACAACAGATAGATAGATAGATAGACTCTTATGTAGCGGTATTCTGCGGCCCGGGGGTAGTGTGGCAGAACCAAACAATGAACGGAACTTTTTAATCTCACTCACGTAGGTACACAAACAATAAAGGAAACTAAACCTAAAACATACAAAATCACACTCGCATCAGCAATAAATACAAGCATGGATTATGTCTGTCCATCTAAGTACGTGTTCAAGAAGGGTAACTGTTAATAAAGACATCGAATTGAACTTCATGTCAAATTCATAATCAGTCAGAAATAACCTATCCTGATATCAATACATACATCAACTATAATGAATAGCAAATGGTGAATACTTGAAATAGATCGAACGCAACATGCAGTGATATCATACAATTACATCATGCATTATGTACAATCAATATGTATAAACATAATAACCACCTACCCTGGGAGAAACACACATGGGGTTTGACAGACAACTACCGGCTCCGCTCCAGTAAGTCAACGTGTGGATATAGCCTGAATTGACACGATACTACCATTACTATATCTCAAATACTAACTGCATAAAGTGATACTAACAGACTAACAAAGTCACGAGCAACTAACCTCAATATGTAAAACCAATATCAATTCCTCCCAAAACTGGCAAAATATAACTGCTTCCAAAGAGTGACTAACTGGTTAACACTAATCACACCTTTACAAGTTAGTTAGTTAGTTATTTAGGGCTTAACGCCGCGCAAGCAACAAAGACTATGTCGCGGCTTCACACCTTTACAAACTTAGATTACTTTCTCTGTACAAACATTCGGCTGCTATTTGTTCATACTCACCCATTCATTGATAAATACATGTATAAACAATCAAACATATATCAAACTCACCAGTGACTCAGTACAAAGACAGGTATCCCATATGCAAAACAACAACAACAACAACAACAACAACGACAACAAAAAGCAACAATCAAACACCAAATTCTGCTTGACAAGAAGACCCGAAGCAAGTCTTTTCACTTCTCTCTACACAACTCAAAACTCAAACGCCTTGGTGAACTGTACTCACACAATACACTGCGCAAAACAGCTGGAATGGTAAAACACAATGGTACATGTACAATACTCCCGACCAGAATCTGTACTCCGACCATACTAACTAAATACTAACAATTGTAAGTTAACATGAATGTAAATCACATAATTTATTCGAGTACAATGTAGACAGATCCACACTGAACTGTAAATCACACGTTGTGTGTACTCCCTACCACACTTGCAATATACAGCACAGGTACAATACTATAGGCTCTCTATACTGTAAACACAGCACAAGTACAAGACTATAGTCTCTCTACCGTAGACACAGCACATGCAAGTACAAAGACTAGATTCTCTACTGCAAACACAGTACATGCAAGTACAAGATTAGACTCATTACTGTAAACACAGCACAGGTACAAGACTATAGTCTCTCTACCGTAGACACAGCACATGCAAGTACAAAGACTAGATTCTCTGCTGCAAACACAGCACATGCAAGTACAAGATTAGACTCTCTGCTGCAAACGCAGCAAATGCAAGTACAAGACTATACTCATTACTGTAAACACATCACATGCAAGTACAAGACTAGACTCATTACTGTAAACACAGCACAGGTACAAGAATGTACACTTATTACTGTAAACACAGCATATGCAAGTACAAGACTAGACTCTCTACTGTAGACACATCACAGGTACAAGACTGTAGACTCATTACTGTAAACACAGCATATGCAAGTACAAGACTAGACTCATTACTGTAAACACAGCACATGCAAGTACAAGACTAGCTCTACTCTCTACTGTAAACACATCACAGGTACAAGACTGTAGACTCATTACTGTAAACACAGCATATGCAAGTACAAGACTAGACTCATTACTGTAAACACAGCACAGGTACAAGACTGTAGACTCATTACTGTAAACACAGCATATGCAAGTACAAGACTAGACTCATTACTGTAAACACAGCACATGCAAGTACAAGACTAGCTCTACTCTCTACTGTAAACACATCACAGGTACAAGACTGTAGACTCATTACTGTAAACACAGCATATGCAAGTACAAGACTAGACTCATTACTGTAAACACAGCACAGGTACAAGACTGTAGACTCATTACTGTAAACACAGCATATGCAAGTACAAGACTAGACTCATTACTGTAAACACAGCACAGGTACAAGACTGTAGACTCATTACTGTAAACACAGCACATGCAAGTACAAGACTGTTGACTCATTACTGTAAACACAGCATTTGCAAGTACAAGACTAGACTCATTACTGTAAACACAGCACATGCAAGTACAAGACTAGACTCTCTACTGTAAACACAGCACATGCAAGTACAAGACTAGACTCTCTACTGTAAACACAGCACATGCAAGTACAAGACTAGACTCTCTACTGTAAACACAGCACATGCAAGTACGAGACTAGACTCTCTACTGTAAACACAGCACATGCAAGTACAAGACTAGACTCTCTACTGTAAACACAGCACATGCAAGTACAAGACTGTAGACTCATTACTGTAAACACAGCACATGCAAGTACAAGACTAGACTCTCTACTGTAAACACAGCACATGCAAGTACAAGACTGTAGACTCATTACTGTAAACACAGCACATGCAGTACAAGACTAGACTCATTACTGTAAACACAGCACATGCAAGTACAAGACTGTAGACTCATTACTGTAAACACAGCACATGCAAGTACAAGATTGTAGACTCATTACTGTAAACACAGCATATGCAAGTACAAGACTAGACTCATTACTGTAAAAACAGCACATGCAAGTACAAGACTAGGCTCTCTACTGTAAACACAGCACAGGTACAAGACTAACCACACAATTGTAAACATGCACAGTAAAATCATTACTGGCAAAATACCAACCAGTCTGTTCAATATACCCACACATATCTGTACATTGATGGAAACTGACGATGATCGATTTCATCCGTCTGTTGTGTATTGCCTGCTGAAGCAGAGAGAGAAAGGAAGAGAAACTTGTCTGTACTATGTATTATGATGAGTTGTACTCACTGTTAGCATGACTTTCTTTCATTACTGACAAAATCAGACGCAGCCACAGATAGTGTTGTGTACAGTTTATAAACTGTAAAATAATAATACTACATGCAATAGCAATAACGGCGGAAGATGGAATTTCCACTTCCCCTCGCCCCCCCCCCCCCCCCCCCCCCCCGTTCCGCTGCCCTTGAATACTACTCTTACTACTGTTGATATAAAACATATGTTAATAAACGTTTTCTTAACTTTGTGTCTACACTAATGAATTTCTCCATTCCTCCACTCAGAATGGCCACAATCTTCTGCTAAAATACAAAATGGAAAAGTGCAAAAGTAACCCTGAAGGAAAACGCCAACAGTTCGGGGACAGTCAGTGTAGTCGGTGTGGACAGGTCGGACATGATGCAGAAAACTGTCCTACATGTGGTTTGTGTGGACAGGTCGGCCATGATGCAGAAAACTGTCCTACATGTGGTTTGTGTGGACAGGTCGGCCATGATGCAGAAAACTGTCCTACATGTGGTTTGTGTGGACAGGTCGGCCATGATGCAGAAAACTGTCACGAATGTGGTTTGTGTGGACAGGTCGGCCATGATGCAGAAAACTGTCCCATATGTGGTTTGTGTGGACAGGTCGGCCATGATGCAGAAAACTGTCCTTCATGTGAGTTGTGTGGACAGGTCGGCCATGATGCAGAAAACTGTACCATATTTGGTTTGTGTGGACAGGTCGGCCATGATGCAGAAAACTGTCACGAATGTGGTTTGTGTGGACAGTTCGGACATGATGCAGAAAACTGTCACGAATGTGGTTTGTGTGGACAGTTCGGCCATGATGCAGAAAACTGTCCCATATGTGGTTTGTGTGGACAGGTCGGCCATGATGCAGAAAACTGTCACGAATGTGGTTTGTGTGGACAGTTCGGACATACTGAAGAACAGTGTACCGAATGTGATTTGTGCGAACAGTTCGGCCATGGTACAGAAAACTGTCCCAATGCTTGTCGTCTGTGTAAACAGGTCGGCCATACTGCAGACAACTGTCCCAATGCTTGTCGTCGCTGTAGACAGGTCGGCCATGATACAGAAAACTGCCCCGAATGTGATTTGTGCGAACAGTTCGGCCATGATGCAGACAACTGTCCCAATGCTTGTCGTCTGTGTAGACAGGTCGGCCATACTGAAGACAACTGTCCCAATCTTTGTCGTCGCTGTAGAAAGGTCGGACATACTGTGAAAAACTGTCTCGATTGTCGTCAGTGTGGACATTTCGGTCATACTTCATCAGACTGTTCCTATGTTCTGTGTCATCGCTGTGAATGGCGTGGCCATAGTGCACCAGACTGTCCCAGTTTCCCGTGTCATCGTTGTGGACAGGACGGTCATGTTGCTTCAGAGTGTCGCGACAATATCTCCAACATCCCCTCGGCGTCAGTGCAGAGCCAAAGCCAGCAACAACCATCCTCCCACACTCCCCATAGTGGAACACAGCAACAACCATCCTCCCACACTGGAACACAAGGCCAGCAGCCAACATGTCAGGTTTGTGGATAATACCTTCAGCTTGTTATAATGATTACTATTATTATAGTTATACTCCATTCTTGTAAGTTCGAACGGTCAAACACTGTGCCCCTATGGAGAACAAAATTATGTCGTTTTGAATATTCTGACCCGTGGGGTTATGCCCAAACCACCTGGCTATGCGCAAAAAAAGCTGTCTCCGTAGCAACAGTCTGTATATTGTTTTCTGTTCCAGTAAATCGTCACGGAGAACTTTGGTAAAGTCGAATGGCGGACAAAATCCACGGATTAAACGAATGATTCAAACATTACACACTGTCTTGGGGAACAGTGTAGCAGACTAAATCAATGAACGATGATTTGTACGGGAATTCTGTCAGTGAAATCGACAATGTCGTCGTACATATCTAGGCCATAAAATCAGCATAGGGGATTTTCTTCCGAGCTCCGAGTTTTAACAGAGTTCAGTTCCAACTGACCAGCTAGTATGTTAAAGGGACAGTCTGTAGGATGTTTAGGCTCACATATCATTCTGAGCTGTTTCGTGATGTCTAGCATCACACCACTTAGACACCTGCACAGTGACACCATCTCAAATGCTGGCAATGAGCCAACAGAAACGTACTCGCTAATGCGGCTAACACTGAGCGAAATTGCTGTATATTCAGGCGTAGAATTTGAATGCTTGGCTGCGCACGCAAAGTGTTACCAACAGTTTCGCATTAAGAGCTCTACTCATCATCACAATCAGAATATTTCCAGCGTACAGGCGCACTCACAAGCGAAACTGTACCAAAACATAAGTTGGCTTAGTTACCATGGCAACAGTCCGCTTAAACTAAAGGCAGGTGATATGTATTCCCTACACATGTATCTGTCTGTCACCTGACAAAGTTCATGTAGTATAAAAGGTGGCCTATCAAAAAATGGCTGAAAACGGACACACACGTTTGAAATGACAAGAATTACCTGTACTGAACTCTTGTGATGTACGCATGATTCAGAATATGTTCCCTTCTTATAAGTGTAGAGGAAAATTATAAAATATCAATCAGTCAATCAATCAATCAATCAATCAATCAATCAATACTTTATTAATCCCTTCCGGGAAATTAAATGTCTGCCGGTGACATACAAACAGGACATAAAAGAGTTCTTAAAAGAGACATAAAACATAAAACAATTTATCACCATAACACACATTTCATAAATTATCACATACACATGTATCACAGACTATATAGAGCGAACGGCCTCCACCCCCCCCCCCCCCACCCCCCCCCCACACACACACCGTGGCACACGCGCGCGCGCACACACACACACACACACACACACACACCACCTCTCTCTCTCTCTCTCTCTCAGCAGGAGTGCCTCTGGTGGACGTTGTTTAAAAACATGACTGCTGTTGGTACAAATGAATTTTTGTAACGCTGGGTTCTCACGTTAGGCATTCTCAGTCTACCACTGTCCATCCGTCTGCTGTCAAACTCCCCATACAGGGGGTGTGTTGCGTCGTTGCGTATAGTCGTTAGTTTGTCCGTAAGTCGTCTGTGATAGACCGAGGAGAAAATAATTATGCATCCTTTCATTTTCCGTGAATCTGCAGAGAAATCATCCGACGTGGGGAAGTTTTCTGTCTGTGGAAGACATGGTCGTGCATTGAATCAAAGCAACTAAACTACTCACGTACTGTAGTCTGGTAAAAATGTGCAACAGAACCTGCTGACTTCATGTAATTATTTCTTTCTCTTTTTGTAGACACAGGTTCCGATCTCACTGCGGCAGTGTGTGAGACAGTGGTATCCAGACCTGTTACAGCGGACACACTTCCTGCCGCACGTCTACATGCACCGCGTGCAGCACGAGACACAGGTGGTGGCTGGGCTGGAAGTCAACGTCCCACAGACACCTGTAAAGGTACCGCCTGCCGGTTCACCTGGACCTCACCTGGTGGAGACTGACGTTCGTGACGATAGGGCACAGCAGCACGTCTTGTTTTGTCTTAGAGAGATGTCGGAGGCCAACAATGACGTCATGTTTGTCTTGTCTCAGCTCCAGTTTGGAGATTACCTCAATCAGCCGTGTTACGCCCCGGCGGCCAGTCAGTTTCCACGACCCGCCGATTTGAGAAATCAAAACCTTCAAGGGGACTTTGATGTTCTCATATTGCACAGAAACTTGGGGTTGATTGCGGGAGAAATCAAATCCGTGGGGATCAGAGCCGAAGAACAAAAACTGACGGATCAACAGCTTGAGGACGACGTGTTGAACACGCTAAGAAAGATGCTGAAAATGCCCAAGAAACCAGCAACTGGACGACGGCAACCACCGAAGGGGCAGCTAAAAAAGTCAGAGGAGGTTCTCAGTTACATAGTGAGTGATCTTCAGCCTGCTCCCAGAATTCAGACGACGTTGATTCTGCCCTACATCACAAGCACCGTTCTTCAGGCAGCACTGGGAAAGGACAATAACGTCAGAGAGGTGATGCTAATGTCATTTTCATTTTGTAAGTGGAACAGACCATACTTCGTCTGGATTGAACTTTTCAGTTCTTGTTTTGGGAAATAACCTGTGTCAAAAATGATATTAATTTTTGATATTGCGTCTGTTAATAGAGTGCTTATTTCCTGTTGTCCAGAAGCAACCTTCTCTGGGTATACAGAGAATCAATACAGGATATCCCACGGTCTCATTACAGGCCGTGTACAGATATCTGGATATCCCACTCACTGTGTGTCTCCGTTACAGGCCGTGTATAGATATCTGGATATCCCACTCACTGTCTGTCTCCATTACTAGTCGTGTATAGGTATCTGGATATCCCACTAACTGTGTCTCCATTACTAGTCGTGTATAGGTATCTGGATATCCCACTAACTGTCTGTCTCCGTTACTAGTCGTGTATAGGTATCTGGATATCCCACTCACTGTCTGTCTCCATTACTAGTCGTGTATAGGTATCTGGATATCCCACTCACTGTCTGTCTCCATTACTAGTCGTGTATAGGTATCTGGATATCCCACTAACTGTCTGTCTCCATTACTAGTCGTGTATAGATATCTGGATATCCCACTAACTGTCTGTCTCCGTTACACGTTGTGTACAGATATCTGGATATCTCACTGTCTGTCTCCATTACAGGCCCTCCGTACAGAGCTAGGTTTGCCTCAGACAGCGGACCCTGCCCACTACTGTCTCTGTTCGGACCAAATGTCTGATCGTCACACGCCACACCACGTCACAGCTGACGTCATACAAAATATCACCAGTTGGTGGACACGGTGTGTAGCAGGGGCCGGGCCGGACCCCGCCATGACGGATGACGTGTATGAGAACCTTGTGGCCAGGTAGAGTACAACTCGAAATGATTAATTAGTGCCGATGTTGTTTTAGCCTAACTAGATACTGCTGTACACCAATGAAGCTTTCAGATAAAGAAACAGGTACCACAAGTGCTTGTCCAGGGAAGCAGCCGTCATGGTTTTTGCCCTCGAAGTACATCTTTCGCTTGGTTTTAACAAAGTTAACCATTATGTGTTCCCTCTGTGTCCGTTGTTTACTCGGAACCCCGTACATTTATAAACAGATTTGCGGGTCCGGCGACTGTAGTGAGGATCTTCTGTAAGACCGAGCCCCGGTTACACGTGACAGACTTACGTTCTGCCGGACAGTTCGTCTCCCATGTCGCCGACAGGATGTCACAAGTTGCATTATATCCTGAACAGGTAAATATCTACTCTATATTACCGCCTGTCAGCAAACTGTGACTCTCTACCCTTATCACGTGATTCTTTACTCTGTACCATTACTCTCTACCCTTATCACGTGATTCTTTACTCTGTACCATTACTCTCTACCCGTATTAGTGCACCATTGTCATTCTCTCTTTCACACAAACAACGCATGGCGGTGCTTCTGTAACCAAGTGGGGAGCCGAGATAGCCGAATGGTAGAGCGTTGGACTCTCATTGCTCGCGCCGTGAGTTCGAATCCCGGCTAGGGCCAAATATTTGTGCTGGCCTTTTTCTCGTTGCCCCGTCTTTGATGGAAAAGGACGTTAAACTCCCAAACACACACCCACCCACCCTGTAACCAAGTGTTTTATATTGACGTACGTCAAACTACACACACACACACACACACACACACACACACACACACACACACACACACACACACACACACACACACACACACAGTGTCACTTCTTCGGAAACACGGAAAACAGAAAGAAATAAAATAAACACTAAATTCTGTTCGATGTATCCGCTGCTAGATCTGCTGGCAGACATGATTGCCACTTTACATGTTCCCCACCCTTTGTCGTCACCAGCTAGATCTGATCAACATGGCGCCTGACCTTGCCTATCTCGCCGGACCGCCAGGGACTGGGAAAACTCTCACTACAGTAATTATGTCCCTGGAGTGGCTGCGGCAAAACGGGACCGTGGACATCCTCAGCTGGTACATAACGAGCCTTGCCGCCGCCCACCTGATCAAGCAGCAGCTGGAGGAGACGGCCCGGCTGATACTGGGAGAACAAGCGGCCAGTCGTGTCCACCTTCATGACAACCTGGAGGAGGACGGAGCTGTGGACAGACTAGTGGCGACGCTGACGGCCAGACCAACATCCGACGTCTGTCTTATCGCTGATGAGGCGGAAGGCTTCGGGTACGTTGTTTGTTTGTATTCATGTGTTAATTGACTTTGTTATGACATTCAGTATATTGTTTATTCATAGGTTTCCACTTTCACTTCGGGAAAGCACATTAAAACCGAAAAACGAAAACAAAACAAAATCTAAACTAATCCGTAACCACGCAAACAAACAATTAGTAAAGTAAACGAGTAACAGAGAGAGAGAGAGGGTGAGGTGGGTGTTTGGGAGTTTCACGTGAGAGTGAGAGAGAGAGAGAGAAAGAGAGAGAGAGATGTCCGCCATTCTCTGGCCGTTCCTGCTTTTCATTTCCTCCACTCCTGTTTAATGAAATAACGACAGTACTATGTCATTACCAACACACACACACAAACACACACACACACACACACACACACACACACACACACACACACACACACACACACACACACACACACACGGCAGTGCTGCCATAGACAAGTGATTAATATTGACGTCAAACTTTTTGCTTCGGGGAATGTGAAGTATTGCGTCAGAGCTGTACATTTTTTTTTTTACGTCACTAACGTTTGCGACAAGAAAACTGATGGACGTTTTCTACTCTCCATGGACGTTAGAACTCAAGTCATGTCTTCAGCCTCAGTCTGCTAGTTGTCTGTCCGCTGTCACTACACTGTGGGGTTTGTTGTTAGTGGACTCCAAATTTGCTGATTTTGTTTTGTTTTGTTTTGGTTTGAAAATTTCTTACAGTCGTGCAGTTGACTTGTTGATCTGTAGAGTTACCGGTAATATTTCTTTGTTTATCAGTTCTTCATTTATTGGGATTTTTGTTTAGTGTTTGTTGTTTTTGTGGTTGTTGTTGCTGTCGCTGGCGTGGTTGAGGTCGTCGTCGTTGTTGTCGCTCTTATTATTGTGGACGTGGTATTGGTGGTTGTAGTTATGGACTAAGAGATAACTCTCTCTCTCTCTCTCTCTCTCTCTCTCTCTCTCTCTCATGGTTGACGTCATCCACTAACCATCTTCTCCATTCTCTGTAACAGTGACCAACTGGATGTCCTGTACCGAGCGCTAGTCAACAAGAAGATGAACGTCAGGCTGTGGGCAGCAAGCCTACAGCCTGGCCGCGCACCCTCATGTCTACAGGATCAAGTTCACACGATGACAACTCCCTTGCGCTGCCCCCCGTGCGTTGTACGGGAGGTGGCGGAAGCAGACCGCATTAAGGAAGGACGTGTCCCCGACTACACAACACCAACGGCTCCCCTGCCAGCTGACGGACCGCCCGTCATCACTGTGAGGCACCAGGGACCCGGGCACGATGAGGAGGATACAGAGGACTGTGAGGCGTGCGGCCGGGAGGTGGGGAGGATCCTGACACAGGTGTTACACGTCGGTAAGTGTGCATATATATATATGTGTGTGTGTGTGTGTGTGTGTGTGTGTGTGTGTGTGTGTGCGTGTGCGTGCGTGCGTGCGCGCGTGCGTGCGTGCGTGTGTGTGTGTGTGTGTGTGTGTGTGTGTGTGTGTGTGTGTGTGTGTGTGTGAGAGAGAGAGAGAGAGAGAGAGAGAGAGAGAGAGAGTAATATACCTGAAATTTGATGCAGGACATGGCAACACTTCCGCTTCGACAACAACCACAACAACGTCCTCCAGCAGCACCGCTACAACGACCTCAAGCGGTAATCACAATGCCATGTTTTCATTCACCAGTTGACAGGGGAGGTAAATTGTGTCGGGATCGAGAGTTAATCTTGTAGATCTAGTTCAGTGAGAAATTGTTTATTCTTTGGATAAAGGGGTGGGGGTTGGGTGGGTGGATAGGGGAGGATACACATGATTTCCTTTAGGTTTGTTGTTGCTGTTTGTGATGGTGAAAGTGTCGGTGTTGTCGTTGTTGTTGCGTTGGTCGTCGTATGTGATGTGTATGATTTAGATCTAACCAACGCACTGTTTAAAATTTTAGCGCAGTTCCGAGTTTTTACTACGACAACGACAACCGCCACCATCCTTACCATCATCGTGGTCTCCACTACAACCTGCCCGTCGTCCCAGCACCACCACCACCACAGCCACCACCATCACTGACGTTTGTCGTTGTACGTTTCAGGCCAAGACGGCAACCCCAGCAGCAGCAGCACCACGGCCTTACAGTACCGGGACGTCTTCGTCTTGTCGTGGTATAACCTCCACGATGACGAGACAGACGACGCGGGTCACGTGACCAGACGAGCTAGCGGCGCGGTGCGCGGCCTCCGTCAGGCTGGAGTGCCGGTGCGGGTGGTTGGGGAGGGTGATAATGGGGGTGTGTGTGAGGTGGGTAGCATGTCAGGTCCAGATAGTATTATAGCAATAGGTTGTCACTGTGTGCAGGGACTGGAACGGAAGGTGGTCGTGTGGATGACGGGAACACAGTATAGTGATGTTGATTCACGCTGGGGCCGACTTCAGGCCATGTCCCGTACTACATCACAACTTATCTGGGTAAAGAGATCCTAATCCTCCATCCCCTGACTCCACACACCACCACACTGACGACGACGCTCACACCGACTCCGATGACCAAACACCAACCACACCCGCGACAACCACCACCACCACACCACCGACACCGACAACGACCACTACAACAACGACGACAACATAACCGAGACTTCTTCCCCCTACTTTCCCCCTCCTCCCCCCTCCCCTCCCCTTCTTCTCCCCCGTCTCCTCCGTTACTACCACCACCACGGACACCGACAACGACTTCTAACGGTCACTTTCTTTACACGGTTGTTAATATTTCCATCATCCTTTGTTGTTTTCCTGTTTGTTTTCCTTCTGTTGATCCCGCCCATCGTCGTCGCGTTTCCTTCGTAACGGTTTTTGTCCCTCCGTTGTCGTCGTTGTCGCTCAGTGACACCCCCACGAAAAAAAAAATAATTGGTGTTCGTTCAACTTTTGCAGTTTTGACTCGAGCAAAACACTTGTAATTGACGTCATTCGGAGACAGGTTAGTGTATGACGTGATTATAATCGTGACGCCATTTCGCTTTGACGTCACAAAACGTGTACTTGATTTGTTTGTGTTGAACATCTTGTCAAAGATTGCGGTAATACAGATTCTTTGATCTCTCTCTCTCTCTCTCTCTCTCTCTCTCTCTCTCTGTTCCCCGTCCTCTCTCTTTATTTCTCTAACTCTGCTTTTTGTTTTCTTTCTCTGTCACTCTGATTCCGTCTGTCTCTTTCACTTTAATTGTTTCTCTCACGTGTGTGTGTAGTAACGGGCTGTCGTCACGGTTCTTGTTGTATAGGGGTTGTCAGTGTATCCCTCACCCAGTGTTGTTGAAGTGGCTCTCTCTCTCTCTCTCTCTCTCTCTCTCTCTCTCTCTCTCTCTCTCTCTCTCGCCCCTTCTTCTGTCTCTCTCTCTTTCTCTAGATCTGTCTTTCTGCATGTTCCCCCTCCTCTCTGTCTGTCTGTGTCTCTCTCTTTGTGTCTGTCTGTCTGTGTCTCACTCTTTGTGCCTGTTTCTACGCCTAATTGTGTGTCGATTGTCCGTCGCTGTCTCTGTTTTTTGGGTTTTTTTTTCTCTGTGTGTGTCTCTGTAGCTTTCTCTATGTCTCGGTCCATATGACTTTGTCTCTCTCTTTTCCTGCCCGTCTGTGTCTCTATACCTCTGTCTATCTGTCTATTTTGTCTATTTTGTCTATATTTGTCTGTGTCTGTCTGTCTGTCTGTCTGTCTGTCTGTCTCTCTCTCTCTCTCTCTCTCTCTCTCTCTCTCTCTCTCTCTCTCCCCCCCCCCCCCTCCCCGCCTGTGTTTGTCTACGTCTGTTTTTTGGTCTGTCTGTTTACTTTGTCTGTCTGCCTTTCTGTCTGTCTATCTGTCTGTTTTTGATTTTCTCTGACTCTCATACTCTGTCTCTCCTTCCCCCTCCCCCCCCCCCCCCCCCGGTCACTCTGTTTATGTCTCTCGCTCGCCCCACCCCCGCCCCCTGTCTGCCTGTTTGTCGCTCTTTTTTTTTTTTTTTTTTTGCTGCCCCAGCTCTTTTCCAGCTCCTGTGGTGCTCCTCCCAGGTCATGTGTGGAACCCACGGAGGACTTGGAAGCTGGGACAATTCTTTTTATTATGCATGATGATAGAGATGAGGATGATAGTAAGATGATGCTATGGAGGTCCATGTGGGCCGCATTCCACGCTTCCTGTCATAAATATACCGGCATTAACCAGGCCCGGGAATTACGGGACCTGCGGTGCCGGCCGTGTAATCATCCACATCATAGGACGTGTCATACTAAGGGAAGCACCCCCAAAGTCGCACCCGTGAAGTGGGTGAAGCTCGGCTGTGTGACAGCCTCCCCATTGGGCCCATAGCACACCCGCTCTGGGTAGGAGCCGACCTAGGTAGGAAAAATCCCGCTTGCCTCGGCTGGGACTCAAACCCGGGTCTTCCGGTCCATAGTCCGAAGTGCTAACCACACCACTACGGGGGCCGGTGTTTGTCGCTCTCTTATTTTCTTTGGCTTCGTCTGTCTCTCTCACTGTCTGTCTTTTTCTCAGTCTGTTCCCCCTCGTGTCTGTCTCTCTACATCGGTCTGTTTGTCTCTGTCTTCTTCTTGTTGTTGTTTTGCTTCCTTCGTCTCTCTTACGCTGTCTCCACCCCCTCCCCCCAACCCAACACACACACACACACTTCCCCCCTCTCTTTGTCCCTATCTTTCTCTCTTCACTTGCCCGCTCTCCTGTTTGTATCTGTCTGTCTGTCTTTTACCTTGTCTGTCTCAATCTGTCTATCGGGTTTTTTCCCCCTGTCTCTCACGCGTGTGTGTGTAGTATCGGGCTATCGTCACGGTGGTGGTTGTCGTGTGGGGGGTGTCAGTGTATCCTTCACCCAGTGTTGCTGATGTTGCCGCCCCCCCCCCCCCCCCAACGACCCCAGCAGTTCACACGACACCAGTCTCTCCAGTCCCACACATTTTATTTATCTGATTCATAACTGTTGTTTTCCTGATGTATTGTGTAATCTGACTGTATGAATACTGCTCTCTCCCCCTCCCCCCCCCCCCCATCCCCCGGCGGTCGGTCTGTATGTCTTACATTCTTTGACCTCGTCTGTCTCTTTCAGTTTGTCTACCTTTCTCTCTGTCTGTTCCAACTCCTCTTTGTGTGTGTGTGTGTGTGTGTGTGTGTGTGTGTGTGTGTGTGTGTGTGTGTGTGTGTGTGTGTGTGTCTGTGTGTCTGTGTCTGTCTGTCTGTCTACGTCTGTGTGTGTCTGTCTGTCTGTCTACGTCTGTGTGTGTGTGTGTGTGTGTGTGTGTGTGTGTGTGTGTGTGTGTGTGTGTGTGTGTGTCTGTCTGTCTGTCTGTCTGTCTACGTCTGTGTGTGTGTGTGTGTGTGTGTGTGTGTGTGTGTGTGTGTGTGTGTGTGTGTGTGTGTGTATTTGTCCGTCTGTCTCCTCTCCTTCTCTCTTTGACTTTCTCTGTCTCTCTGTCTCTCTGTCTCTGTCTCTCTGTCTCTCTCTCTCTCTCTCTCTCTCTCTCCCTCTCTCTCTCTCTCTCTCTGCACACACCACCCATCCCCCTTTCTGTTATTTGGGAAATGCATGGTACATGTGAATACATGTATGTAGATTATGATCAAGGTGAGTTGTTGGAGCTGTATATTCTGTACTAGATATTCACCTGTATGATGAACACGGGATGTATTTGTCTGATTTTATTACTGTAGTTTTCCTCATGTATTGTGTGAGCTGGCTGTATGTACATCGGTTTAGTTTGTCTAACTGTTGTTTTCCTAGTGTATTGTGTTATCTGACTGTACGGACAATGGTGTATTGGTCTAATTCATAACTGTTGTTTTCTTCACGTACCGTGTAATCTGTCTGTATGAACATTGCTTCAGCTTGTATTTGTCCCTTTTTCTCTGTCTTCCATCCTGCCTGTCTGTGTCTGTATCTTTCTATGTCTGTCTGTCTACCTTTGTCTGTCTGTCTGACTGGTTTTTACTTTCTCTGTGTCTCTTACTCCATCTGCCCCCCCCCCCCTTTCTCTCTCTCTCTCTTTTTCTTCTTCCTCTCTATCTCTCTTCCCCCCACCCACTCCCCCCATCCCCTTTTCTGTCCGTCTGTCTGTATGTCTCACTTTCTCTGACTTCGTCTGTCTGTCTGTCTGTCTGTCTGTCTCTCTCTCTCTCTCTCTCTCTCTCTTTGTATGTCTGTTTTTCACTTTCACTGTCTTTCATTGTCTGTTCGCTGGTACATTAGCTTATTAATTGTGTCTGAATCATAACTGTTGTTTTCCTCATGTATTGTGTAAACTGACTCTATGAACATTGCTTTTATTTGTATAATGTGTCTCAGTTTTATCTGTCTGATTTATAACTGTTGTTTACAGACTGTGTTGTATAAACTGGCTGTATGAACAGTGGGTTTGTTTGATTCATAACTGTTGTTTCCAATACATTGTGTAAACTGGCTGTATGAACAGTGGGTTTGTTTGATTCATAACTGTTGTTTTCCAATACATTGTGTAAACTGGCTGTATGAACAATGGGTTTGTTTGATTCATAACTGTTGTTTCCAATACATTGTGTAAACTGGCTGTATGAACAATGGGTTTGTTTGATTCATAACTATTGTTTCCAATACATTTTGTAATCTAACTATATGAACACCGGTTTTGTTTTAAACTTGTTTTTGTAATTTTATTGTGAGTCATGTACTGTGACCGTGTAAGCATCGCTTTTATTTGTCTACTTTATAACTGTTGGGTTTTCTTCTAACTGTATAGTGCAAGGGACGTAATCTAGCCCTATGAACACCGGTTTTGTTTGTGTAGTTCATAACTACTGTTTTTCTAACTGTGTGAACACTGGATTTGTTTGTCTAAATCATCACTGTTGTTTTCTGTTGTAGTGTGTAATCTGGCTATGATGTAAATAGAGTTGTTTTTCTGGTCGTGTTCACTGTCATACATGAGTTTCATGGAACACTCTACAGTATGTGTAGTTGGGAAGTTGTCTTTATTGACTGTAATGTCTTTGATTTTTAAAAATGTTTTTCTCAAGTGATTTGAATTTGAGCTTGGCATACTTAGTAGAAATATTACGTTTCTATGCCCCCCTAACCCCCCCCCCCACCCTCCCTCCCTGAAAGTAGTTTTTTGTAGTTTATAATGTTCTTCATTTTTTCCTCTAACAATTTGTTTGGGATTTGTTTTTGACAGAATACAAGCATGTAGATAATGTTCATAATGATCTTACCGAAACTAATATTGGTATATGTGTCCAAGAGCAAATATCGGTATTGATTCTTTGTATGTCGCGTGAAAACCAACATAGAACGTTTCTGTTGTTAGACTGATTTCCTCTCTAAACAGAAGTTCTCTTGTGAGACTGTGGTTTCCTCTGTAAACAGAAGTTCTGCTGTGAAACAATGGCTTTATCTCTAAATAAAAGTTTTGCTTGTGCAAGTCTGTGTTTGTAGTTTAGGTATGTATGTGTGTGCGCGCGCATTTGTGTGTGTGTGTGTGTGTGTGTGTGTGTGTGTGTGTGTGTGTGTGTGTGTGTGTGTGTGATCAATCATTATCCAAGCAAACCTTTGAGAAAAGATGCTTGTAAAACAGATTTACACTTTTTTTGAGTGTTGACATGCACAAATGGATGAGCACGTAGATTTTTCAGTAATTAGATAATGAAAACCACAAGACCCACCTACACAGAAAACACAGAAAAAAGATTTCAGTCGAAGCACGTTGTATAAATACAAACTTAACATTCACGTGTCACGCACACATATTGTGCCAACTCGTCGTAAGCTCATGTGACAGAAATCTTCAGAATAAAAGTTCAGGGTACTTCACGTCTGATCACGTCAACTCACTTCTTCAGATAAAGGGGGCCTCTATGCGCTGGGAAAAGCCCATACCCCCCCCCCCCTCCCCCCCCCCCCCCAAATATCTGAGTAATCTCCCTATTGTCGTATTTGAGACCGTTCCAGTGTTGGCTTGGTTAACACGCGTCCGATCAAGCCCTTTCAGGCTCAGCCATACGCTACCGTCTCTTTGCGCGCCTCTACCATGGAAGCGGTCTATAGTATTAACACCGGGGGTTGGCCCATGCAACGTGCGTCTCAGAACTATAGCGGCGAAAGACATCGGCGGCACATGGCTTTTGTCGTCATTGTTCAGATTGTCCATAGCACCGCCCACCTGGCGTGAAAAGGGACGAACTATTCACGCGCAGCAACGTTTTCAAAGACTGCAGCCGGATCGCTGGCTCTTTTACAAGAGAGAGCCTTGTCACGTGATCAATCACAGGTAGACGTTATTGAGAGCTGGGCTGGGAGACTCAGTCACACGGATCTCATCTACCTCGTGGTGTTTACAGTACTGACTCATCCACAGCGACACTGTCAATTATACAGTTCACACTGAACGTGTTTTATAGTTTTAGTACAGTGTTCTTATTGGATATCAGACAGTTCCTGTAGGACAACTTATCTTTCGTATAAACAGCACAGTGTTCTGACAGTCACTGTAGACCAGCGTGTCATATAAACAGCACAGTGTTCTGACAGTCAGTGTAAATCAGCGTGCATCATGAAGAACACAGCGTTCTCACATGTACGACGGTTCGCATAACTATTTGTGAAGAGTAACCTCCTGGGTCCGCATGTAAATCTGCTGACTTCTACATACGTGAGTACACAATGTTTTTTGGTTGTTGTTGGGTTTTTTGTTGTTGTTGTTGTTGTTGTTTTCAACATGCATTGCAGGTTTGTTACGGAACAATTCCAAAAGCTGTGTGCCCCCATGGACTCGCCTTTGCGTGCCAAGACCTAGTTCTTGTGGCGGGGCTGATTTCGCCGAGCCGCTTTCCCATCCGATTTTTTTATCAAATTTTTTCGGCCTCCATTTGTTTATTTGCGGGAAGCCGGGATAGCCGATTGGTAGGGCGTTGGACTTTCCATCCCCAGGTTGTGAGTTCGAATCCAGGCTGGGGTTAATATTCGTGCCGGTCTTTTTCTCGTTGCCCCGTCCTTGATATCACCTATACGTTGTGGTAAAGGACGTTGAACTCTCACACACCTACCTTATTTATTGGCTGCCTTAAATTCTCCTCCTGTACTGAGGGGGGAGGGGGGGTCATTGTGCGGGTGTCTGCTGACCCTTGTTCCAACTTTTATTTCAGTTATTTTTGGCTCACTTGTGTAACAAAGTGAGTCTATGTAATAACCCTCCGTCGTCTGTCTCTCTCTGTGTGTGTGTCTGTCTGTGTGTCCGCAGTGAACCTTAACATTGGCCGTTTCTCAGAATCTACAAATAGCAGAGGCACCAAAGTTAACATGCTGATAGACAGCCATAAGACCTTTCAAAATATACCATACTGGTTGACCTTGACCCGAGGTCAAGGCCACTAAAGCTGTCTGTTTGAAAATATTACATTGGCCAATTCGCAGAATCTAGAAAAGCCAGAGACATCAAACTTTGCATTGTGATAGACATTGGTAACATCTTTACTGACACACCTTAATCATGCAGTGACTTTGAGTCAAGGTCAAGGCCGTACAAGCTGTTTTGCGGAAAACCTTCCAAAACTTTAACATTGGCATTTTCTCAGAAACAATGAAAAGCACAGGCACCAAACATGGTTTGCTGATAGACAGCCATAAGACCTTTCAAAATATACCATATTGATTGACCTTGACCCAAGATCAAGGTCACTAAAGCTGTCTGTCTGGAAATTTTGCATTGGCATTTTCTCAGAATCTAGAAAAGCAAGAGACATCAAACTTTGCATGGTGATAGACATTTACTGACATACCTGTAGTGCGATGGCGAAGGGTTGTCGATGGCGTATGCTCCACTTGGAGCCAGGGGCCTAAGTCAGTAAGTGCACATGTATCATGTAGCCCTACACTTTCTGTGCGATCCTATTACATGTATACTATGAACCATCCGTCACATTTGGCAGATAGCTCTGGCCACCAGACACACTGTTTTGATTTCTTGTCTCCACTTCTTCATGCCCTGGCGTCCCTCATGCATTCTGCCTTGTATCTCACGCCTGTAGAACTGTAGCGTAGGCACATGTAGTGCAGGCACATGTAGTGTAGGCACATGTAGTGCAGGCACATGTAGTGCAGGCACATGTAGTGTAGGCACATGTAGTGCAGGCACACGGAGTGACAAGGCGCGATCTGCCGACGGGTGAACCATCGTGCTCACACAACTACTCTCGAACAGTTCCCCCGCGGCCAGTTGTTCATCTTGCTTCTACTAAGCCCATCCTGCAAGAAATTTGTATGTAATATCTGACAGTCTTCTATGAAAATGCAGGCATTGCATAGGCCTGCATGACTGTGCTTCCAAAAAAAAAAAAAAAAAAAAAAGGTAATCATAAAGGGTGAAAATACTTGTGAAAGAAAAAAAGAACATGTTTGGTCGTCACGACAGCGCGTGTCTAAACCTGCCTTTATCTATATAAAGGTCGGATAAAGGGGGCATATTTCAGCACATGGACTGAGAAGGGAAATCTACACAAGGGGGTCATAAACTGGACAAAATTGATAGTGATCACGAAATTCTAATTCATAATTTATCCGATAAACCAGCAGAACTTAACGATAATGATGTTTGGATGAAGAAGAAGCTGGAGAAAAAGAAGAAGAATTGTAAGCGCATAATTATTTAACGTGCTGATGTAACAGAACGAGGAGAGCGACGTTGCCGAGCTGGTACAGCGTTGGACTTTCAATGCTCGGGTTTTGTAGTTCGAATCCCGGGTGAAAGTCAATTACTTGTGCTGGCTTTTTTTTTGCGTTGCCCTGTCTTCGTGGTGGGAAGTATATAAAACCCCCAAGACGTCCACCCATCCACCCGTAACAGAACGGGTCAAACTGTGCGGGTAATGGAGACACGTCTCACATGATATTTATTGATCATGTTACATTTTGCCGTTTTACGTCGACTATAACAAGACGTTTGGGGGAGATCTAGTGTCAGCTGACCATTGTCGTTATTGTTCTGGTGGTATCGTGGTGTGCTGCTTATACGACGGTATCTTCTATTCACAGAGAATCAATACCGATATTGCTTATTGTGATACGACGTTATCTTCTATTCACAGAGAATCAATACCGATATTGCTTATCGTGATACGACGTTATCTTCTATTCACAGAGAATCAATACCGATATTGCTTATCGTGATACGACGTTATCTTCTATTCACAGAGAATCAATACCGATATTGCTTATCGTGATACGAGTGGGTCCGCGGAGAATATATTCAAACCTTTGTGTCTTTCGTCACGAAGGTGACCTACGTTGGTCACGTGAGATAACAACAATGACATGAGATAAAGAACGAGACCCCCCCCCCCCCAAAAAAAAACAAAAAAAAACCCAAAAAACAAACAAACTGACAACTCGCTAACGTGATCGTAAAGTGTTTAACGGGGCACTTTGAGACAAGCAGTTGGGTAATGCGCTTGTATAATACACATTGTTATTATCATTAATCTGGATCTTGGTGTGTGTGTGTGTGTGTGTGTGTGTGTGTGTGTGTGTGTGTGTGTGTGTGTGTGAGAGAGAGAGAGAGAGAGAGAGAGAGAGAGAGAGAGAGAGACTGGTTCTAAAATCCCCAAAGCCTAAAGTATAATTGTTAGAACGCTAAGACAAATACGACCAGAGAGAACAAGAACAAGAACAAGAACAAGAACCTTTATTTTACAACGGTAGAAGTTACAGGCATATTCATACCAATTTTAAAACTTGCCGTTGCTACACTACATGAGCTAATACTACTGAAAAGTTAAGAAAGAAGAAAAGAAAAAAAGAAAGAAAAAACAAAACAAAAACAAAAAACAGCACACACACACACACACACACACACACACACACACACACACACACACACACACACACACAACATCACGCATGAATTATTCGCACGCACCTATGCAGAACATAATCATAAGCGGAAATAATGTCATAATTTCTATAGAAGTGGACAAAAATGACGATGAGTTATCACGCACAGATAAGAGAACGTTATTCATATTGCTGAAAGGTGAATGTGGGTACTTGGCGCTAAATAAAATGTAATGACGCATGTGCAGGTGAAAAGCAGTGACATAGCCATAGCAATGACAATGAGCAGCTCATGATCTAGGATACCAGAAAATTTATGAGATCCTTTTTAAACGATGAGAGTGAACTACTTGTTGTAATGAGAGTGGGCAAGCTGTTCCAAAGAGTGGCACCCGAGAATGATAAGCTAGTTTTAAATATATCTATCCTTGGACGTGGGATAATTAGGCGTAACCTGGAGTTTGGGTAACGGGAGTCTGAAGTAGTAAAGAGATGACTGAGGTAGTGGGGAAGAAAACCATTAAGGATTTTATACATGAAAACGCCTTTATTAAAAAGAAGTTGTTTTGAAAGAGGGAGTATCTCTAGATTCCGGAGCTTCTGGTCAGTGGATAAGGAGGGGTCAGGTAGGATCAGTTTTGCTGCTCGTCGATGTAGGGAGTTGAGTCTTTTTAGGTGTACGTCACTGCTTTCATCCCATATGGTAGAGGCGTAGTCAATATGAGTCTTGATGTGGGCCGAATAGAATAACTTTCGAGTGTCTGTGTCAATGAAATGTCTCAGCCTTGACAGTAGGAATAAATTTCTCGATACTTTTTTGCAGACTTTATTAATGTTGGCCTGCCATTTCAACTGGTTGTCAACGATTACACCCAGTAAACGGTGTTCATTGACTTGAACAATGGCCTGGTTATGGAGAGACAAATTGAGTGCAAGTGGGTTGAGCTGATGTTTCTGTCTCGTAGTTATGATCATGCACTCAGTTTTGGACGGATTAAGTACCATGGAGTTACGTTCACACCAGTTGGACACTTCATCCAAGCCCCGCTGCAACCGTCCGCTAACTGTGTTGATGTTTTTGTTGGAGGTGTGAATGGTAGCGTCGTCAGCGAATAAGTCGCATGATACTTGTTCGTGGTTAAGGTGTAACGGGAGGTCGTTGATGAATATGCAGAATAAGAGGGGTCCAAGGATGGAACCTTGGGGTACTCCTCGTGTTACTAACCCGTTTGAAGAAAAAGACCCATTGACGGTGACCTGCTGGTGTCGGTCGCTAAGGTAAGATCTGAAAAAGTGGGACGCCTCAGGCGCCTTGGGAGGCGTTTGGATTAGACTCTTAGGACAATGTAACGGAGAGCTGTTGGCCGTAGGGACTAAACCTTGATCAGCTGATGAGGCGTTACTTAGATAAAGTGTAAGCTTAGTGAGAAGAATGTTGTGGTCGACAAGGTCAAAGGCTTTCCGTAAATCAACAAACAGGGTTCCAGTTAGTTCTGAATTATTCATGGCAGATAACCATATATCCGACAGTCGTGCTAGGGCTGTGTGACAGGAGTGCTTTCTCCGAAAACCTGACTGGTGAGGATGGAAGAGAGAGTGCTGCTCAAAGAATTCTGTTAAATGTTTATGGATATGCCGCTCCAGGGGTTTTGACAGGGCAGAAAGTAAAGATATCGGACGATAGTTGTTTATGTCAGCCAGTTCCTTTGTTTTAGGGATAGGTATGACCTTTGCTTTTTTTAATTCAGTCGGGAAAACGTTTTGTTGAATACAAAGGTTATAGATATACGTTAAAGAGTCGATGATATATGGGAGGGATAGTTTTAGTATTTTGGGGCTGATCTCGTCAGGTCCTGCAGATTTTTTATTCGGCATTGAATTTATGAGCCTACCGACTTCATGTACCGCTATTGGGGGAATGACGAACGGATCACAGCCTGCTGTTCTTTCTTTACAGAACTGGACAAGTGTTTCAGGACAGGTGAAGGGATCGGTATCTTCTGGTGAGGGGGCAAGGGATTCAGCAATAGACAGAAAGTGTTTGTTAAAGTCGTCTGCGGTCAGACAAGAAGGGATAGGAGGGCCTTTTTTGTCAGCGCCCCCAGTCACTACAGCCATGGCACGCCATACTGAGGACGCGTCTTTGTCCTGTTTGATAAGCCGATTAACGAGAGCTTTCTTTGCTCGGCGGACTAGTGATCTGACGCGGTTTCGCTCCTGTTTGAATTCACTGAATCGTTTTTGTTTCTTCAGCTCATCCCTGACTTTCATGGCGGCTATTATTTCTTGAGATAACCAAGGTGGAACAGTAGTATGTTTAACTCGTTTACGGCGTAACGGTGCATGCAAGTTTAAAATCTCTAAAAATATTTGGTACCAGACCGCAAGTGCGCGGTCAGGTTCGTTCTCTTGGAACACGTGGGAAAAATTTGCATCACTGAGATCCGAAAGAAAGTCATGTTCGTTGAATCGTTTAAAGGATCTGTATGTAATGTATGTGTGTCCACCCTTCTTGGCTTTCGGAAGGTTTGCTGACCATGTGCAACTAACTGGGAAGTGATCACTGATGCTGAGACTATGTACAGTTACATTGTTGACCACCGCGGGCTTATTTGTATGTATGGAAGCAGCTGCTGTTACTGTTTGGTTTTGGTGATTAGATCTCCACAGTTTGGATTGTGCTGATGTGAGCTGTGAAAAAAAAAAAAAGCCAGCACAAGTAATTGACTTTCACCCGGGATTCGAACTACAAAACCCGAGCATTGAAAGTCCAACGCTGTAACTTGCTTTATTTCACCAGTGAGGTGACCAGACCAGTTGTGAAATACCACTACTTGTTTCTATAACCGGTGAGCTGATTTTCCTCAACCACCCGAATCAACGTGCAGAGTATAATTACACATCCACAGTCTGAGGTTGAATACATCTGTCACTGACGACATAGTGAGGGGATATACACGAACTTTGTCACCAGACCCCAGGCAGCCATATTACACAGAGCGTTAACTTGTGAAGCCACTCATTGTGTATCTCCATGGTCCACTGATCAGGGCGTCACCGGATCTTTGTGGTTTTGTACCGCTGATATCACATACCCTTAGTTTGGTCGTGCCTGTCTTTGCGTGCCAACAATCATGCCTTAGACTTACGAGGCTCTCTCTCTCTGTCTCTCTCTCTCTCTCTCTTTGACATTGAGTCAGTCACGTTCCACATTGGTGTAAATGACTGCAAGTCTGGAGAAGTGACCAGTCTTTCATGGGACGAGATAATTGGCTCCTGCAGGCGCGTTTTCCCCAATGCGCGTCTACATGCTTCATCCATCATCCCCGCCAAAGGTAGACAGAACATTAACCGACCCATCGCTTCTTCTAACGCTAACCTGCATCACGTGTGCCAAAAGAGGGGCGTTGTGTTCATCGACAACAGGAGCACGTTTGTGGCTGAGAGTGGTGCTCCCCGTAAGGCCCTTTACCGGCAGGACAGCGGTGATTTCATTCACCTCAGCATACGAGGTACCATCAGACTCGCCACCAACATCAAACGTGGCGGTCAGCCTATGCAAAATCGCTCTCCCTCTTACAACAACGATGGCGGCCCTAGTTGTGAAGCTGAGGAAAAGGATCTGTCCTGTAATGTAGTCTCTAGTGAACAACGTGCATCTGTCGGGCAATCATACTTGGGAAATGAATCTCATCACACATCCAGCACCAGCCACGGCCCTGATGATGGACAACTGCAGCAGCAACGACAGCAACAACAGCAGCAGCAGCAACAGCAACAGCAGCAGCAACAACAACAGCAACATCAACAACAACACCACCACCAGCAACAACAACAACTGCAGTGTCAACAGGAGCAACAACACCAGCTGCAACTACAACACCACCACCAGCTGCTACACCACCACCACCAGCATCCGCAACATCATTCTTTCAACGAGCAGCAGCCGACCGGCGTGTCCTCAGCTGCCCCCATGTGGCCCCAGCCATATGTGTTCAATGGATACCCACCTCATCAGGACACCCGTTCACCGCCTCTGGCCTACTACAACCAGTACCTCAACAGCACCCCGCAGCAATATCCTACACCTGCCACACCCACCTGCCCACCATGGATTACCTATGGGCAACAGTGGCCTTTGTTCCAGAATCCTGTTCGTGTTTGGTAGATGTGCATACAGTGGTTTAGCATCTCAGTTGCCAGTGATGTGTGTAGCTAAAATTACTATATCTGTGACGTATTATCGACCTTCATTTTGGTTGTTTGTGTCAACTATCAACTGATGTGGATTTACCGCAGTGTGTATACGTGATTCTAGTTTATTAAATATAATTATCTGGATACCTGCTCTGCGCTTCAAGTTTCGTTTTGGAATACTTTTATTGGCGGTTTGTACCTAATTTCTATTGTGGAGACACTGGCATTTCCTTCCAGTATCCTTCCAACTGACAGCGTTACTTTACTGTTGTTCTGGGTGCTCCAGTTGGTCATTGTGACACGTATCACAATACGTATCAATAGGCTTACACGTGACTTCAGTTAACGTCGTGCCGTCACGGAACTGCTTGTTATTCTGCTTCTTCGGCTTTGTTCTGCCCAGAACGGACAGTTTTCCGAGGTGTCTCAACTTAGGACTTAAATAAGCTGTGGGACCCTTTTTTAATCGTGAACACGGTGCAGTTACTGTCTGTGCACAGGAACGAACTACTACTTTGCACCGCATACATTACTTTATTAGTACTTCCGCCGAAGTGTTCTATCTGTGCCTATACCTTAAGGTAATCCCATTTCGTCCAGCGAAAAAAATTGCTTCTTATTACAAACACTTTGTTAAACAAATTCATTTTGTTTCATCACTGACGCTTCTGTTTGTGCACTTCACTGATTTATAGTGCATCTTTACTCCGTCCAATCAAGACTAGTGAACTGACACTAGATTTCTCCACCTGCGAGTTCACATCTCAATTATTGTCTTGGTTCATTCGTCAATACATTTTTTATTTACCTCTGAACAATCTATTCTTCCTGTACTTCAAAGTCATCAAAGATGAATCGTATGATAGGTGAACAAAAACTCCGCATCGGACATTTAAATGTCTATCACCTTGCCAATAAAATACCCGATATCTGTGTTTTTCTGAATGAGCCCGAGCCGTTTCATATCTTCGGTCTTTCTGAAACACGCCTCAATACACGCATAACTAATTTGTCAATCGACGTGCCTAATTTTTCCATCATCAGACGAGATCCTAGTATGCCGGGCGAGACAGGGCTAGCTGTTTATATACACATTTCTCTGCTGGATTCAGTGCAGAGACGAACAGATTTAGAAACCAAAGAAGTTGAGTGCATTTGGCTCGAGCTGAAAACTTCCCATTCTCCCACATTACTGATTGGTTTCCTGTACCGCAACCCTGCTGCAACTCTCGAATGGTACGATCATTTTCTACGTATGTGTGACAAGGCCTGCTCGCGCAGTCCTGACGTTCTCCTCATGGGTGACTTCAATATCGATATGTTGAAGCCACACAGTGCGTGGGACTGTACTACTACACTACTGGGACTGAAACAACTTGTTAATAATCCTACTAGAATCACCCCAACATCGTCAACAGTCATAGGAGTCGCCACACGCTAAGGATTATGAATTCGCCTTAGGTTAGGGTTAGGCTGCATGAACAGGGTTTGGGTCAGGGTAAGGTTCTTGGTTAGGGTTTGGGTTAGAGTGTGGGTAAGGGTTTGAGGTCGGAGTAAATTAAATTGATTTCTACCCTGTGGCGAATTGGTATTGTGGCGAGTTGACCTGTACGTATTTGACCAGCGAGCATCTTCAGGGCAAAAAGGGTTAAAGTCGGGAGGTTACAGCTTGTCACAAGCATAACGGCAACACAAAGCTTTTAATGCCTCCCACCCCTCCGCCCACCCCTCAAAAGAAACAACTTTTTTTCATGTGTTTTTTTTTTCAGAAATGATATCGGATTTTGTTTTTAGGGGATTTTCAGGCCGTAATTTCGTGGCCGTAATTCGCCCCCCCCCCCCCCCCCCCCCCCCCCCCCCTCCGTGGCCGGAAATGAAAGTGCAAGTGATAACAAGGGAGATAACTCAAACGGGCATTGAAAAAGCGGTGGAACGGTTGTCTGCATTCCCCCTTTTGCGAAGACTTATTTTTTGTGTTCTTGCAACCAATGTAGCCAATTTTTTTTCCCCTTAAGGCCTTTCTTAACCGGGCGAACCACCAGTCCGGCGAACTTGTTCGGCGAATTGTGTATTGTATACGAACAGGGCGAGCGCGCACACGTACGTAGTTCCAGAGGTTCGGCCGAACAAGTTCTTTCTTAACCGACCGTTAACGATATGCATACGTCATCGCCCAAAAAAGGCAGAAGTTGAGACAATCGTAAACAACTTTGTTTGTGCGCACAACAGCTCTCCCCGAACAACCAATCAGATCGCAGGATCGGCCAAAGGATCGCGAGGGTTCCCACGACACGCTGTGCAGACCTCAAACCTAGTTCGGCGTACCTTTCGAACCAGGGTCTGCGAAGAAGCGTTCGGTCGGTTAAGAAACAACGTGCGCGAATCTAGTTCGCCGTACTCTTCGAACATAGTTTGCGAACCAAAAGTTCGCCCGGTTAAGAACGGCCTTTAAACACGTGGAGACGAGAAGCTGGGGTGGAAAAAGGAAGTTAGGAGGTCAGTTGTGTACGTGATAATCTTCGTGTCTGGCAGCATGCGAGTTTAAGAATGAGGCCAAGAGGAAACACGGGGGTGGGGGATTCCCCTTATTCTGTCATTGTGGCGGGTGGTAATAAATTGTACAGTCTTCGAATTCGACTTAACCGTAGCCAGCAAACAAAAAAATTGTTCGACTTAAGCGTGTTTCGACTTAGCTACGTATTCTTCAAATTTCGACTTAGCCGAAGTAAAATTAGTCTTACAAAAAAGGGGTTCTGCCGGGGAATTATTTTGTTGTTGTTCGACTTAGCCGAATTTCGACTTATCCGTGTTCGAGTTACGCGAGCGGGGGTGTATTATACTGCTTGATGTAAACTGTCTTTTGTATTCTGCATTAGTCAAGCTTTCGAAGCTTTTTTGTTGTTGTTGTTTTTGTTTTTGCATGCAGCTTGTCGACATGTCTTGCTTGTTGACAGCATTGTCTGTTTCGTTCGGGAAATTTTTTTGAAGGAGGTGTGCTGCCTGGCATATGTAGGATCCAGAGTGTAGAAGTTAGTTGTAGCCAGGTATATGGCCTACACTACTGTGTGGACACAACGTTGGTTTATCAAACAAATCGGACAGCTGGTGAAGACGCAACCAGCGTCCGGGTGCAGGCGGGCCTCTGCATTGTCAGAAAGAGAACAAAGTGAATAGAGGAGGAGACTTTAAAAAAAAAAAAAAAAGATCCAACTAATGTCCGTCCGTCTGTCCATCCGTTCAAACTGCGGTTGACAAACGGCAAGAAATTTACCATTCACCATCACCGACCCCCATGCACTTCACACTTAGCGAACGTGCGTGCGTGCTTGTGCGCTCGCTCGTACATAGATTAGTTGGGAAACGTAGATACATAAACACAAAAGGAAAATAAACCTAAAACATACAAAATCACACTCGCATAAGCAATAAATACAAGCATGGATTATGTCTGTCCATCTAAGTAAGTGTTCAAAGAGAGTAACTGTTAATAAACACATCGAATTTAACTTCATGATCAAATTCATAGTCAGTCAGAAATACCCAGTGCTGATATCAATACATATATCATATCAACTATAATGGATACCAAATGGTGAATACTTGTAAATAGAACGAACGCAACAATGCAATGATATTACGCAATTACATCACAATGCTCATGCACTATGTACAATCAATTTATATAAATACAATGACCACCTACCCTGGGCGAAACACACATGGGGTTTGACAGACAACTACCGGCTCCGCTCCAGTAAGTCAACGTGTGGACATAGCCTGAATTGACACGATACTACCATTATTATATCTCAAATACTAACTGCATAAAATGATACTAACATACTAACAAAGCTACCAGCAACTAACTTCAATGTGTAAGGCCAGTATCAATGTTGCGGGGTGTATGTATTGGGAGGTATAGCCCACACTTGCACACAATCCCCACCCAGGGGTATAGGGTTCTCTGCTGAAGGACTAGCGACTGCCGATGTCTCTCTCAAGTCTTTATTCACGTGACTCGATGATAATATTTACAGATGATGATGACAATGAAAGACGAAGACAATGAAGCGAAAGCGAAGCCAAAATGAAAGACCCTGAAACACAATAAACAATTGTGTCACTAAACTACACTAACTGTTCACATTCTACTAACAAACTAGCCCTACATGAAAGTAGAACTTACTCCATAATCATACAACTAAATACTGAACATGATTCCTCCAACAGCAACAGAAAGTTACTCTTTACCAAAATCAGTTATCATAACCAACTGCACTACAAATTTCACTGTTAACACTGACAGTCTGACACATGCTTTTGACATTCTACAAAGACTACTCACATTTACAACATCTTTCATTCTGGTTAAAAACATTGAATTTCATAAAAAACATTACTAGTAATCATATTATGCTAACAATAATTATGCCTACCTTGTCAGTGTGACCAAGGTGTAAAGATGTGCAAAAACCAAGTTTCAGCAAAACAGGACTACAGCATCATGCTTCCACAAGATTTTGCAAGAAAGTGAATACATGTACATAGGCTGTATGAGCAGCAACACTGAACACTAACTGAGTTGTATTCATACTCACACATGCAAAAAGCATGACCAGAACTGGTCTTACTAGTCTGAATACATGTCTGACTACTCAATAACCAAGAGCAGATCACCAATGCAAGATGCTACCATCCAGTACATACTAACTCTGGCATAATAGTAACCAGTTATCTTTAATAATTACTAATTCCGTGTTTGCACCTCACAGAACATTTCACTACAATACTCAGTTAACTGTACTGGAACCTCTAATACTATTTTCTAACTATCCTTAATCACCTAGCAGCTTAATATTAAAACTTAAAATATAACCAAAGGTAAAAAACCACTGAAGTTCCAACACTAACCTGTCTTAACTACCTAACTTATTCTAGCTAACTTTCCCTGTGAATACCTAGTCAGGCCACTGCTACTGACTGCTGTAATATAAACACACTGTATCTCTACCTCTGCCTTCACTCTTTCACTCACACATTCATACGGATTTTAATCACTCTGCCACATCAATTCCTCCTAAAACTGGCAAAATATAACTGCTTCTAAATAGTAAATAACTGAATGAAAATAATCACACCTTTACAAACTTAGATTACTTTTTCAATACAAACATTCGGCTACTATTTAATCATTCCCGTCCATTCATGTACATACATGTACAAACAAACAAACAAACAAACAAACAAACAAACATATACGTGTATGAAACTCACCAGTGACCAATCAGTACAAAGATAGATATCCCCAAAGTCAACAAACAGTCAAACACCAAATTCCGCTTGACAAGAAAACCCTCATTACGGTAAACTCAGCACATGCAGGCACAAGACTAGACTCTCTTCTGAAAACAAACCACAGGTACAAAACTTATCACTCATTACTGTAAACACAGCACATACAAGTACAAGACGAGACTATCTACTGTAAACATAGCACAGGTAAAAGACTAGACTCTGTACTGTAAACACAGCACGGGTACAAGACTGTTCACTCATCACTGTAAACACAGCACATGCAAGTACAAGACTAGACTCTGTACTGTAAACACAGCACGGGTACATGACTAGACTCTGTACTGTAAACTCAGCACAGGTATAAGACTAGATTCTCTTCTGTAAACACAACACATGTACAAGACTAGACTCTCTACTGTAGACAGAGCACAGGTACAAGACCAGACTATCTACTGTAAACACAGCACAGGTACAAGACCAGACTATCTCCTGTAAACACAGCACAGGTACAAGACTAGACTATCTGCTGTAAACACAGCACATGCAAGTAGAAGACTAGACTCATTACTGTAAAAAAAAAGGCAAAGAAAGACTAAAATCATACCGACAGAATACCAATCGGTTTCTTCAAAAACCACACATACCTGTACAATAATGGAAACTGACGATGATCGATTTCATCGGCGTGTCGTGTATTGCCTTCTGATGCAGAGAGAGAGAGAGAGAAAGAAAAAGAAGTTGAACTAAACATTATGATGAGTTGTACTCACTGTTCACAAGATTCTCTTTCATTACTGACAAAATCAAACGCAGCTACAGATAGTGTTGTGTACAGTTTATACACTGTAAAACAATAATAGACAAATACATGGGATAACAATAACGGCGGAAGATGGAATTTCCAGTCCACCTCCCCCCCCCCCCCCCCCACCCCCCAACGTTCCGCCGGAACTACTACTACTACTCTTATTACTGATGATATAAAACATATGATCACAAACGTTTTCCTAACTTTGTTTCTACACTAATGAATTTTTACCATTCCTCCACTCAGAATGGCCACAATCTTCTGCTAAAAATACAAAATGGAAAAGTGCAAAAGTAACCCTGAAGGAAAACGCCAACAGTTCGGGGACAGTCAGTGTAGTCGGTGTGGACAGGTCGGCCATGATGCAGAAAACTGTCCTACATGTGGTTTGTGTGGACAGGTCGGCCATGATGCAGAAAACTGTCCTACATGTGGTTTGTGTGGACAGATCGGCCATGATGCAGAAAACTGTCCTACATGTGGTTTGTGTGGACAGGTCGGCCATGATGCAGAAAACTGTCCTACATGTGGTTTGTGTGGACAGGTCGGCCATGATGCAGAAAACTGTCCCATATGTGGTTTTTGTGGACAGGTCGGCCATGATGCAGAAAACTGTCCTACATGTGGTTTGTGTGGACAGGTCGGCCATGATGCAGAAAACTGTCCTACATGTGGTTTGTGTGGACAGATCGGCCATGATGCAGAAAACTGTCACGAATGTGGATTGTGTGGACAGTTCGGACATACTGAAGAAAACTGTACCGAATGTGATTTGTGCGAACAGTTCGGCCATGATACAGAGAACTGTCCCAATGCTTGTGGTCGTTGTACGCAAGTCGGACATACTCAAGAAAACTGTCACGAATGTGGTTTGTGTGGACAGTTTGGGCATACTGAGGAAATTTGTACCCAATGTGGTTTGTGCGAACAGTTCGGCCACGATACAGAAAACTGTCCCAATGCTTGTCGTCGCTGTAGAAAGGTCGGACATACTGTAGAAAACTGTCTCGATTGTCGTCAGTGTGGACAGTTCGGTCATACTGCATCAGACTGTTCCTATGTTCTGTGTCATCGCTGTGAATGGCGTGGCCACAGTGCACCAGACTGTCCCAGTTTCCCGTGTCATCGTTGTGGACAGGACGGCCATGTTGCTTCAGAGTGTCGCGACAATATCTCCAACATCCCACCCGCGGCGTCAGTGCAGAGCCAGCAGCAATCATCCTCCCACACTGGAACACAAGGCCAGCAACAATCATCCTCCCACACTCTACACACTGGAACACAGCAACAACCATCCTCCCACACTGGAACACAAGGCCAGCAACAACCATCCTCCCACACTGGAACACAAAGCCAGCAACAACCATCCTCCCACACTGGAACACAAGGCCAGCAGCCAACATGTCAGGTTTGTGGATAATACCTTCAGCTTGTTATAATGATTACTGTTATTATAGTTATACTCCATTCTTGTAAGTTCGAACGGTCAAACACTGTGCCCCTATGGAGAAACAAAATTATGTCGTTTTGAATATTCTGACCCGTGGGTTATGCTCAAACCACCTGGCTATGCGCAAAAAGGCTGTCTCCGTAGCAACAGTCTGTCTGTATTTTGTTTTCTGTTCCAATAAATCGTCACGGAGGACTTTGTCTGGTAAAGTCGAATGGCGGACAAAACCCATGGATTAAACGAATCATTCAGACATATTACACAGAGTCTTGGGGAACAGTGTAGCAAAATAAATCAGTGAACGATGATTTGTAGGGACATTTTGTCAGTGAGATCGACAATGTCGTACTTATCTAGGCCATAAAATCAGCATAGGGGATTTTCTTCCGAGCTCAGAGTTTTAACAGAGTTCATTTCCAACTGACCAGCTAGTATGTTAAAGGGACAGTCCAACTGACCAGCTAGTATGTTAAAGGGACAGTCCAACTGACCAGCTAGTATGTTAAAGGGACAGTCCAACTGACCAGCTAGTATGTTAAAGGGACAGTCCAACTGACCAGCTAGTATGTTAAAGGGACAGTCCAACTGACCAGCTAGTATGTTAAAGGGACAGTCCAACTGACCAGCTAGTATGTTAAAGGGACAGTCTGTAGGATGTTTAGGCTCACACATCATTCTGAGCTGTTTCGTGATGTCTAGCATCACACCACTAAGACACCTGCACAGTGACACCATCTCAAATGCTGGCAATGAGCCAACAGAAACGTGCTCGTATTCACTAACGCGGCTAACACGCTGAGCGAAATTGCTGTGTATTCAGGCGTAGGATTTGAATGAATGGCTGCGCACGCAAAGTCAGTGTTAACAACAGTTTCGCATTAAGAGCTCTACTCATCATCACAATCAGAATATGATTCAGAATATGTTCCCTTCTTATAAGTGTAGAGGAAAATTATAAAATATGCATCGCTTTCATTTTCCGTGAATCTTCAGAGAAATCATCCGACCTGGGAAGTTTTCTGTCTGTGCAAGACATGGTCGTGCATTGAATCAAAGCAACTGAACTACTCACGTAATGTAATCTGGTAAAAATGTGCAACAGAACCTGCTGACTTCATTTAATTAATTTCTCTTTTTGTAGACACAGGTTCCGATGTCATGGCGACAGTGTGTGAGACAGTGGTATCCAGACCTGTTACAGCGGACACACTTCCTGCCGCACGTCTACATGCACCGCGTGCAGCACGAGACACAGGTGGTAGCTGGGCTGGACGTCAACGTCCCACAGTCAGCACAAGATCAACGTCCCGCGGGCGCCAGTAACGTGTTGTCCACGAGCGATGTACGGGATGACAGGGCGCAACAACACGTCCTCCATTGTCTCCAGGCCATGAGCCACTCTCAGCGTGACGTCATGTTCGTCTTGTCCCAGATGGGTTTCGGCGATTATCTCGACGGCCCGTGTTATGCCGCCGCCTCATCCTCATTACCGCGACCCGTGGACTTGAAGAAGAAGCAACTGGATGTTGGAGACTTTGATGTCCTCATCATACATAGACAGTACGGCATACTGGCAGGTGAGATCAAGTCTGTCGGGGCCACCGCTACAGAACGGGGATTGACTCAGCAGCAGCTACAAGATGAAGTGCTCGCTAAACTGAGGAAGACCCTGAACTTTAAGACAGGGCAGAAAAAGCCGAAAAAACAGAAACCTGGCCAGTTGGGAAAGGCACGTGAAGTCCTGCGTCACGTGACAAGTGACCTGCCGCAGCCTCCGAAAGTGCGTGCGACGTTAATGTTGCCTTCTGTTTCCAGCGCCACACTGCGGGCAGCACTGACTCAAGATCCACTCACTAGAGATGTAAGTTGATGACTCTCTCTCTCCCCCCCCCCCTGCCCGGTGTGTGTGTGTGTGTGTGTGTGTGTGTGTGTGTGTGTGTGTGTGTGTGTGTGTGTGTGTGTGATCCGTAGCAGTAACAGTTCACTAGTAACTGTTCATCTAGTATTTGTTGTACACAAAAATAGCGTGAAAGCATGGAGATTGATAAGATGAAAGCTTGTTAGAGCAAAGTCACATTCGAGAGTAAAAATATTGGCGTGGAGTAGGTTGAAATGTCCATCAAAATGTTGCATTTTCAAATCCTGCTGGAGGTTTATAAAATGGAATTAACGATAAAGGCAGTGGAAAGGGGTTGCATTCTCAAGAGCCATTATTTATTTCGTGTTTCGTCTCTCTTCGTTTTAAGTTTTCAACTGACCTGTACGTTTGTATAAATTTAACTGTGTCTGCTACAGGCCCTGTGTAGAGAGCTGGATATTCCACTAACTGCCGACCCTGTGGACTACTGTTTGTGTTCTGACAACATGTCGGACGCTGACACGCCACACCAAGTCACTGATGACGTCATGAGAAGTCTGTGCAGTTGGTGGACACGGTGTGTAGCAGGGGCCGGGCCGGACCCCGCCATGACGGATGACGTGTATGAGGACCTTGTGGCCAGGTAGGATCCAACTCACTGTGAATGAAATCAGCTACGTCATTCGTCGAGCTATGTCTGATGATATGTTTCCATATTACTGAAGTGTTTTAACCTGTCTAATGGTTTGGGCCTAATGTGTTGCACCAGTTGGCCTTCTGATAAACCTCTGGATGTCGTGGCTGTTTGTGTAGGGAACGATGTCATCATATTTTGCTCTTCTGTCATTCGTGTTATTTTGCTTTCTTTAAAACGAACGTGAGCCTGTACGAGAGATGATGATGATGATGAAACGTTTTTTATTCAGGATAGAGCATTTAGGCATTGCTGCCTATCTTACATGCTGTCCTGCTATTCTACATTAAAGGGTATTGAAAAAAAATCAAAACAAACAAACAAACAATGAAAAAAAAACAAAAGTATAAACTATCTAGGGGAAATACAGGAGAGAAAAATACACACGATAAACAAATCAAAACATACGTGGCATGTGCTGATGATACTGGATGTATGCCAAGTAAGAAATTTACAGTCGTCTCTAATATTGCAAAACATGTATGTAACACATTTCTATATATATCGTCAGATAAGCGTATCGTGTAGAATTTGTTTGAAGTTTATGAATTTGGAAACGTTTTGGATACTCAGTGGTAAAGAGTTCCACATGGATGCCCCTGAGAAAGACAGGCTACTTTTATATATATCAATCCTTGGACGAGGCACTGGGAGCAGACTGTTCCTTGTGTTATGTTGTTTATCATGTTCGAAATTAAATAGTTGATGGAGATATGTTGGGGCTTTGTAGTAAACAATTTTGTGCATCAGTAAGCATTTGTTAAACTTCAGATGCTGTTTAAGAGGAAGAAGTTTGAGGATTTTAAACTTTTGGTCGGTACTATAATTACCCGAGTGTAAGAGTTTGACAGCGCGCCGGTGAACGGAGTTTACCTTTTTGAACTGATTTTCGCTGCACTCGTCCCACAAAGTGGACGCAAAATCTAGATGACTTTGCACGTGGGCATGAAAGAATAGCTTGCAGATGTCAGGGCTAACTAGGCGACTTAGTTTGGATAGCAAGAATACATTTTTTGACAATAATTTACAGAGACCATCAACATGCGTTTCCCACTTTAGTTGGTCGTCAATTTTGACACCTAGTAGACGGTGGTTCGAGACCTGCTCGATAGACTCGAACCCAACTGACAACCGTAGGGGAGATAGTTTGCGTTGGTGTTTTTGGCGCGTTGTAATTAGCATGCTTTTGGTTTTGGTGGTACTTATTACCATGTGGTTGGCTTTACACCACTGGGAGATTTCAGTGAGGCTGTGCTGCAATACTTCGTTTACTTTTGACTCATGCACATCCGACGCATGGAGCGTGGAGTCGTCAGCAAACATATCACAGCTTACATTAGGGTTTGAGATGGAGAGGGGCATATCATTGATGAATAAACAAAAGAAAATCGGGCCAAGGATAGAGCCCTGGGGCACACCGAGCTTAACAACACCTTCCTCAGAAAACGCACCATTTAGATAGACTTTCTGCCTTCTACCTTGGAGATATGAGGAAAATAAGGAGATTGTCTTAGGATCAGGGATATATAGGGACAATTTCTTTAACAAAATGCTGTGGTTCACCAAGTCAAAGGCTTTTTTCAGGTCAAGAAAGACCGCACCAGTTAGTTGGGATTTGTTGATGGCAGATAGCCAAGTGTCGACGATGCGGACAAGTGCGGTGTGGCACGAATGTTGAGGGCGGAAACCAGATTGGAGCGGATTCAAAAGATGTTGTTTTTCTAGGAAACTGAGCATATGGTTATGGATATGTCTTTCCAGAGGTTTGGACAGGACTGATAAAACTGAAATCGGACGGTAGTCACTGAGATTGTGGAGATCTTTACTTTTTGGAATAGGCACTACTTTGGCTTTCTTGAGTTCGTCTGGAAATATACTGTGTTGGAGTGACAGATTATAAATATATGTGAGTGATTCCACAATGTAGGGTAGTGACAACTTAAGGATGTTAATGTTAATTGCATCAGGACCACACGCCTTGTTCTTTATAGCAGAGATTGATTTCCCAACTTCATAGACTGTCATGGGTGGAACAGAGAAAGAACTTTCTTTTGCTGACTGAGAGAGAGAGAGAGAGAGAGAGAGAGAGAGAGAGAGATTTTTCCAGACAGAGGTGGAAGTTGTAACACAAAATTAAGTGTGTTAGTTTAAGATTATTTCACATATCAGGCTTTCCTGTTCTCTCCTGTGTCATACCATTCCATAGATTTATTGACAGATTTGCTGGTCCGGCGACTGTAGTGAGGATCTTCTGTAAGACCGAGCCCCGGTTACACGTGACAGACTTACGTTCTGCCGGACAGTTCGTCTCCCATGTCGCCGACAGGATGTCTATAGTCGCTCTTTATCCCCAGCAGGTAAAAATCTATCCAGTCTTATCCAGTGTTCACTTATAAAGCGCAGAAGTAGTCTGCATTTCCCGTTATCAACATCGTCTCTTTATCTCCATCAGGTGATTCCTTACTGTATCTTACCGGCTTGTTCTCTACCCCTATCACGTGATTCTTTACTCTGTGTTACCGGCTGTCAGCAGTGACTCTCTACCACTATCACGTGATTCCTTACTCTATATTACCGGCCGGCTGTCAGCAGTGACTCTCTACACCTATCACGTGATTCCTTACTCTATATTACCGGCTGTCAGCAGTGACTCTCTACCCCTATCAAGTGATTCTTTACTCTATAATTATTACCGGCTATCAGCAGTGGCTCACTATCCCTGTCTCGTGATTCCTTACTCTATATTACCGCCTGTCAGCAGTGGCTCTCTACCCCTATCATGTGATCCTTTACTCTGTGTATGTGTGGCATATGTGTGTGTGTGTGTGTGTGTGTGTGTGTGTGTGTGTGTGTGTGTGTGTGTGGGAGTACGTGCGCTATGTGATTCATTATCATTAAGAAACAAGTCTAATAACTAGAATCCCCTCAGTGTACACTCTCAAATTTATTATAACAGACATAATTGTCACTTGACATTTTCTCCACACTTTATGTTTAATCAGGTGGACCTCATCAACCAGGCGCCTGACCTTGCCAATCTGGCCGGACCGCCAGGGACAGGCAAAACACTCACTGCAGTAATTATGTCCCTGGAGTGGCTGCGGCAACACGGGATCGTGGACATCCTAAGCCGAAATATGTGGAGCCTTGCTGCCGCCCACCTGATCAAGCAGCAGCTGGAGGAGACGGCCCGGCTGATACTGGGAGAACAAGCGGCCAGTCGTGTCCACCTTCATGACAACCTGATGCAGGACGGAGCTGTGGACAGACTAGTGGCGACGCTGACGGCCAGACCAACATCCGACGTCTGTCTCATCGCTGATGAAGCAAAAGACTTTGGGTGAGTTGTTTGTTTGTTTGATCGGACTGGATTTGTCTGTTATTTGTTTGTATGTTTGTTCAAGTGTTAATTGGTTTGATTCGTGCGTTGTTTATTTGTGTGTGTGTTTGTTAGTTTGTTTGTTTGTTCGGATATTGAATGGTTTTGTTCACAAACCAAACCGAACCAATCAACACCCGAAAACACATACATACAAACAAACAAACAGAAACAAAACATTGATATTAAAGACAAAATATGCGAAGCGCGCAAACAGAAAAGAGAAAAAATAATACATGTACATTGGCAGCAGCAAAAGGAGCTTTAATGAAACAGAATGCACTCGGAGAACATTCAAACGTGTGGAAAACTGTACAGCGTAATGATTCACACACACACACACACACACACACACACACACACACACACACACACACACGCACACACAGTGTTTGTCATATTCACATTAATTTATTATTTAATTTTTATACTGTTCTGTTAATTGTTATATAATATACATTTAGCTTTTAGCCAAGATCATTAATCCCTTTGAAGGCCGGAGCGTGCCCTCTTCGACCTGCAACACATAATAATCACACACACACACACACACACACACACACACACTGACATCACACATCACCCCGGCCTCGTCAGTCTTCCTCCACCTTCTCACAAATGGAACACATAGAATGCCACCGACTCATAACATGGACAGACAGACGCGAGGGTATGTAACAGCCGCTGGTTCCTGTGAACTTGTGGTAGGCCTTGAGGGAAGAGATCTGTCGAGAGAAAAGTACATGAGAGATAATGGCACACCAAAGCGACATAATTATCGGCACCGTTGCAGACAGAATAGTAGACTCCTACCCTTCCCTAGGTTGGGGTGTCTCCTCTGGTGTAGAGGGGGGAACAAATGTCTTTTTTCCCAAACGTCGAAACGCGCACTACTGCAGACGAAAAAACCTGTTGGTGGCTGGCTGGCTTAAATCTGAAAGTGGGTCAGCGACCAAGGGTGCCTCTTTGGGCTCCTGCCGTCCTTGGCTTTTGGCTGCCGCCCCTCTGCTGGGAGCCGCTGGACCTAGGGTGTGCTGTTACGTAATGGCGTGCCGCGAGCGAGAGAGGGGGAAACAAGGGGATGGTCATGCTTAGCGCTGACTACCCCCCGGACGGGCTGCAGACTGAAGGTCTGTCAGTTTTATCTTGTTGCTCTCTCCAATATAAATCCCTTTGAAGGCCGGAGCGTGCCTTCTTCCACACACACACACACACACACACACACACACACACACACACACACACCAGCCCTTGTCAGTCTTCCTCCACCTTCTCACAAATCAAATACATAGCCTGCCACTGACTCATACTACTGTCTACACAAAACAACCACAAAACCAGCAGCTGCTTTTGCCGAGGACACTTTATTCCGACCATAAAGTGCCGAAAGAACGGGAAAGTTAATGAGGAAAAAAGTTCCGTATAGTGTACACCAGTTCTGGGGGGGAAGAAAGACGCCACACGACAGGGGTGGGCTGCCCCCCCCCCTCCCCCATAACAAGAGAGTAAGGGGGGGGGGGGGCACAGCAGCTGTGACAATGGTCGCGTCCCATCCCCGCCTGCAGAATTGTGCCTACTGGTACAAATAACAGTGAAACAGTAATCTGATTAATGGAATAGGTGTAATAATGGTGTCATAGTATTAGATAAGCACAGTTGCCAAAATAATGGTTGTGTCCCGTCGCCGCCCGCCTACTATCACCGATGGAGGAAAACAGCACTCTGAAACTGGAGAGTAGTTTATTAGTAAATGCGTAGTAGCCAGTAGTAGTAACCGAGGCAGTCGTGTCAGCGCTTTTAGCCTGGTTTTATGTGAGAAGTATTGTAACAAAGGAGGGTTGTGCCCCCTCCTGCCAGCGTGAAGGTCTGTACCGGCAGTAATGAAGATAAAAGGAAACAGCGATCCGAGTAACTGGGGCATATCTATGTACAGTCGCACTCGCCTAAGCGAAACACGCTTAAGCAAAAAACTCGGATAACAGAAACCAAAACCAATTCCCCGCCAGACCCCCCTCTTTGTAAGATTATTTCTAATTCGGATAAGCCAAACTCTGTCAAAAAATAGCTAACTCAAACACGGATATCTCAAACGTGATTTTGACAGATAAGCCGAACTCTAAACACTGTCGGAGAGACTTTTTAAAAAAAATGTTTGCTTGAAAAACACGTCGGGAAGATAACTTATGAATATATTTCGTCACGGCTATAATTATCCTACAGAAACGAACACGTCACCTGTTTTTCAGTATGCGGGAAACTGATGACGCGTGCCACATGTTTTGCAGGCGCCATTGTTTGGACAGAACGAGTGGTAGATCTAAGTTTGCGTGCGTGAATTAGGTGGTGGGTTCAGGGTCAGAGATGGGATGACCGAGGGAGGGGCACAGGGGACCCGGGGGCAGGTCGTAAGGTAACCTTGGGAGATTTGCGATGGGCGTGGTTTATGGGCTAGTAGAAAGGATATGAGCTCGGGCTTAGATTTGTGCGTGCACGATTGTTTCTTTTGGCGTGTGTAGGGGAGGGAGTGTGTAACATGCAGTCTCCCAGTGTGTGTGTGTGTCTGTGTGTATTAGGTGGTGTGTGTGTGTGTGTGTGTGTGTGTGTGAGGGGGGTGGGGCGGGGGGATGGAGCGTGCATTGGCTTGTGCGTATAGAATCGCGCACGTGTGTGTGTGTGTGTGTGTGTGTGTGTGTGTGTGTGTGTGTGTGTGTGTGAGGGTGGGGGAGGGGTGGAGGGGGTGGTGGAGTGCAGGAACGGAGTGGAGCGTACATTGATTTGTGCGTACAGTAATGCGACCGCATTTGTGTGTGTGTGTGCGTGTGTGTGTGTGTGTGTGTGTGTGTGTGTGTGTGTGTGTGTGTGTGTGTGTGTGTGTGTTTTCACCATTTAGTTTTATAGTTTGGTTAGAAAAGGAAACGGTAATGACTGCGAAGTGGTTACAAGTTAAGCAAATAAAAGCGACATAAAAGGGACAGAAACCTCTTAACTTTCACAAAGGACGGCACAGGTCAACGTTTCGGCTTTCGCCTTCTTCAGGGACAAATGGGACATAACTTCAACAAACAAACAAAAGGTAACTCTGCGGACGTACTGACATACACGGCGCGGGAAAAAAAAAAAAAAAAAAAAACGGTGGGCGAGAAAAGGACCAGAAAAAATAGTAAAAATATCACAACATCCATCCTTTGGTGACAAAAGACCATGGACTGTGTGTGAAAAAATAAATAATAATAATAATAATAAATGTGGGGCAGAAAAGAACAAAAAAGAATAGAAAAAAATTAGCAATCACAACACCCAGCCCCACTGAAGAAAGCACTTATAACTTGTCACTGTTTTGATCTTATTCATTTAAACACACACACACACACACACACACACACACACACACACACACACACACACACACAGAGAGAGAGAGAGAGAGAGAGAGAGAGAGAGAGAGAGAGAGTTTTGTCTGTGTTACTAGTCTCAGGAATCAATAAGCTCGACCCGTGTCTCTCTCAGACCGTTGCCAATATACACATTTGCATATACATATAGTATACATTTGCCCACAGAAAAGCAGCATACACGTCTACAAACTTTCGCAAAATTATCAATTCGATGTTTCAGTTGCAACGGGAAGCAAAGATATTCTCTTTAAAAACAAAACAAAACAAAACAAAAAAGAAAACTTTTTACAAACATTCCAAGTGATTTTACAACTTATCCTGAAAAAAACTCGGTTAAGCCGAACTGCAGGGTGATTTCTCGGGAAAGGTTTGGCTTATCCGAACTCGGATATGCAGAAACTCGGATAAGCGAAACGATTTTCCATTCCCCGGGCGAGTTCGGCTTAAGCGTGTTTGACTGTATACGTGTTATATAAGCATAGTGGCATGATATGAATGGGAAATGGCACGACGGATGGTTGTGTCCCGTTGCCACTCGCCAATAGGTCTGCACTGGAGAAACAAGGGCGACAAGAAGCTGCAGACTAAAATAGACGTACCTGGAATAGACACATGTTATGTAAGCGTATTAGCAAAGAATAATGTGGTCGCGTCCCATGGGCGCTGGCCAGGCTGTTTGTATTAGTAAAACAGAAGTGAGGGGAAACCCACATCTGCAAAAAGACGTGATCATAGCATCATGTCATAGCATTACCTGAGCACACGTAGACAAAGGTGTCATGTCCCATCGCTGCCTGTCACAATGTCCGTGCTGGTCACTGTAAGGCTGCAAGGAAACGGCAATCCGAAAACATTAGGGGTACTTAGGCATAGGTCCTAGGCACGCCCAAACGCTGGGAGGCGTGTACACTTGGGAAACTGTAAACCCGCCTGGAGACGGGTCGACCAATGGTTCGTATGCGAAGATGCAGGCAAAGACGTAACTGCGCCTAGAGGTGCAGCGAGTCGGTGTAACGAAGGATGGTCTGGTCATGTCCCCTCACCCCTTGTCCAGGAAGTCCGCCTGGCAATAATAAAGGTGATATGTCACGGCGATCTGAATAAATGGTACTGTACATGTAAGCGTAGGGGCATTGTATGAAGTGAGTAAGAGTACTCAGGTTAATCAGGTCCCTCACTACCTGTCAAAATTGTCCGCAAATTAATCCTGCTGGAGCGCCAAATTCCGATGGGATCAATGTTTCAACAATAATTACATGGTACAAATTGTTTTTTCACTGATCTCTAAATAAAAACCTTTCCCATTCATATCATACCACTATGACTATATACATGTATTTTATGGCCTTGCTTCAAGGTCAAGGCCATACGAGCTATTTTTGTGAAATCTTAACATTGGCATTTTCTCAGGGGGAAAAAAAACTGCTGAGGCACCAAACCTGGCGTACTGGTAGACAGTGATAATTAAAGGGTACGGCAAGTCAAGAGCACTATTGGGTTTAAATGACAGATATTGAGGCCCTAAGCTGTTAGATAGCAAAAGTTTTCGTGAACAAAGTACCATTTACTCAAAAATGCGCCGAAAACACCCTCTGCTTTCGGTTCCTGGGCTGCGGGCATGTTGCCGCACTCTTTCGCGAATGAGGCGGGAAAGGTGCTGACGGTGACGTCACACCACCTCCACTGTCGGCAGTGCCTGCTTAGAGCGAGTTGTTCCAGAGTATTATTCTGTGTTCGAGATGCCACAGTGCAAAGCGTTCGGTTGTTTCAGCAAACAGGGCACGTGTAAGAATGCAGATGGAAGCCACAAAAGCTTTTTTGAATTTCCGAATCTAAACAAATCAAAGGAAAAACGGAGGTTGTGTGCGAAATGGTTGAAGCCTTGAAGAACGGCTCGCTTGCCCAGCTGCGTGCAGGAATACGCCTGGAACAATCGAGACCACAGGACCAGGTTTGTGGAGATCATTTTACCCCGGATTGTTTCACTGGCGCTTTTGCGAACGATGTTGCTGCTTCACTTGTCAAACACGCATCTCCCACAACTGATTGCACTCGTTCTCATGATCGGCTCTTCCCCATCATCCCCACTGTTTTGACCCCTTACTCAGCTCTTCCTCAGAATATCCTGGCTCGAAATCATAGGGATAGTTCCTCAAATCTATTCTAGCTTTCAGGAAATTAGCAAAGTGTGTATACGAGCCAGAAATAGCACGCCTAAAACGTGTAGCAGGCACACCTGCACACACAGTGTCAGAATCTCGCCTGCTGCTGAGTGGTCGCGTGACGTCACTGCTAGGATCAACATGGCAGCCCGCATGGCATCGCATTTCGGCTGCCGTTTGGTGTGAAATATGCTGAATGGTGTATTCGTGTTCAAATCTTTTGGGCTGCAGCCGTCTAGGACCTCAATATCTGTCATTTAAACCCAATAGTGCTCTCGACTTGCCGTACCCTTTAAGATCAACGCACACATACCATTCTAAGTTTGGAAATTATACATTTGCATTTTCTCAGACTCTAGAACAACGAGGAGCATCTTAACTTTGCACGATGATAGACATAATTGGCAACATCTTTACTGACAATGACTTTCAGTCAAGGTCAAGGCCATGGACGTGTTTTTTTTTTTTTTTTTTTGTTGTTGAAACTTTAACGTTGGTCATTTCTCCGAAACAACAAACAGTAGAGGCACCAAACGAGATATGATGATAGACAGCAATGAGACCTGCCTTCTTGAATGACCGTGACTGAAGGTCAAGGTCATTAAAGCTGTGTGGTGTGAATGTTAACATTACCGTTTTCGGAAGAACTACAAACACTAGAGGCGTCAAACTTGGCATGATACACATTGAGGAGATCTCATTTGAATGACCTTGATCTAGCAACGTCCCTAAATCTATTGTTACTCATTCAGTCTACTTAATAGCTCCCTATAAACACAAGACAAATACAAATCACATCTCTATCGTTATCTCGGCTAAGCAAGATTTCTAACTAGCATTACGAATCAACACATCTAATAATATACGCAAGAAGAATCCTGCTCTATTGCTTTCAGATCTCAGCGATGATTCGATCATCGTGGCATGCGTTGTCCAGCCACAGACAAGATGCAGGTTCTGTGAGGGGTCTGCTGCAGCCGGTTCAAACCTTAAACTTTCCTTGCACGGCACACAAGAACTGGAATACAGTTCTGTTGCTAGTCGTCACGAACACAGTTCTGCTTGGCGGAATTACAGTACTCCTCGCTTAACGTCACTACCGTTTAAGGTCAGACATCTGATAAGATCAATCAGGTCGTTGGTCCCGGCCAAAAGCCTTCTTTGTACCATTTAGAATCCCTCGCTTAGCGTCACCTCGGATAAGGGAAAACCTCGGATTACGTCACCCCCGTTTTGGTTCCCAAATGGAGAAGACTACCACTTAAGATGAAATCCATGTGATGAGAGTGGCTTCCCTTGGAAACAACACCCGGATTTGCACTGCGAGGTGAAGACGAAACAGACGATTGTTTTATTTCATTTTTATTCCACGAGATGATACCCAAAGACTGAAAATGGAAACTGGAAGGGGGGGGGGGGGGGCTTGTTTTTGATGAACTGACGATAAAGATAGTTTACCGCAGATGAGTATACTTACAAAAGATTTCTTATTTCGTTGAGGGTCCTTTTAGATCTAGAAATTGGTACAATCTTTGTGAAAGAGATAAGAGCTGCAATGCAGGGAGCAATGTGGCGATATGATGGTGGTGGTGGTGATACTTATGTTGTTAGAGAGGGAGGGAGGGGGGAGAGAGCGAGAGACCTGGTTAACTTCTAGGCTTAGTCGGAAGGCAAGTTGAGGTACTTTTGCAGTTCACGAAACATCAGTGCAACCATCCCTCAACCATGTAACAGGGGCAAGATGTTTGGAGGGGGCTTGACATCTGCGGGGGAAGGGGGGGGGGGCGATCCACAGGGTTCGGAAAAAAATAAAAAGGGGAGGGGGGGTATATGCATTTGCGTTCGTTTGTGTTTGTGTGTGTGTGTGTGTGTGTGTGTGTGTGTGTGTGTGTGTGTGTGTGTGTGTAGAATTACATATTTTGGCGGAAAGTCTTTCGGTCTAAAATGTGAAAAAAATGACATAATCGCCAAATATTGAGCTCCTCGGATAAGATCAAGTTTTTTTTAACTGGTAGTTGATCTTATCAGAGGACTGTTTAGCGTGCCCCTCGGATAAGATCAAAAAAAATTTTGGTCCCGTGGGGGGTCACCTTAAGCGAGGAGTACTGTACTGATTTTACTGACAAAACCATTCAACATCCGATTAAACAAAGAAAGAAACAGACACACGAACAAAAGACACACAAAGGAAACCATTCAACACCCAAACAAACATACATGAACGGTTTCCTTCGTGTTTTGTGTGCGTGCGTGCGTGCGTGCGTGCGTGCGTGCGCGCGCGCGCGCGTGTGTTTGTGTGTGTGTGTGTGTGTGTGTGTGTGTGTGTGTGTGTGTGTGTGTGTGTGTGTGTGTGTTCCGGTGTTGAATGGTTCTGTTGGTGTGTTGTGCAAATGCTTGGTCGGGTATAGATTGGTTGGTTTTCCAAACTAGAATGTTTTATCTTCGCCCTACGTCACCTAAAAACTTGGGCGCCGTACTTTTTGGGTGCACACGCACCTACTCGTAAAACAAGAAAACTTGCGCGCCGTACTTTTTGGGTGCACACGCACCTATTCGTAAATTAAGAAAACTTGTGCGCCGTACTTTTTGGGTGCGCACGCACCTATTCGTAAAACAAGAAAACTTGCGCGCTGAAACACACCAGTGCTTGCAGAGGAGAGAAAACAAACCCGTATTATACATTGTTTCTGATTTTTGGCTCACGTGTGTAACAACGGGAGTCTGTATGTACTAACCCTCCGCCGTCTGTCTGTGTGTGTGTGTGTGTGTCTGTTTGTCCGCCGTCAGTGTATAGAAAACCTTAACACTGGCATTTTCTCGGGAACTTCAAACACCAGAGGCACTAAATCTTACAAGATGGTAGACAACCACAAGATCTACCCAGGGATTTCATTTTCAATGACCTGTACTTGTGGTCAAGGTCACAGGAATAGAATGCAAAATTTTAATGTAAATAGACGTAGACACACACACACACACACACACACACACACACACACACAGCATGGCGGTATTGCTGTAAGCATGATAATGAAAGACAAGTTGTTTAGTATTGACGTCAAACTACTTGCTAAAATCGGAAATGTGGACTATTGCGTCAGAGCTGTACAGATTTTACGTCACTAACGTTTGCGACCAGAAAACCGGTGGACGTTTTCATCTCTCCATGGACGTTAGAAGTCATGTCTTCAGTCTCAGTCTGCTAGTTGTCTGTCCGCTGTCACTACACTGTGGGGTTTGTTGTTAGTGGACGCCAAATTTGCTGATTTTGTTTTGTTTTGTTTTGGTTTGAAAATTTCTTACAGTCGTGCAGTTGACTTGTTGATCTGTAGAGTTACCGGTAATATTTCTTTGTTTATCAGTTCTTCATTTCTTGGGATTTTTGTTTTGTGTTTGTTGTTTTTGTGGTTGTTGATGCTGTCGCTGGCGTGGTTGACGTCGTCGTCGTTGTTGTCGCTCTTATTATTGTGGTCGTAGTATTGGTGGTTGTTGTAGTTATGGACTGTACTGGGATATAACTCTCTCTCTCTCTCTCTCTCTCTCTCTCTCTCTCTCTCTCATGGTTGACGTCATCCACTAACCGTCTTCTCCATTCTCTGTAACAGTGACAAACTGGATGTCCTGTACCGAGCGCTAGTCAACAACAAACAACACGTCAGGCTGTGGGCGACAAGCCTACAGCCTGGCCACGCACCCTCATGTCTACAGAATCACGTTCACACGATGACAACTCCCTTGCGGTGCCCCCCGTGCGTTGTGCGGGAGGTGGCGGAGGCAAACGACGTTAAGAGAGGACGTGTCCCCGACTACACAACACCAACGGCTCCCCTGCCAGCTGACGGACCGCCCGTCATCACTGTGAGCCACCAGGGACCCGGGCACGAGGAGAAGGATACATATGACTGTGAGGCGTGCGGCCGGGAGGTGGGGAGGATCCTGACACAGGTGTTACACGTCGGTAAGTGTGTGTGTGTGTGTGTGTGTGTGTGTGTGTGTGTGTGTGTGTGTGTGTGTGTGTGTGTGTGTGAGAGAGAGTGAGAGAGAGAGAGAGAATAATATACAGTGAAGTCCGGCTGCAGTAATAGAATTTCTTGGTCCCGGTCCCAGTTCATGTTCTTTGTTAACTTAGTCCGGTTGCAGTGATATTTTTCAGTGATAGTCCGCTTGTAGTGATACTATTTTCAAGTCCCGGGGAAGCTAAAGTCCGGCTGTAGTGATAATGTTCGAGAGTAATCTCCCTTTACCAAAATGGCGAGCAAACGCCAGCAACGCAATGTGCTTAGCCCTTGGGACCAAATTTTTTTTATCACTACATCCGGACTATTACTACATCCGGATGTCCGGTTATAGTGATATTTTTGTAGGTTTTATCACTACATCCGGACGTCCGGTTATAGTGATATTTTTGTAGGTTTTATCACTACATCCGGCCAATCGCTTGTAGTTGTAGTGAAATCTTCAAAGCTGATTCAAGACTAAATTTCATTCCTAAAAAATCTGACGATTTTTCATTTAACCCGTATTTCTAAGTGGCCCTTCTCTCTCTCTCTCTCTCTCTAAAACACGCACACACACACACACACACACACACACACACACACACACACACACACACACACACACACACACACACCGGCTGTTGAACTGCTAGGACGGGGGTAGGTTAACACAGGACATTTGCAAGCCTGACAAAGACGACAAAAGAAACGTCACAAAACGAAATCAATAGTGGTTCCAAAATCACCTTATTACTGCCTTGAGGCTAGTTTACCAAATGTGCCGCCGCATGTGGCAATAAAAGCTTTGAAGATATCACTACAACTACAAGCGATTGGCCGGATGTAGTGATAAAACCTACAAAAATATCACTATAACCGGACGTCCGGATGTAGTGATAAAACCTACAAAAAAATATCACTATAACCGGACATCCGGATGTAGTAATAGTCCGGATGTAGTGATAAAAAAAATTGGTCCCGAGGGCTATCACTACATCCGGACTTCACTGTACCTGTAATGTGTTGCAGGACAAGGGAACACTTCCGCTACGACAACAACCACAACAACGTCCTCCAGCAGCACCGCTACAACGACCTCAAGCGGTAATCACAATGCCATGTTTTCATTCACCAGTTGACAGGGGAGGTAAATTGTGTCGGGATCGAGAGTTAATCTTGTAGATCTAGTTCAGTGAGAAATTGTTTATTTTTTGGATAAAGGGGTGGGGGTTGGGTGGGTGGATAGGGGAGGATACACATGATTTCCTTTAGGTTTGTTGTTGCTGTTTGTGATGGTGAAAGTGTCGGTGTTGTCGTTGTTGTTGCGTTGGTCGTCGTATGTGCTGTGTGTGATTTAGATCTAACCAACGCACTGTTTAAAATTTTAGCCCAGTTCCGAGTTTTTACTACGACAACGACAACCGCCACCATCCTTACCATCATCGTGGTCTCCACTACAACCTTACCGTCGTCCCAGCACCACCACCACCACAGCCACCACCATCACTGACGTTTGTCGTTGTACGTTTCAGGTCAAGGCGGCAACCCCAGCAGCAGCAGCACCACGGCCTTACAGTACCGGGACGTCTTCGTCCTGTTGTCGTCGTTGTGTAACCTCCACGATGACGAGACAGACGACGCGGGTCACGTGACCAGACGAGCTAGCGGCCCGGTGCGCGGTCTCCGTCAGGCTGGAGTACCGGTGCGGGTGGTTGGGCATGATGATAATGTGGGTGTGGGTGAGGTGGGTAGCATGTCAGGTCCAGATAGTATTATAGCAACAGATTGTGACTGTGTGCAGGGACTGGAACGGAAGGTGGTCGTGTGGATGCCGAGAACACAGTATAGTGATGTTGATGATTCAGTCTTGGGCCGACTTCGGGCAATGTCTCGTACTACATCACAACTTATCTGGGTAAAGAGATCCTAATCCTCCATCCCCTGACTCCACACACCACAACGCTGACGACAACGCCCACACCGACGACGATGACAACACACCAACCACACCCGCGACAACCACCACCACCACACCACCGACACCGACAACGACCACTACAACAACGACGACAACATAACCGACACTTCTTCCCCCTATCCCCCCTTCCCCTCCTTCTTCTTTCTTCTCTTTCTCCTCCCCCGCCTCCCCCGTTACTACCACCACCACGGACACCGACAACGACTTCTAACGGTCACTTTCTTTACACGGTTGTTAATATTTCCATCATCCTTTGTTGTTTTCCTGTTTGTTTTCCTTCTGTTGATCCCGCCCATCGTCGTCGCGTTTCCGTCGTAACGGTTTTTGTCCCTCCGTTGTCGTCGTTGTCGCTCAGTGACACCCCCACGAAAAAAATCATAATTGGTGTTGAAATTTATGTTCGTTCAACTTTCGCAGTTTTGACTCGAGCAAAACACTAGTAATTGACGTCATTCTGAGACAGGTTAGTGTATGACGTGTTTATAATCGTGACGCCATTTCGCTTTGGCGTCACAGACCGTGTACTTGATTTGTTTGTGTTGAACATCTTGTCAAAGACTGCGGTACTACAGATTCTTTGCTCTCTCTCTCTCTCTCTCTCTCTCACTCTCTCGTTGAGCTGGGGTGGCCGAATGGTAGAGCGTTTGACTTCTAATGCTCGGGTCGTGAGTTCGTATCCCGACTGGGGCCAAATATTTATGCTGGCTTTTTCATCGTTGCCCCGTCTTTGATATCACCCGTATGTGGTGGAAAAGGACGTTAACCCCCCTAACACCCACCCACCCACTCACCTCTCTCTCTCTCTCTCTCTCTGTTCCCCGTCCTCTCTCTCTCTGTTTCTCTAACTCTGCTTTCTGTTTTCTTTTTCTTTTACTCTATACTCCGTCCGTCTGTCTCACTCTAATTGTTTCTCTTACGTGTATGCGTGCTGTCGTCACGGTTCTTGTTGTATAGGGTTTGTAAGTGTATCCCTCACCCAGTGTTGTTGACGTGGCACCCTCGTCCCTCCCTCCCCCCTCCCTCTCTCTCTCTCTCTCCAGGCCCTTCTTTCTCTCTGTCTCTCCCGCTCTCTTTCTCTCTGTCTGTCTTTCTCTGTAGATCTCTCCAACCCCCCCCCCCTCTCTCTCTCTCTCTTTCTCTTTCTCTCTGTCTGTCTTTCTCTAGATCTGTCTCTTTGCATGTTCCCCCTCCTCTCTGTCTGTGTGTATCTCTCTCTTTGTGTCTGTCTGTGTCTCCCTCTTTGTGTCTGTTTCTCTCTACATCTGTCTGTCTGTCTATGTCCGCCACTGTCTCTATTTTTAACTTTCTCTGTGTGTGTCTTTTGACTCTCTCTCTCTCTCTCTCTTTGTCTACGTCTGTTATTTGGTCTGTCTGTTTACTTTGTCTGTCTGTCTTTCTGTCTGTCTATCTCTTTGTCTGTTGTTGTTGTTGTTGTTTTTTCCTGACTCATACTCTGTCTCTCCTTCCCCCTCTGTGACTCTGTTTATGTTTCTCTCGCTGCCCCCCCCCCCCCCCCCCCCCCCCCCCCCCCCCGCCCCTTGCCTGCATGTTTGTCACTCTCTTATTTTCTTGGCTTAGTCTGTCTCTCTCAATCTGTCTTTTTTTCTGTCTGTTCCCCCTCGTGTCTGTCTTTCTATGTCGGCCTATTTGTCTCTGTCTTTTTGTTGATTTTATAGTTGTTGTTGTTGTTGTTCTTCTTGTTGTTCTTGTTCTTGTTTTACTTCTGTCGTCTCTTATGCTGTCTACACCACCACCCCCTCCCCTCCCCCCCTACCCACCCAACACACACACAGACACTTCACCCCTCTCTTTGTCCCTATCTTTCTCTCTTCACTTGCCCGCTGTCCTGTTTGTATCTGTCTGTCTGTCTTTTACCTTGTCTGTCTTACTCTGTCCATCTTTTTTGCCTCTCACGTGTGTGCGTGCAGTAACGGGCTGTCGTCACGGTGGTTGTTGTCGTGTGGGGGTTGTCAGTGTATCCTTCACCCAGTGTTGCTGATGTTGCCGCGCCTCCCTCCCCCCCCTCCCCTCCTTCCCCCAACGACCCCAGCAGTTCGCACGACACCAGTCTCTCCAGTCCCACACATCAGACAGGCCTGTGTCACGTGTGGACAATATTGTGTATAGTTACCTGAAGGCCGTTATCTGACATGTCGTGTTGTCTTTAGTTGTAGCTATAGCGTTTCCTGCCTTCACACTTGTACAGTGCTTGCTACATTGTGAATATGCATTTTATGGATCACGTGACTGCATGGGGCAGTACCAGGCCAGTGGTATGATGAAGACGGGATGTATTAAATTTTGTCTGATCCATCACTGTTGTTTTCCTGATGTATTGTGTATAAATCTATTAAATGGCCGTATAAATATTGGTTTTATTTGTCTGATTCATAGCTGTTGTTTTGTTCTTGTATTGTGTAATCTGTGTGCATGAACATTGTTTTATTTGTCTGAGTCGTAACTGTTGTTTTCTTTATGTATTGTGTAATCTGTGTGCATGAACATTGTTTTTATTTGTTTGAGTCGTAACTGTTGTTTTCTTTATGTATTGTGTAATCTGTGTGCATGAACATTGTTTTATTTGTCTGAGTCGTAACTGTTGTTTTCTTTATGTATTGTGTAATCTGTGTGCATGAACATTGTTTTTATTTGTCTGAGTCGTAACTGTTGTTTTCTTTATGTATTGTGTAATCTGTGTGCATGAACATTGTTTTTTATTTGTCTGAGTCGTAACTGTTGTTTTCTTTATGTATTGTGTAATCTGTGTGCATGAACATTGTTTTTATTTGTTTGAGTCGTAACTGTTGTTTTCTTTATGTATTGTGTAATCTGTGTGCATGAACATTGTTTTTATTTGTCTGAGTCGTAACTGTTGTTTTCTTTATGTATTGTGTAATCTGTGTGCATGAACATTGTTTTTATTTGTCTGAGTCGTAACTGTTGTTTTCTTTATGTATTGTGTAATCTGTGTGCATGAACATTGTTTTTATTTGTCTGAGTCGTAACTGTTGTTTTATGTATGTATTATTGTCCAATCTTGTTGTGTGAACATTGCTTTTATTTGTCTCTCTTTCTCTACCCTCCCTCCTGTCTGCCTGCGTGTATCTCTACGTCAGTATTTGTATGTCTGTCTGCTGGTTTCTTTGTTCTTGTTTTCTCTGTCCCTCTCTTACTCCATCTGTTACCCCCCCCCCCCCCCCCCCCCCGTCTCTCTCTCTCTCTCTCTCTCTCTCTCTGTATGTTCCCCCTCCTCTCTGTTTCCCTGTGTGTCTCTAACGGTCTGTCTGTCTATCTTTCTATGTCTGTTTGTATTTTCTTTATTTTTATTTTCTCTGTCTGTCTTATTGCAGGTCCCCCACCCCCACCCCCTTCTCTCTCTCTCTCTCTTACTTCCTTTGACTTCGTCGTTCTCTCTCAATCCTATCTTTCTGCCCCCCCCCCCCCTCCCCTACTTGTGAATACATGAATGTTGATTATGATAAAATTGAGTAGTGGAAACTGTAAATTGGTAACTAAATATTGAGCTGTCTGGTGAACACGGGATGTATTGTATTTGTCTGATTCATGTCTTGTCATGATGTATTGTGTAAACTGTGTGTATCAACATCAGTTTTATTTGTCACGTGACTAGCCAAGATGTCGGCTAGACGTATGCGTTTGTTGCTGGCGGACATTTCAGTGCTTTAGTGCAGTCAGCCGGCCGGACACCTTCTAAAAATCTGCCACAGTACTGAGGTTTGGTCTCTTAGATTGTGTGGTGGTGTTTTTTGGAGGCTTCAAGTGGGTATTCTTCGTATTTTCTTCATCTTTTCATCACTGAACCGGTGCTCACCGTGAGCCCTCATGTGCTGTGACCTGTGGACCGGTGTGTAGTGACAGACAGTGGACCAGCTGGTAAATGAGCCGCTATTTCTTCAAACCATGGAGCCGAGAGTTCTACCGGTGTTCGTGATGAACAATCAGCTGCCTGCTGTAATTCGGCTGTAATCTGGTTTAATTTACTTGTCTAATTCATAACTGTTGTTTTCCTGATGTATTGTGTAACCTCGCCGTAGAAACATTGATTTTATTTGTCTGATTCATAACTGTTTTTTTTTTTTCTTCTAACTAATGTATTGTGTAATCTGGTTGTACTCATGAACACTGGCTGTAACATTCATAATTGTTGTTTTCGTAACTCTTTGATCACCGGTTTTGTTGTCTAATTCATAACTGCTGTTTGCCTAATGTATTGTGTAACCTGGCTGCATAAACATTGCTTTTATTTGTCTGATTCATAACTGTTTTTTTCCCTTACAAATGTTTTCTGTAATCTGGCTGTACTCATAAACCCCGGCTGTAAAATTCATAATTGTTTTCGTAACTCTTCAATCAATGGCTTCTTGGGTTTTGTTGTTGTTGTTGTTGTTTTTGGTCTAATTCATAACTATTTTTAGCATATCATGTCAAATGTGTGGTTGTATCACAGCATTTGTATTGTCTAATTTAAAACTGCTGTCTTTGTCTCTGTTTTCCCCGTCTGTGTGTTTGTCCGTCTGTGTGTGTGTGTGTGTGTGTGTGTGTGTGTGTGTGTGTGTGTGTGTGTGTGTGTCTCTCTCTCTCTCTCTCTCTCTCTCTCCCACCCCCACTCCCCAACTCCGGCACTTCTTGTTGTCTAATTTGTAACTTTTATGTCTAATGTATGTTGTTAATGTTTGACTTTATACACAGCAATTTGTGTTTAAGACCGCTGTTTATCTAACGTTGTGAATTCATGCTTTTATTTGTCTAAATCATAACTGTTGTATTCTGTTATTGCTTGCAATCTGACTGTATGTACATCAGTCTTATTTGTCTGATTTAATGAACTGCTGTTTTTCTATCTGTATAGACACCGGGTGTTATTTGTCTAATTCATTGCTGTTGGTTTTCAAACTGTATGGTGCAAGGGACGTAATCTGGCAGTGTGAACATCGGGTTGTCTGGTTTGAAACTGTGTTGCGTTACAACCTGTGTTGAAGAGCAGGTAACCTAGCTGTAAATTTGATATGTTTTACTATTTTACATGCATTGTGTGTTTGTGGGAAGTCTTGCATATCGGAATCTACTGACTGAACAAAGCTTAAATGTTTCTCTGGTATAATCCTTTTTCCAATGGTATTCAACTATGAATATAAAACTCTAAAACATGTTAAAGTCTGTTTCACCAGTGCCATAATTATTGTCTATGGACTTCTACTGTATGCAGTTTTTATTAGTTTTGAATTTCTGATCATACTGCAGTATATTTTTGTTGTTGTTCTTGGTATGTGTTGCGATCACCAGCATAGATCTTTTTTTACAGTGTAATTGGGGTTCTTCTGTAAATAAACATTCTGCTGGTACAAGTCTGTGCTTGTGTGTATGGCTTGTGTGTGTGTGTGTGTGAGAGAGAGAGAGAGAGAGAGAGAGAGAGAGAGAGAGAGAGAGATATATACCTCTCAAGAAAATAATCTGTACAAGTAGCTAGACACCTGCCGGCTTAACAGGCTAATGGCATCATCAGAGACTGCTTTAAGGACAAGGGAAACTGCATGTCCATTCTGTGGGCTTACTCCCTGTAGAAGTGGGGCAACACCCTTATCAGCACATCAGTATCAGAAGAACAAGAGCACACACGCCCCGTCCTCTATTTTCACTACCGTCCTGCACATGGGACACATCCAGCTTAGGAGAGCCGGGTGTGTGTGTGTGTGTGGGGGGGGGGGTCACTTCTGTGGCTCACCTTGTAAATCTGTGCGTGCGCGTGCGCGCGCGCGCGTGTGTGTGTGTGTATGTGTGTGTGTGTGTGTGTGTGTGTGTTAAACGGAAGCCCTCCTTGTTGTGTGACCGCTAAATGTTAGTTGCCAAGCTGCGCGTTGCGGTGGTTGAGAAATCCACTGAGCCATCAGGGCTGATCGGCTTTATGAAGATTGGAGATACCCCGTTTCCCGAAAAGGCCGGGTGTATGACCTCACGTAATTTGCGTGAAGCCCGCCCCCCACCTGAATCAGGATGTGTGTACCTCCATTTGCTTTTTCCTTGGACGGTCTCAGATGGTCACACGCACCTGTCTCGCGACAACATCTAGCCAGTTAACCCATTCGCCACCACGATCCCATATTTGGGATCGTACATGTAAACCTCAGCCGTATAAATCTTTGCCTTCCACGCTACTGCGATTCCTCATTATCAATTCTAGGGAGATCACAGAAGATGCTGAAAGTCTTCGGAGACTTGTTAGACTTAAAAGATTGTTTTAGGCGACAGCCATTTGCAATACTACGTGTTTTTTGCTTCAACCAAGGAAACATCAAGAAGATAAGCAAACAACATTTTCCCTATTTACTTTTGTGATGTACTATAATAATGAAAAAGAAAGGCTATTATATCATCTAAAATTGCGTCTCAGTTTTTGGAAACTTTTTTATTTTTTTTTTTGTCGGACAGGTGCTAGAAGTTTGATCCTATATATGGGATCGTGGTAGCGAGAGGGTAGGGGTTTTTACCATTGTTTTTTTTTTTGTTTTTTTTTGTTTGTTTTGTTTTTTTGAGTCATCACAGATACATTTATTTCAAACATGAGGTCATCTCTAAAGACATTGCAAGTATGGAAGATGAAACCATAGACAAAGACATCAACAGTATAAATGCTTTTTGGCTCACTTGTGTAACAAAGTGAGTCTATGTAATAACCCTCCGTCGTCTGTCTGTCTGTGTGTCTGTCTGTGTGTCCGCAGTAAACCATAACATTGGCATTTTCTCAGAATCTACAAACAGCAGAGGCACCAAAAGTGGCATGCAGATAGACAGCCGTAAGGCCTTTCAAATCATACCACATTGATTGACCTTGACCCAAGGTCAAGGCCACTAAAGCTGTCTGTTTGGAAATATTACATTGGCAATTTCTCAGAATCTAAGAAATCCAGCGACATCAAACTTTGCATGGTGATAGACATTGACAACACCTTTACTGACATACCTATATTCAGTGACTCTGAGTCAAGGTCAAGGCCGTACAAGCTGTTTTGCGGAAAACCTTCCAAAACCTTAACATTGGCATTTTCTAAGAAACAATGAAAAGCAGAGGTATCAAACATGGTTTGCTGATAGACAGTCATAAGCCCTTTCAAAACATATCATACTGATTGACCTTGACCCAAGGTCAAGGTCACTAAAGCTGTCTGTTTGGAACTTTTGCATTGGCATTTTCTCAGAATCCAGAAAAGCAAGAGACGTCAAACTTTGCATGATTATGGACATTGACAACACCTTTACAGACATACCTGAATTCAGTGACTTTGAGTCAAGGTCAAGGCCACACAAGCTGTTCGTAGAAAACCTTCCAAAACCTTAACATTGGCATTTTCTTAGAACCAGTAAACAGCAGAAAAACCAAACGTGGCTTGCTGATAGACAGCAGTAAGACCTCCCAATACATACCATTTTGAGTGACCTTGACTAAAGGTCAAGGTCATTAAAGCTGTCTCATTGGAAATTTAAAATTGCCATTTTCTCAGAATCGCATGGTGATAGGCATCGACAAATCCTGTACTGGCATACTTGTAGTCAATTTTCTTGAGTAAGATCAAGGCCATTCAAGACCTTTTGCGGAAACTTGAACGTTAGCATTTTCTTGGAAACAACAAACAGCAGAAGCACAATACAAGGCACAATGAGAGACAGAAATGAGACCTATGCAGACATACCCTTTTGAATGACCTTGACTCAAGGTCAAGGTCATTACAGCTGTCTCTTGTGAAATTTTACATTACCATTTGTAAGGAAACTACAAAACTAGAACTATCAAAATTGGCATAATGATAGTCATTGATAAGCACTTACAGATCTGTGACCTTGACCCAAGGTCAAGGTCATACAAGCTGTCCTGGGAAAACTGTTATATTGCCATTTTCCGTTTTCTTAGAAACTATGAACACAAGAGACACCTTACTTCAGGATAGATAGTGATAAGAGTTTTACAAGCACACTCTTTTGAATGACCTTGACCCATGTTATTAGCATGTGTGCATTTATTGTTCATGAGTGTTTGCAATGTTTTCCAAAATGTCTGCACGTGATGGCACTTGACAAAGAGGTGCTCTAGTGTTTCTTTTTCTTGTCCGCATAAACTATACACGTCGCTACTGAGGACTTTCATTTGTTTTAGTGTAATATTAATTTAATTTTGTTGCTAGTTCCCTGTGCACTAATCCAATCTGGAACCATTTAAGTTTTATTTTTTAATTTTGTTTATTCTTAAGAAAACTTTATCCCAACATGTCTGCATTTGAATCTTTTCAGACCATTTTTGGCAACAGTTTGGTCTAAGTTCATTACTATGCAAAACTTCATAATACTGTTTTGAGCCTTTTCCGTCAACACACCCCATGTATCCAAGAAAATCACTATCTATATCATATTTCTGTTTAAACTCCATATATGACAAGAATCTTTCATTTTCTTTCACCAAGCTACCGATGCAGCAAACATTTTTCTTAACCCATTTGTCATATATGACAACATTGTTTCCAATTTTTATATTCTCATTATAGAGCAATGGTTCGGCTAACAACTGCTCTGCAGTATCTATACTTACTTTTCTTTTAAATTCCTTATTTGACAGAAACACATCTTTCCAAAATTATTCGTAGTATTTGGGAGGTCTCCTCCGAACTGTTGGAAGTTTGCTATTGCAGGCGAATATGTATTAACTATATGTGTCCACCTGGGATTACTGTCTCGAAGTTTTCTTATCCAGGTCAGTTTCAGGGCAGCGATGAGGTGATTAATATATGGCACACCGATACCACCATTGGCTATATTTTTTGTTGCAATTTTTCTTTTTATTCTATCTGGTTTTTTTGTTACATACAAATTGGTATACTAGTATTTGCAATTGTGTTATTTTATCATCTGGTGGATTAGGCAACAACATCCACAGATAAATAAGTTTTGATAGTACTAGGGATTTCAGGACAGCTACCCTTCCAATTGGAGTCAGTGTTCTTTTCATCAAAACTTTAAGCAAAAAAACAATTTCATCAAATTTTTCATTGTACAGTGAAGTCCGGCTGTAGTGATAGACCCATGTAGTGATAGTCCGGCTGTAGTAATAGAATTTCTTGGTCCCGGTCCCAGTTGTTCGTGTTCTTTGTTAACTTAGTCCGGTTGTAGTGATATTTTTCAGGCCGGATATAGTGATAGTCCGCTTGTAGTGATACTATTTTCAAGTCCCGGGGAAGCTAAAGTCCGGCTGTAGTGATAATGTTCGAGAGTAATCTCCCTTTACCAAAATGGCGTCCGGATGTAGTGATAAAACCTACAAAAATATCACTATATAGTATAACCGGACATCCGGATGTAGTAATAGTCCGGATGTAGTGATAAAAAAATTTGGTCCCGAGGGCTATCACTACATCCGGACTTCACTGTAGTTTAATTTTTGACAATCTTTCAAGTTGTTCGTAAACCAAATTCCAAGAATCTTAAATTTTGAGGAGTTCCATTTGATTTTCAATTCCGGTTTGAATTTTACATCTGAGTTACATTTGCTTCTTAACCATATTGCTTCAGTCTTGTCAAAGTTTATTTTTAGCCAAGATACTTTTTCAAACTTCTCTAGTGTATTGAAAGTGAGTTCAAAAGAATTTCTATCACCTTCAAGTAGCATCTGTGTGTCGTCAGCAAACCGTGATATCTTATGTTCAGTTCCGCCAATATTTATGCCCTTTATATCATGATTACTTCGGATCATATTCGCTAGTATTTCTGCACAAAGAATGAACAAGTACGCCGAAACCGGATCGCCCTGTCTGCAGCCGCGGCTGGTTTTAAACCAAGAAGTAACCTGACCATTTACAATAACGGCTGATTTTAAATTTGTGTAAAAAACAGTTATCCATTTGCAAATATCTGGCCCAAATCCAAATGCTTTTAACACTTTATGCATAAATATCCAGTCTGAAGAATCGAACGCTTTCTCAAAATCTATTGATAATAGCAGCCCTGGTTGTCTATGTATGTGTAGATAATCAATCAAATCATACAACAATCTGATATTGTTTCCGATACATCTTCCAGCAATAAATCCTGACTGATCCTCGGTGATAAGTTTTGGTAAGACTGATTTGATTCGGGAAGCTATGCATGATGAGCCAATTTTGTAGACAGTGTTTAGGAGAGTGATTGGTCGCCAGTTCTTAAGAAATTCTCTGGGTTTATCCCCTTTCGGTAGACTGGTTATTATTCCCTCTCTGTGCGATGGAGACATTTCACCTTTCCGGAAACCTTCATTAATTGCTCTAACAACAAATCTGCCAATTTTATTCCAAAAGAAGTTTAAAAAATTCTGCAGGAAATCCATCTGTTCCAGGGCTTTTTCCATTTTTCATTTTCTTTAGTGCATTTGCAGCTTCTTCAAGGGTAATTTCACCTTCAAGTGTTTTTTTTTTTTTTTAGGCTTCATCTAGATTAACATTTTAGTGTAGGCAGTTGGTTGACAAGTTAAAAAATATCACATTCTTCTGTATCTTTTGCCTCATATAGTTTCTCATAAAACTTTCCAGTCTCTAAGACTATATCTTTAGTAGTGTTTAAAATGCGTCCATCATCACGTGTAAGCTTTGACATTGTTTACTAGTATAGTTTCTGTTTTCCAGTCCGCAGAAGTAATTATTTCTCCTTCTGCAACCCATCGCGCTTTTGAGCGCAATAGTACCCCTTCCATTCGCTTTTCTCTTATCTGAATCAATTCTTCTTCTATATTTGTAAGTTTTTCTTCCTCATCCACTGTTTTATTTAGCTTGTGTTCCAAAAATTGGATGTCTGTTTCTAGTCTTTTTATGTTGTTTCCATAGTAATGGAAACAACATAATAGGACGGGCTAAAATTTCCACGTTCATAGGCAAGCATCTGTGGTACAAACGCACGTCACTGCCGATCTCCCGCAGAGACGATTTTGCAAGTGTAACTCTGACAATGACGTAAGAAGCGTGCGACTCCGATGCTGACGCGTATGATGTTCTGAACCCACTTCTCCTCTTCAGTGAGTGCCGTCTGTGCGGATGTGTGTGCGGCTGTGCGGCTGTGCGGCTGTGTGTGTGTGAATTGTGTCCAGGCCCGTTTCTTCGAAAATACTCAACCGAATGGCTTCAAATTTGGGGTATCCAAATATATCAAAATGTTACATTAGACGATTCAAGCGTGTGATGATTGCTTACGTGATTTGGGAGTTATCGCCCTTTTGAGACAAGTTGGTTGTCTTTCGTGTACAGGCGTAATATTTATTTAAATCACTCAATTTTTTGGCAGTAGATAGCTTGAATACGGACTCTGAACAGAGTCACTACTAGAAAATGGTCGCTCTTATAGTTTTCATGTAAACCGAGCCTGAGTTGACATTGCATGTGAACCCAGTTCAGATGCCTATTTCTCCGAAAATACTGAACCGATCGATTTCAAATTTGGGGTTTCTAAATGAATCAAGATTGTTGAATAGAAGGCCCGATCCAGGTACGATTGCACACATGATTTGCGAGTTATCGCCCTTTTCAGAAAAAGTGGCTTTCTGGCGTTTAAAGGCGTAATATTTACCTAAACCACTCCATTTTTTGGACATAGATAGCATGAATACGGACTCTCAACTAAGTGAATTTTGGAGGTTGTCGCTTTTATACTTTTGGCGTAAGCCGTACCTGATAAAAGTGCTGGTGAACACACTTTAGATCTCAAAATCGCTCCTACTATACATAGATAATGAGCCTGGGGTGCCATAAAAAATATACAAAAAAATTAGAAAAATTCACTGCAGCCGTTATCGTCAGTTGACTCGAAAATTTGTACTCACAGCACATTTCCTCTGCAAGCCACACGCCTCACAAACATCGAAGAAGAGACGCACGCGCACTGACGTAAAGTAAGTGCGTCATGTTTGATTGACGTGATGCTGTTTTTTCTTGGGGGTGTCTCGCCACTTTCTTTCGGAATTCCTCTGTTTGGAGACGTGGTGTTGTATTTTACTTATGCTATGTCGCCATCATCGTGCACTCGCAGAGATGATACGGGATACACCAGACTACAACTTACTGGAAGGCTCGAAATCTCTCCAAGGTGACGTAATCTACTGACGTTACTGCACCAGCATGTTCTGGGATGGTCTAGAAATTATTTTGCATCGAAATGCAGTATCTTTTCGCAAGAGTCTCTACAACTTGACATGTGGAAAGCGGGAATTTCAGTGGGTTTCGTTTTTGCCACTGACTCACACTCAGAAGCATAATGCAAAGATCTTGGAAACATAAAGATAGTTCACTTACCTCCCTTTGAGGGACAACGCGTAAGAGTTGTCTGCGCGCATCCCGCAGATCTACGCAGTTGTTTGACCCAACCCTACACTAGCCGCCGTAAAACATTTTAAGAAAATAAACAAAAACGAAGATGTCAGCGACTGACAGGTGGTCTCCCCCCATATATTTCGCATGTGTTTTAGGCCTATGGAAAACATAAGTACTCTCAAAGTTCCGGAGGACGAACGAAAGATCTAGTTTGGCTTTCACTGCTGTACGTAGGCTACGCAGTGCATTTCGTTCGATGTGTTCAAGTAAAACTAGTACGGAACACAGAAAGATCGAATGTGCGAGAGATCCAAAGATGGACGCATCCGCTGAATACTTCCTGCTAACTCAGCATTAATCATATCTGCGACCGACGATCCAGCAGATTCTATGTTGTGATATGGTTTTACAATGGTTAGAATGAAGTTCAGCCGGATGATTTTGTTCTGTGTGTGTGTGTGTGTGTGTGTGTGTGTGTGTGTGTGTTCTGAATTTAGATGCAGGTAGACGCTAGCACAATTTAAGTCACCGTGATTTGTAAAGTTGTCAGGGAAAAAAATTACGCTGTATCTGCGTCAGCCGCGTGTGTTTACTGTTAGTTTACACTGCATGCACACGTACCACTTGAGGTCTTTTTTTTTTTTTTTTTGACAAGAAAGCGAAAAAAAAAATGTTTGTTTTTCAACAGGAATACCAAAAGAAGTATTTCCCCGTTTATATTTGTCTGTTATTTGAACAATTCGGCGCAGAACACAATTGCATGCTTTTGTGATCGCTTTCCACTTTCTGCCATGCTGTCACTATAGGGGCCAGATCTAGGATGCGCGCTAATGCGGGCAGACAACTCTTCGCGTTGTCCCGCTATATGTCTCTCTTACGAGGGCAGGAGTGACGCGTCTTTCTGATTCCAAGGTCTTTGCATAATGTGTGTGTGTGTGTGTGTGTGTGTGTGTAGGGGGAGGGGGGGGGTGCGTGCGTGCGCGCGCAAGCGCGCGTCTAAGGCGAGAGAGAGAGAGAGAGGGTCTCTTCTCCGATACCAGTAAGCAATCGTCTGTCAGTCAGGTCTGCGGGAAGTAACTCTGTCAAAGGGGAACGACTTTATTACAAGAATTCATTCACCCATGTAGAACCTCGCATACGCCAACAAGTTGTGACGTCAACCAGCTAGGCGAGCTCACACGACCTCATGTGTTTGGGTTTTTGCAAGTGCATAGAGGCACGATAAGGGTTTTCAGTACTTTCTTTATGTCAGCATGCTTGATGTCAGAGAGCTTGCGTTCCGGCGTGTGCGCGCGGGCTGCATACATGACACAACGACTACGACTGTGACTACAGCAGGTCATTGAATGGAAACAACATATTGGGCTGGTGGCCATCTTGTTTCTCTTTCAGATGTTTTCTTCTGTTTCATTGTAGCATAATTATGATATGGTTTTACCCCAACTATTCATTAATAGCATTTCCAAGAATATGTCATCCGAGACTGTGATCTTTGGTGTCTTGATATGGAGGTGATAGGATAGACCAAAATGTCAACAAATACCGCACTGCACAACCAACCACACAAAGAAATGGTGGTGGCCGATCTTTGCCTTCTGCTGGGATGTTTGCATTCAGCAGGTTTGGCGCCTGTACCGAATGACGCAAGAGAATCTTGACAAGACAAATGACTTGCTGGCTGTCCGCTGTACCATTGCAAGAGCCTGCCTCACTCGTAGTCCTCTTCACTCAACTCCAGGACGCCAGAGAGGATTTGCAACACCAAAGCACTGTGTTCTGGAGCAAATCCAGTAAGACAGGATCGAACATCTCATCCAACCGTTGTCTAAACAGCTGAAATGTGCTTGGTTTTGGGATGAAACACAACGGAAATGTGCTTGTTTTGGCATTTTGTGGTAAGACAACTTGGGCAACAGGTTTTATGTTTATAATTATGCTGCCAAGTTTTATTTACAAGTCCGGTACTCTTATGCTGGATTGCATGAGTTACGTACTACAGTAAACAATCTTCTTTCAATTTCTTCAACTGTTTTGATTTATTTTGGTATATTTCGGTAGTTAGACAGCCAATGTCGAGAAAAGTCAAGTCCAGTTCATTAGTGCTGAATGTTTGTTCACCCTGTAAACCTATTGTGGTAAAATAAATGGTTCAACGTTGAAATGTGTTCCTTCAGTGGTTCATATGATCAAAAACCCCTACCCTCTCGCACCCACGATCCCATACATGGGTTCAGAATATTTTCCACGAAAAGTCAACTTTTGGACAAAAACTTCCAAAATTACTGTTAGATATGTTCATTTCAGACTAAAAGCAACCTATCCTAGGAATTTTATTCGAAAAAAAAAATTGGGGTCTAATGGGTTAAGGAGCGTAGATCTCCGTTTCAGTGTGTTACGCACATGGAAAGGTTGACCGATCGGGTATTTGCGCAAAGTAAAGTGTAGCTAGAGTGTTTCCCATACTGACGTCACGCCCCCCCTCCCCCCCCCCCAAAAAAAAAAAAATGAATAAATAAATAAATACATAAATAAATAGGTAATAAATTTTAAAAATCCACTGAAGTAAAGTGCCGTGCGAAAAAACAACAACAAACAACAACAGCAAAAACGGTGGGTTGCAAGAAACCCAGGACTCGGCCGGGTGGTTCAACGGTGAAGGGTGTTGACTTATGGGATCGCTAGTACGTGGTTATCAAGCACTTCCCTTGCTTTACGCGCTGCTGACGACGTATTTTGTCGTTGTTATTTTAGTGTCTAGGGGGCAACAATCTAGTCAAGTTTTATAGCAGAATGTAGAGTAAGATGTCTCGGAACTGCCGATGTACGCCGGGAAAGTTTAGGGATTTTAAACGAAGAACACAGAAGGATATACGTCTATTTGGTAGCATCTTTAGGTTCTCTTAGTCTCCCTTGTTCTAGACTAAACTGATATTGGTCCCCGGGGACTGGAAACATTGCGAACGCTACAAATAGCAAACACTGATTGTTCACGTCAGCGTGCCAAATGTCCGGGTTCCCATCGGGCCTTGCGCAACGCTACTACCCTTACAGCGCATGCGCGAAGGTCTCCAATGTGGCTGCACTTTCTTATTATTTTGTTGGTGTGCTGAGCATGACTCTGAGTGAGCGATCTAGGTATATAAATCTATGTGTACCGCTTGTGTGACTGAAAATCTGTTTGTACGGCGATATTGTGGGAAAAGAAATGATAGTAACCTGACTTTTTCTTAGAACTACAGACATTTAGCCAACTTGTCCAGGCTGATGATCTCCGCATAATTGTTGAAATGGGTCAAAAATAAACCCACCGAGAGCCTAAACGAATAATGACGTCGCTAATTATTAAGTGACGTGTACTGTTAAAACGTTCATGAGATGGTAGGAAAGAGTGACGTCATTGATTAACGTCTAAGTGTTATTCTAGAATATTTACTCTCTTCTTTTTTTCTTTTTTTAAACTACTTGTAAGGTTTACTAAATAGTAGTGAAATGTCGATTTTGGTTGGTTTCAGTTTCGCTTACGCCGAAAACAATTAGAAAGACAGAGAGTGTTTTGACCAACCATGGAACCATGGCATTGTTGTCATGACTATGCATGACGTGAGAGCATGGCGTATGAATGAGCGGGTGTGTGTGTGTGTGTGTGTGTGTGTGTGTGTGTGTGTGTGTGATCTGAAGAGTAAACGCCTGGATGGATGGAACTTGTCTCCTTTTTGGTAGCCTGCATGTTGTCCGATGTGTTGGTGTCCTACATTGTATGAACGTGCATTATGCTAAAGGCCTGCAATCTCAACAAAAAGCCGCAAAAAGCGGTTGTTTGTTTGTTTGTTTGTTTGTTTGTTTGTTACTGCGACTCCTGCAACTGTGCATAATACAGACAACTTTGTCACAGTTGCAGAGTTTTCAGCGCTTCGGAGACCCTTATAAAACCAGAGTGGGTGTTGTGTGCTGCACGAGACGACTAGCCACTGCGATCTTTCTTGCTCAAGGTCAAAACGCAAACTGAGCTGTGAAATCAGACTGCCTTTGGCTTTTACAGGGGTTTCAGGGACGCTGAAAAACTCTTGTGACAGAAATGACTGTGCATTTTTGCACAGTCGGATAGTTTTTTTTTCTTTTCTAAAACACACTGTTTGTGTGTGTGTGTGGTTGTTGTTGTTGTTGAGATTTAATGCGTGTGTTGCCCTGCACCGCTTCAACGACCACACACCACGTCCTGACAAGTAACCGACCCAGATCGTGAGAAGACCACAAAAGCACTGATTGTCGTGGAATATATCAGATCGGAACTTCCTGAATAACCAGTTGTCTGTAGTAATTACAACCCGGTTCCGTCGCTAAACTCAACGCCCCTACGACGCCGGCCAAGTCGGGCTCACCGAGACCCAGCCGAGCTAAGTGATACTTAGGGAAAAAAAATAAAAAAAACGCGGTGACAAGGAAAGTGGAGAGTTGCGAACAACTTTGAGGTCCCCGTGTTATTTCACAGTGTGCACAGAAGCGGTGAAAACTGTCGCATTCACCAGCACAGTACATTTTCAGCCTGTTTCGAGATTGTTTCATGCATGAGTTTCCCCCCGTGCATACACAGACCCGTAGCATGCATGCAATTTTTCATGGCAGCTTTGTGCTCTGCCACGAAAAATGCGTGCTTGTTGCAGCACGGGAGACAACTCGTGCTGGCAATAATCTAAACAGGCTGAAAATGTACGGTGCTGGTGAATGCGACAGTTTTCACCGCTTCTGTGCACACTGTGAAATAACACGGGGACCTCAAGGTTGTTCGCAACTGTCTACTTTCCTTGTCACCGAGTATTTTTGTTTTTTCCTTCTTAGGTATCACTTAGCTCGGCTCGGTCTCGGTTAGCCCCATTTAGCCGTCGTCGCAGGGACCTAGAGTAAGCGACGGACCCGGAACAGGGTTGCAGTAAGAATCGCCGAAAAACGTCTGCAAACCGGCCGGAACTCAGTATACTCTAGATATGTCATGCTACCCGCTCCTGTCCCCGAACTCGCATGGGTAACCTTGACTAAACCTAGATTTACGCTAGTCACCGTTGAAAGAACCAGGAAGGGACGTACCGACCTCGACAGAAATGGCCTTTTGCGCTCAGCGTATTCAGTGTATGCAAATCAACCTGTGGCCCTGCGCATTCATGTCACGGCTCGACGACATCAGCAGAGAGTCAACAGCCTGTACTTGTGCGTTTTTATGAGCTGCGGTGGTGTGCGCTTGTATTGCAGAAGCAGGAAGGTTTACATTCAAGAATATTCTGAAACGAATTCATGCGCACGTATTCTCGTATCTAGCTGCCTGTGTCGAAAACCGGCTTGGGTCCCGGAGAAGACTATAAATAACTTTCACTGATTGCTTTGTTTGTTTGTTTTGTTTGTTCTTGTCAGTTCCTGTCAAGTTAGACTTATCTTAAAAGGGGATACACAAACCGAACTAGAGGAGCAAAGCCTCCTTGGCTCACTTGTGAGATGGGTCAAGGTCATTCAAAAGAGTATGTTTCTAAAGCTCTTATCACTAGCTATCACGAAATAAGGTGTCTTGTGTTCATAGTTCCTAAGAAAACGGCAAATGGCAACATAACAGTTTTCCCAGGACAGCTTCTATGACCTTGACCTTGGGTCAAGGTCATTCAAATGAGATCTGTAAGTGAAGAGCTTATCAGTGACTATCATTATGCCAAATTTGATAACTCTAATTTTTGTAGTTTCTGTACAAATGGTAATGTAAAATTTCACGACAGACAGCTGTAATGACCTTGACCTTGAGTCAAGGTCACTCAAATGGGTATGTCTGCATAGGTCTCTTTGCTGCCTATCATTGTGCCTTGCTGCTGTTTGTTGTTTCCAAGGAAATGCTAGCGTTAAAGTCTCCACAAAACATCTTGAATGGCCTTGACCTTGACCCAAGGAAATTGAATACAAGTATGCCAGTACAGGTTATGCCAGTACAGGTTTTGTCAATGTCTATCATGCCATGCAAAGTTTGATGCCTCTGGTACCACTACATTCTGAAAAAATGGCAATTTTATATTTCCAATTACACAGCTTTGACGACCTTGACCTTCAGTCAAGGTCATTCAAAATGGTAAGTCTTGAAAGGTCTTGCTGCTGTTTATCAGCAAGCCAGGTTTGGTGCTTCTGCTGTTTATTGTTTCTGAGAAAATGCCAATGTTAAGGTTTTGGAAGGTTTTCCGCAAAACAGCTTGTATGGTCTTGACCTTGATTCAAAGTCACTTAATACAGGTATGTCAGTAAATGTGTTGTCAATGTCTATCATCATGCAAAGTTTGATGTCTCTGGCTTTTCTAGATTCTGAGAAAATGCCAATGTAAAATTTCCAAACAGACAGCTTTAGTGACCCTGACCTTAGGTCAAGGTCAGTCATTATGGTATGTTTTGAAAGGTCTTACGGCTGTCTATCAGTTTGCCAAGTTTGGTGCCTCTGCTGCTCATAGTTTCTGAGAAAATGCCAGTGTTAAGGTTTACTGCGGACACACAGACAGACACACAGACAGACACACAGACAGACACACAGACAGACACACAGACAGACACACAGACAGACGACGGAGGGTTATTACATAGACTCACTTTGTTACACAAGTGAGCCAAAAATGAGCGTGTTTGAATATACAAATTTACTGTTTTAGTTTTTATGCACTCGATGTGTTGTTATCATAACAATCGACTTATCTTCTTTCACTCCCACCTCCCCCTCCACCCTCCCCCCCTCCGTTTTGTTGTTGTTGCTGTTCTTTTAGCTGCTAAATAGTTTTGTTGATTGTGTGGCGTTAAGCCTCAAATAAATATTTTGCTGATTAACCCCTGCTTTGTTTTGTTGTTGTTGTTGTTGTTTTTCTGCGGCTGTCAGTGGTGTATTTTATAGCAATTTCTGCTACTGATGCGAGTTTCACCTGGGGTGTGACAAACCGCATTTATGGGGTTTTCATTGATTTATGGGGTTTTCATTGATTGTGTGTTTGCCGTTTTCAAAAGTGTATTTTCATGTGTAGCGTTAACTAGTGTTTTAGACAGGTAGTACTGTACTGGAGTTTATCCCAGTCTACCTAACGTTTTCACGTGCGGGAAAATGTTTATGCACGGCTATAGCGGTTGCTTGAGTTTTACTCTGTACTAGAGACTGTTGTAACACAAGTAGACCTGAGTTGTTGTCAGCTTACGAAGTGAGCAATTGCGACAAAGATTGTGCGCAGTCCTACTATTGACCGGTGGAGGGAACAGGTCTCTTTTTTCCCCACCCGGCTTCTTTTGTGTTCCGTATGCCATAGCGCTACAGGTATGTTTGATTTTTGAATATTGTTTGTCTATTTCAAGACCAAGTGGATTGTTTGATAACCCTATGGATAACTTGATGCTGTTATGATGTATATCTGATTTAGTTCTGAATGTTGGACTTCTCAAATGGTTATTCAAATGAGAGAATTTTTGGTAGGATGTTTTGAACTTCATTCTTGTGAGGAATCAGTTGTGAGAATATGGTTTGAGGTTGATGATGAGGATATAAGTTTGAATTGTTTAATATTGTATGGGTATTTGGTAACTGGAAGGTGAATTTGTTGAGAATTTCTGATATCAATTCATAACTGGAACTTTCGAGATCGATGTCAGATGTTATTGTTGTTGAGATGGAACTTTGTTCAGGATCAAAGTTAGTTTATGGAGAAGAAATACTACCCGAGATAGTGGTAGTAATTACGGGTTAATATTGTACAGGAACGACGCCGGAGACCCGGTGAGCTGACCGCATTGTAATATGTCCGCCTGATCAGCGTACACGACACCATGTTTGTCTTCTATTGTCTGCCCCGTCGTTGTGGAGCTTGAAGCCAGCGACGTGTGTTTGTCTCCCTTGAGATCACGTGCAGCCATCCCGTCGAGCGCCGTGTCAAGGTGGAGCTCTCCCTGAGTCTGATGGGGTACACCATCCTCAGCGTATTCTTTGTGAAGGTGTCTGCGGTCCAGCCTCGTTCAAGTCACTTCCAGAAGAAGTGCTTCCATTCACTCATTCCAGGAGAAGGTGAGAAGATTTGAATCGCCCGGAATTCCCAGAGGAATCGTCTGGACTCGTGTATATATTTTCTATTCAAGACCAACAAGTCTTCACCCAATCTGCAGCATCGTGTCGACCAAGCTTGTTGAGTCATCTTGTTTATTTCACTTTATTCATTTCACATCTAATTGTGTATAGTTAGTGGTTTTGTCCGCGTTGTAGTACATTTTATATCCAGGCACATATCCTTTGAATAATCGATGTGCTGGTGAAATTGGAGGTTTCTGTTTTTCAGTTGTGAACGTAATTAAGTCTTAAACTACTTTATTAATTCGTGTGATTGTCTGATTGTTTTTGTGTATAAAAGGTCTCAGTCAAAAGAATAACTATTTGCTTGTGTGTATGAAAGGGAGTGGATGACGTTTGCATGCGTGCCTTTCTGAATGTCTGTGATGTGAAAGCGGAGTGAGAGTGTTAGACCGCCATACGTTACATGGGGCATTGGATTTTTTCAACTCTAGAATGTGACGCCGTCCATGTGGAGATGTTTAGCTCACAAAAATTCCCAATAAACACACAATTGAAGTTCTGAAACAGGCATTATGAAAAGACTCGTCCGAAAGCCCGCAGACTAGTGAAAATACCGTCGGACTAGTTAAATTGTTTTACCACTGGCCCGCCGGACTAGTTGAGATCACGAGGCAAAGCTTGCTCTATTTTCACAGAGCTGAATGCACAAGGTACTGTCAGCGAGCCTCCCTCTCTCTTCTCTATCGGGAAAAAAAATTTCCCAGTAGTACGCTTTCCGCGAACGGTGCAAATCTCCCCTCGCTACGGTCCTGGCAAGACAGCGATTTAATTTTGTGTGGCCCACCCCCTACTGTGCACGCGTGACCGCGGACAAAGACAGGGCAATTAGCGCATCGCCCCCGAAGCTCCACTGCAGCTCTGCGGGTAGTTATCACCTCATCCGAAAGTTCCGACGTCCTTTACACCTGTCAAATCACTGACCATTGTTTTCACGACACCCTATCACGCGTATGTCGGTGCGTGTGAAGGTGTTTCTTTGTGTGCCGGTGTGTGTGATCGAATTAAGGCGGATATTTGATAGGTATCGCGTGGGTACTAATCCGTACTAATCCGGCCCCCTTGTTTTCGTGTTTGACAATAAAGAAAACGGAAACTGCGAATTCAGCCGGACTAAACTCAGCGATTTGACAATAAGCAAATCTGCAACGCCGGGATGTCTCGGTGTGTGTGTGTGTGTGTGTGTGTGTGTGTGTGTGTGTGTGATTGCCATGGTGACGGTGAGAGAAAGGGAGAGACTGTGATGCCGCTGCAATTCAACCGGACTAAACTCAGTGATTTGAATGACAGCACATCGGCAACGCCGTGATGTCAGTGTACGTCGTTCGGACACGTTATCCTTCGCGCAAATTCAAGTTAGGTAAAGTCACACAATCTTGACTGCTGAAAGACTCCACAGAAACACCAGACTCTGCTACTGAGTCACATTTATGCTTGTACCAATTATCATTTATTATGCCATGATCTCTACGGTTGACATGCGCTCCCGGGGACTCGGAGTGGTCCGGACACCACCGTGAGTGTCTGTGACTTGAGCGACCAACTCAGTTGCCGTGAGGCTCTACTGTAGAACAAAAATCTGTTTCAGAGATGTAAATCAGTGTCATGGCTTATCTGAAGTTGAGAGTAGTCTGAATGATGCATGAGTGACCTCAAGCATTGCCATTGTGGGGAACATGCTCTTTCAAGGGTTGTGTGAATTGAAGACCACAAAAACAAAGTTGTTTGATGGTCTGATAAAACAAAACAAAAAAGCATATCTTTTCTGAAACTGATTTTTCATCCCAGATTATGCGCAATTTTGCAGTCAGAATGCACCAGACTGCACAGATTTTAATCTAGATTTAAAAAAATTTCCCTGGGGAGCATGCCCCCGGATCCCCTTAGGTAGGGCGCCTTTGGCGCTACGCAGACGTGGCTTCGCCACTCCTCTCAAAATTTTCCTTTTTTTTTATTTTTTATCCTGGATCATTTCTACCCCCGATAACAGTGTTGTGAATCTTTTTTTTAATTTACAAATAGGTCTATATTTGACAAAATGCATTTTTGGACTAGTGGAAATGGTTTCGGGCTAGTTGTTTTTACATCTTACTTTCCCGAAGGACTAGCAAGATTTTTCAGCTTTCATAACCCCTGCTGAAACCTAAACTGGGCCTTCGCGCCCTGTGACTGTAATGTGTTGATGTTTAGCGAGAAAATGCGTGTATTTTTCATGTGAGCTTACGTGCAGGGCACGGTCCTTCTTCCTTTCTTTCTCTTTTTCTTCCAGTTCTTTCACAAAGCTCAGTTTAACATTTGGTTTGAATACGCAGGGAATGGCAGATGACTCATGCCACGTCACGATCTCATACAGACTATTTTGGTGAGCAAGCGTCAGCGCCCACACTTCACTTACTGCTGACAAAACTGGACGACTTCGAATGCCGGTGTCATGTTTTTCATGGGCCCCAAAGTAAAAGCCTCACCCCAAACCCCAAGATCCAATAATATTAAAACTGATGGACTCCGTGGGTGAATCGACACATGAAGGTGTTGGACTGAATCGTTAAAAAACAAAAACAAAAAAAAACCCGCCCCCCCCCCCAAAAAAAAAAAACCTTTTGTAGGTTATTTGTCTTTCCTGTAACTTGTAATAAGAAGAATAAGGATATGAATAATTGTATGTTGCATAGGTGCTTTACGAAATTTCTTGAACTGGCTCAAAGCACCACGAACTGGACCCAACACGCACGTGAATCACACGCATTCCCTCACACACTGGACATGACCACGTCACAATCACGTGGTACGAAGAGTCAGCTCAGCAATGTCAGTTTTGGAGTTTAGAATTGCAATTATTTCCCTAATTTGTGGGCTGAACATTTCCAAAGCAGAGGAGGAGGAAGCCGATATGGTTGTTGTTGTTTTGGCTGATTGTTTGTTTGTCAGAGTTTTATCAAAAACTGGAAGTAGTGCACAACCACAATTTCGCGTGAAACACCATAAATCACGAAACAATATCTAAGTGCAAGGGGGTGGGGGTCGGGGTGTTTGGGGGGGGGGGGGTGCACTGATTACAGATGCGGGTCCAATAATAGTGAGGGTCCAAAATTAATGGACTGAACGCAGGGGTGGGGGTGAGAGGGGGGGGGGGGTTCCAAGTATAACGCGAAAATATAATCTGTAGGACCCCGGCGCAACCCGCAGAAAAACGCAAGTTCTCTCAAGCGCAACCCTTTGCACCATTGTGGCTGTCTTCGCCCTGAATACGTTCATACAAGTGTATACAGCGAAGACCTGGTAGGAAGGGCAAACGTTGTCAGTGTACACACACCCGCCTTTGACTAGATTTAGAAGTGTGAATCTTTACATTAGCACGTCTGCCCGAATGTCCCCGAATTCATGCGTGCGTGATCGTTAAGTCACGTGTCTTATAACGTGAATAAAACGGGTACACATTTGTAGCAGTTATTAAAACGCAGTGACAATGCAGGTCTATACCAAAACATTGCGGAGTTTCAGCTTTGAGTCGAAATTTCACACTCACAAATTTTATACCACTAGTAGTAGTAGTAGTAGTAGTAGTAGTAGCAGCAGTAGTAGCAGTAGTAGTAGCAGTAGTAGTAGTAGTAGCAGTAGTAGTAGCAGCAGCAGTAGTAGCAGTAGTAGTAGTAGCAGTAGTAGTAGCAGTAGTAGTAGCAGCAGCAGTAGTAGCAGTAGCAGTAGTAGTAGCAGTAGTAGTAGCAGCAGTAGTAGTGGTAGTAGCAGTAGTAGTAGTAGTAGTAGTAGTAGCAGTAGTAGTAGTAGCAGTGTCTCAACGTCTACTACGCTATACAACTTCTGCTACTATATTATATAGTAAACAATGCTCATGCAGAAGGACGACCACAAACATTACAGTCACGTGATGCGACAATCCGTTGAGCCACTAAAGTTGAAGAATTTACAAACGCAATAATTTACATGATTTAGGCCACAGTACTATAAACTCAAATACCAAGAATATTTTTATGCGCTAGGCACTTAATAACACAAGGTTGTTGGTTTTTTGTGTTGTTGTTTGTTTGTTTGTTTTGGTTTGTTTGCTTGTTTGTTTTTGTTGTTGGTGGTGGTGTGTTGTTGTTGTTGTTGTTGTTGTTGGGGGTTTTTCTGTGTTTTTTTTTTTGTTTTTTTTTTTTTGGGGGGGGGAGGGGGGTACCACTTAAATGGAGCATTGCTCTCCTACATTCCAAGCCCTATATCTTTATATTTCTATGTTCACAAATTTATCGTTCAGAGCTGCTGTAGTAGTGTCTCACATCGCACCGCGTAGACGCCTGCACAGTGACGGCATCTTACAGGTTGACACTCAGCCAATAGAGAGCCAAACGCGACGGGAATATCGAGGATTCAGTCAATGAAGTCTGCAGACGGCTGTGTACTGAGCATTAACCCGTTAAGGACCACTATCCCATATATGCGATCGGTTAAAAAATGCATATACAGAAAGTTGGTTGGAGAGTGTTGCCCTGTGTTGGAGATTATGAAAGGGTGAGTGGGTGGGTGGGTGTTTGGGGGTTTAACGTCCTTTTCCACCACTTAAAGTGATATCAAAGACGGGGCAACGATGAAAAAGCCAGTACAAATTATTTGGCCCCAGCCGGGATCGAACTCACGACCCGAGCATTAGAAGTCCAACGCTCTACCATTCGACCACCCCGGCTCCCCTATTAAAGGGTGGGTGAGTGAGTGAGTTTTTAGGGCTTAAAGCCGCGCAAGCCACAAAGACTAATTCGCGGCTGAGTGTGCCTGCACTACATGAAAAAACAAAACAAAATTGTAACGTTGTACAATGGATGCAAACTGGCCTACGGGGCAATATAAACCTAGGACATGCAGGAGACGCTGCACCTTCATGCTAATTTATCGAACTCCCGGTTATAAAAAAAAAAAAAACACGTAGAAAGCAAATAACAATTACAACTGGGTAAAACAAAGATAAATACTAAGCGCATATACAGCAAATATTGCAACTTATCATCTCCTAGGCGCAATAAACCAGTTCACAGCATATGCCCAACATCACTTATTCCTAACCACTGGTAGTGCAGACTTGAGTGAGAGGTTAAAAAGAAGAAATATAGATGAAAGGGTCGAACTTAGAAATCAGCTGAGAGAAGAGAGGAAGGACAGAGCGGCTAAATTCAGGAGGTTTTAAAGAGAAAGAGACAGGTGAATGTGCTGGTGAGGGATAGACAGAGAGGTAGGAAGGAAAATTCCTTAGTCGCCAATGAAGACCTGGGATGCATTTGGAGAATAGACCGCTCCAACACGGAACCTCCCCACCTTGAGGTGGTTTGGGAAAACAACGCACCAGAGAGGGGTGCGTTGTGAAGGTCTTCAACATGACAGGTGTTCAGCAGCACCAGCAGGGCGCTGCGAACAAAGCCCGCCAGGGTGAAGACCAGGTGGGGGAAATCCAGTGAAGTCGGCCTTCAGAAATGACCCTCAGATGTCTCACTGGACCAAGGGTCAGCAGACACCCGCTTACTGACCTCCCCCCGGCGGAGATTTAAAGAGAGCAAAGAGAGGTGAATGGACCGAGGGAGGCAGAAATAAGACAAAGAAAGAGCAAAAGGGGTGGGCAAGCTTGGCGAAATCAGCCCCGCCGCGTGAAGGCGAGCCCATGGGGCCGATTATTAAAGGAGATAACCTGTGACATTTTTTTCTTGTGCAGCAGCCATTTTGTCTCACCACATGTCATTTTGGAAGCAAAGTCACAAAGGTAAGCAAATACAGCCTAATCTAATAACATTTTTGTACATATATAAAAATAAAAGTTGTTGTTTGATTCATTATCTGAAATGTGTTTTCAAAATTACTTCAGTAAGTCTGTCAGCATGCCTGAACTGTGTCAATGAACTGTGATCCCATATATGGGATCGTGGTCCCGAGAGGGATCCCTAGAGGAGTTTTTCATTTTTTGTGTGTGTTTGTTTTGTCTTGCAGAACTTTCAATGTGCACCAAGTTTTGAACATCCTGGAAGATCTTGGGACTTTTGACGAAGCCATAGTCTTTATTGAGCCCCCTTCTGTTGCTGCATGAGGACACGGATGAGGACAGTGGTGATGAGGATGAAGGGGGAGAAGTGTCAAATCCGTTGCAGCCATCGTAAGACATGAAATCCGCTCTTCAGTCAAAGATTTTGCTGCTGAATTACCAGTGTGTTATCTCTATTACAATTTGGTGTGTGTGTGTGTGTGTGTGTGTGTGTGTGTGTGTGTGTGTGTGTGTGTGTTCGTGCGTGTGTGTGTGTGTGTGTGTGTGTGTGTGTGTGTGTGTGTGTGTGTGTGAATGCATAGCATTTCATGGGCTTATTTCTTGGCCGTCGTTGCACCTACGAACACCAAATTTTCTGTCGGCTGCCCTGAGGTGATGATCAGTTCATCCTGGTTGTGCGGCTTGCCCCTAATAGTAACTTTATGGATGATCCTTATAGAAACCCACACATCTCCGAGGTACGGGCAAGGTCATGGGCACATTATTTTTTTGGCATTTTTGCCCGATAATTTTTTGTTATTTATTAGAAGCACATATTACGTCTGATCCCAGTTACTCGATCAATATTCAAAATCTTGATATTTTTGTTTTCAGACCAATACTGAACGTGAGAGCTGACCACGTGACACGGAGCCCATTGATGTGAATGGACCTTCAACATCTGCCACTCCATCCTCTTCGTCAACAAGGCAATGTAGGGGGAAAAGGGTGCAGCAAACACCGACAACAACGGGGCCAACGGGAAAAAAGAAGAAAAGGAAGGTGGAACGCAAACAGCAAAGAGCAGAAAGGGAGTGGCACAAATCGGACATCTCAAAAAGACAAAAGGAACTTTTTTCATTGGGATAGCCAACCTGCTGATGCTTCGCGGTTGCCAAGAGACCAATTGGATCTGTTTCAGATTTTCTTAGACGAGGAGGTTCTGGAGATGATTGTTGAATACAGTGAACTGTATGCACGCCCCAAGGGAAACGATGTCACACTTCTCGACTTGCCCTGATGGAATGCGGGCCTTCATTGGCATCTTGCTAGTCACTGGCTACTCCCCAGCACCTCGCCGAAAGCTCTATTGCAGTCGCATCGTGTATGACAAGGAATCGTTTCCTCAAAATCATGAAGTATTTCCATGCCTCGGACAATGGAAGACTGGACGGCACCGACAAACTGGCAAAATGTTTTGATCCAGTAACCCAATTCAGGGCGTAGGAACCACGGGGGCCCTGGGGACCCAGGCCCCCGTTCGATTTTTGGAATGGGGGCCCGAATATCTTTGGGCCCCCCTTGCTTTTGATAAGAGGAGAGGGGGCCCACCAGTGGTGGGGCCCCCCCTGCTCTACTGTCGCAGGACACAATCCTTGGCAGTCAACACACACACACACACACACACACACACACACACACACACACACACACACACAAATCTCCCCCCCCCCCCCTCTTCACCCCGGCCGTATGGCTCACCCGATTGAGTGGGCCCCCCTTCCTCTCAGCATCTTCCTACGCGCCTGCAATTAGTGACTGGACAAATTTTCATTTTTTTTTATATCATGATTGCCGTTTTCCTTCATTATTACGATCAGTAAACAGACAAATGATCTCAGTTTCTTTTGTTACCACAATCGGGGAATAGTACAGTAAACTATTTGTGATTTTTTTAAGAATGCAAAGCTATTTTCGCTGCAAAAATCTGTTCCTTTGTGTTATTATTTGTTTTCAAAGTTGAAAATTGTCTTTTCAGTGTTATTTAGCTTCAAACTACACAAAAAGTGCACTCTCTATTGTGTTTGATTTTCACAAATGATACTCTGGGAAACATATTGCTCCTGAATCATGTCATTGATTTCAATAAAACTGTCTAAATGAAGATTCATCCGTCTTGAAATGTGTTCTTTGTTTTCCGAAAAACCCTACCCTTTCGGGACCACGATCCCATATATGGGATCGGTATAATGTACCCCCCAAATCAACCTTTAAAAAAAATGCAATGAATGACTGTCTGATACGTCATGTTTACTAAAAATATATACATTATATTCAAAAAATTAAGCGGAAAAAATTCGTCCCTAATGGGTTAATGATGTTATCAGTCGGCTGGGGTGTAACATCGGTAAATAACACACTGACTTACTCGTGAAGCAAGTGTGAAGTGTTTGTCAGTGACTCAGTCTACTACTGTATTCAGTCCAGTGTGAGGTCTAGTAGTCTACGTACGTATCATGACACTGTGTTCTCTGGGGTGTTACATCGGCAAATAACATTACTCTGACTCTGCATAGACTGTCAAGTGTGACGTCAGTATCTGACTGTATTCTCTGGGGTGTAACATTGGCTTCAGTCTACGCATCACAACATGACACTTTCTTCTCTGGGGTGTATACGTCGGTAAAAAAAAAAAGAGAAAAAGAAAAAAAAGCAATGCTCAGGTCAGACAGTCAAGTGTGACGTCAGTATCTGACTGTGTTCTCGGGGGTGTAACATCGGTAAATAACTAGACTTCAGTCTACGTATCACATCATGACGCTGTGTTCTCTGCCAGGAATGTCTGTTTGCCCGTCTCTATAATCTCACACGGACACAGGAACATGGGACAGTGACCACCAGGTATGTCGCTACACCTACATGTATACAAATTAGTCAATCAGTCAACAGTAAGTGGGATTTGTCGGTACTAAGCTTAATGAATAAGTCAGTATTAAAAAAGGTCAACATTAAGTTGGATAAATAAGTCAATATCAAGCCGGCTACACTAAAGTCAATAATGTTTGGCAATGTACATGACCCCTCAGCACAGTGTTTGTTTACATTGATGTGGGATGCAGAGAGAGGGGAAGTGAGCAAGAAGGTTGCAGGCACCACGTGTTAAAGTGGTGGTATTATTATGCTTGGTATAAACTGTCTTTAGTATGGTGACTCTAAAACAATTAGTCAAGCTTTTGAAGTGCTTTTTTTTTTTTTTTTTTTTTGGGGGGGGGGGGGGGGGGCATGCAGCTTGTCGACATGTCTTGCTTCTTGACAGCATTGTCTGTTTCGTTCGGGAAAATTGTTTTGAAGGAGGTGTGCTGTGTGACATATGTAGGATCCAATAATTATGTGGAAGTTAGTTGTAGCCAGGTATATGGCCTACACTACTGTGTGGACACAACGTTGGTCTATCAAACAAATCGGACAGCCGGTGAAGACGCAACCAGCGTGCGGGTGCGTGCGTACTGTGTACAAGTTAAGTTTAACACCTCCCCCCCAACCCCCACCAGCCCCCTTTTGCCACCCTCCAATAAATAATAATGATGATGATAATAGAATGAAAACACCAATGTGTCACGTCTTCTTCTTGTAGTGCTGGGATCAATGTTTCATAGTGGGACTGAACACAACCGTCTTTCCACCGCCTCATGATTATTATGTATGTGTGTCACTGTTGACTGTTCACGACCCGACTGCGTGAGAATACCGGTAGGCGTTTCATACTACAGGCCTAGGCCCATAATGATGTAGTTCTATTGCAGACTCTCACACGTCATTGTGATAACGTAGTCCAGGGAATTCCCGATTTTTACATAAAGTGGGTGGGTGGGTGTTTGGGGGTTTAACGTCCTTTTCCACCACATAGGGTGATATCAAAGACGGGGCAACGATGAAAAAGCCAGCACAAATATTTGGCCCCAGCCGGGGTCGAACTCACGACCCGAGCATTAGAAGTCCAACGCTCTACCATTCGGCCACCCCGGCTCCCCCTTACATAAAGTGAATAAAGGCCTCTGCATTATCAGAAATAAAACAAAGTGAATAGAGGAGGAGACTTTGTTGGTTTTTTTTTTGGTTTTTTTTTGAAGATCCATGTCCGTCCATCCGTCCGTCCGTCCATCCGTTCAAACTGCGCTGACAAGCAAGAAATGTACCATTCACTATCTCCGACCCCCATGCACTTCACACGTAGCAAGCGTGCGTGCATGCGCACTCGCTTGCTCGCTCGTACATAGATTAGATAGATACACTCTTATGTAGCGGTATTCTGCCGCCCGGGGGAAGTGTGGCAGAACCAAACGATGAACGGGACTTTTTAATCTCACTCACTTGGGAAACGTAGGTACATAAAAAAAGGAAAATAAACTCTCATCAGCAATAAATACAAACATGGATTATGTCTGTCCATCTAAGCACGCGTTCAAAAAGAGTAACTGTTAAGAAAGACATCGAATTTAACTTCATGATCAAATTCATAATTAGTCAGAAAATATTAATAACCAATGCTGATATCAATACATACATCAACTATAATGAATAGCAAATGGTGAATACTTGTAAATAGAACGAACACGACATGCAGTGATATTATACAATTACATCATGCATTATGTACAAACAATATGTATAAACATAATAACCACGTACCCTGGGAGAAACGCACATGGGGTTTGACAGACAACTACCGGCTCCGCTCCAGTAAGTCAACGTGTGGATATAGCCTGAATTGACACGATACTACCATTACTATATCTCAAATACTAACTGATAAAAAATGATACTAACATACTCACGAGCAACTAACCTCAATATGTAAAACCAATATCAATTCCTCCCAAAACTGGCAAAATATAACTGCTTCCAAATAGTGACTAACTGGTTAACACTAATCACACCTTTACAAGTTAGTTAGTTAATTAGGGCTTAACGCCGCGCAAGCAACAAAGACTATGTCGCGGCTACACACCTTTACAAACTTAGATTACTTTCTCTGTACAAACATTCAGCTACTATTTATTCATTCTCACCCATTCATTCATAAATACATGTATAAACAATCAAACATATCGTCGTTCACACGGAAAAGTTGCGGAAGTCGATTTTCCGCACTATTCAGGAGAAGCAAAAACCTGATATATTCGATTATTTTTCATCACTTCGAAATGAAATTTTACTGAACGATTCACAATCGTTTCTTCTATTAGGTTTGTAAAGTTTAGTTTTCATAGCTAATTGCATTTGGGGAAAAAATAGTAATTTACCCGACTTACGCAATTTTATGTCTACGTGTTTCAACCAAAATACCGACTTACGCAGTTTAGCAGGTTGAATTACGCAGTTTTACCCAAAATATAAAGTGTGGTCGATTTCGGCAATTTTGCACAGGCAGTTACGCAATTTTGTCATAACCAAAATCACAACAAAATTTCACGCGTGGTCGACTTCGGCCATTTTTCTCCTGCCAGTGACGCAATTTTGTCAAAATCAAATTCACCACAAATCCTCAGGCGTGGTCGACTTCGACATTAAATTTTCATTAGAAGACGAAAACAGTCTTACTGCTTTGACCAATCTAATCAAGGCGATTTTCCCCCTCACAATGAAGTTGTTTGTTATGGATATTCTCAGATCGAGCATTGGATAGATCTAAGGCGATTATTTTCGGCGGAATAATTTTTCTTTCCTTTTTCGATTTGGGCAAAAAGGAACGCGGCGTCGCGCGCGCGCGCGCGCACACACACACACACACACACACACACACACACACACACACACACACACACAGAGAATTGCTGAAGTCTGCAAAACTTAAGTCGGCTGTGTGTTGTCAGAATTATTATGACGTAAGCCTATCGGAACTCCTAATTTTGATCTAGAGGTGATCACCAGAAATCCATAATTATGCGCCGCTGATTTCGGCAGTTGTTTCAGCTGCAGTTTGTTTTGTTGTTTCTTTATGGAGACCTTTATATTATGGGATGGGACAGATTTCGCTGCGCGCAGGAGCAAGTTTCAGTGATAAAAATCAAGGCTGTGACGTTTCTCCAGACAATACATACTGTCATACGGTGACGTAACGAAATCTGCGTCATAGACTTCGTAAAGGGGGGGGGCGGGGGGGGGGGGGGGGGGGGGGGGGGGGGGGGCGGGGGGGGGGGGGATTGTCAGACGACTTCCTGCCAAGTCGTTTTGATATTTCATGCAAGGGCTAAACTGAGTTCTCTGTTGGGTGGGATGAGGGAGAGAGCAGGAAGAGGGGGAGGGGAAGGGAGGGGGGGGGGGGGGGGGGCAAGAACATGGCTTTGCCCCCCCCCCCCCCCCATCTTGCCATAGTCATCTGATTTTCCAGGGGGGGGGGGGGCAAAAGATACTCTCCCCCGCCCCCCCCCCCCCTGGTTGGGTGCCCTGGCGCCCCTGTACCATTACTATATCTCAAATACTAACTGCATTAAGTGATACTAACATACTAACAAAGCTACCAGCAACTAACTTCAATATGTAAGGCCAGTATCAATTCCTCCTAAAACTGGCAAAATATAACTGCTTCTAAATAGTAAATAACTGAATGAAAATAATCACACCTTTACAAACTTAGATTACTTTTTCAATACAAACATTCGGCTACTATTTAATCATTCCCGTCCATTCATGTACATACATGTACAGACAAACAAACATATACGTGTATGAAACTCACCAGTGACCAATCAGTACAAAGATAGATATCCCCAAAGTCAACAAACAGTCAAACACCAAATTCCGCTTGACAAGAAAACCCTCATTACAGTAAACTCAGCACATGCAGGTACAAGACTAGACTCTCTACTGTAAACACACCACAGGTACAAAACTTATCACTCATTACTGTAAACACAGCACATACAAGTACAAGACGAGACTATCTACTGTAAACATAGCACAGGTAAAAGACTAGACTCTGTACTGTAAACACAGCACGGGTACAAGACTGTTCACTCATTACTGTAAACACAGCACATGCAAGTACAAGACTAGACTCTGTACTGTAAACACAGCACGGGTACATGACTAGACTCTGTACTGTAAACTCAGCACAGGTATAAGACTAGATTCTCTTCTGTAAACACAACACATGTACAAGACTAGACTCTCTACTGTAGACAGAGCACAGGTACAAGACCAGACTATCTACTGTAAACACAGCACAGGTACAAGACCAGACTATCTACTGTAAACACAGCACAGGTACAAGACTAGACTATCTGCTGTAAACACAGCACATGCAAGTAGAAGACTAGACTCATTACTGTAAAAAAAAAAGGCAAAGAAAGACTAAAATCATACCGACAGAATACCAATCGGTTTCTTCAAAAACCACACATACCTGTACAATAATGGAAACTGACGATGATCGATTTCATCGGCGTGTCGTGTATTGCCTTCTGATGCAGAGAGAGAGAGAGAGAAAGAAAAAGAAGTTGAACATTATGATGAGTTGTACTCACTGTTCACAAGATTCTCTTTCATTACTGACAAAATCAAACGCAGCTACAGATAATGTTGTGTACAGTTTATACACTGTAAAACAATAATAGACCAATACATGGGATAACAATAACGGCGGAAGATGGAATTTCCAGTCCACCTCCCCCCCCCCCACCCCCCAACGTTCCGCCGGAACTACTACTACTCTTATTACTGATGATATAAAACATATGATCACAAACGTTTTCCTAACTTTGTTTCTACACTAATGAATTTTTACCATTCCTCCACTCAGAATGGCCACAATCTTCTGCTAAAAATACAAAATGGAAAGTGCAAAGTAACCCTGAAGGAAAACGCCAACAGTTCGGGACAGTCAGTGTAGTCGGTGTGGACAGGTCGGCCATGATGCAGAAAACTGTCCTACATGTGGTTTGTGTGGACAGGTCGGCCATGACGCAGAAAACTGTCCTACATGTGGTTTGTGTGGACAGGTCGGCCATGATGCAGAAAACTGTCCTACATGTGGTTTGTGTGGACAGGTCGGCCATGATGCAGAAAACTGTCCTACATGTGGTTTGTGTGGACAGGTCGGCCATGATGCAGAAAACTGTCACGAATGTGGTTGTGTGGACAGTTCGGACATACTGAAGAACAGTGTACCGAATGTGAGTTGTGCGAACAGTTCGGCCATGGTACAGAAAACTGTCCCAATGCTTGTCGTCTGTGTAAACAGGTTGGCCATACTGCAGACAACTGTCCCAATGCTTGTCGTCGCTGTAGACAGGTCGGCCATGATACAGAAAAACTGCCCCGAATGTGATTTGTGCGAACAGTTCGGCCATGATGCAGAAAACTGTCCCAATGCTTGTCATCTGTGTAGAAAGGTCGGCCATACTGCAGACAACTGTCCCAATGCTTGTCGTCTGTGTAGACAGGTCGGCCATACTGAAGACAACTGTCCCAATGCTTGTCGTCGCTGTAGAAAGGTCGGACATACTGTAGAAAACTGTCTCGATTGTCGTCAGTGTGGACAGTTCGGTCATACTGCATCAGATTGTTCCTATGTTCTGTGTCATCGCTGTGAATGGCGTGGCCATAGTGCACCAGACTGTCCCAGTTTCCCGTGTCATCGTTGTGGACAGGACGGCCATGTTGCTTCAGAGTGTCGCGACAATATCTCCAACATCCCCTCGGCGTCAGTGCAGAGCCAAAGCCAGCAACAACCATCCTCCCACACTCCCCATAGTGGAACACAGCAACAACCATCCTCCCACACTGGAACACAAGGCCAACAACAACCATCCTCCCACACTGGAACACAAGGCCAGCAACAACCATCCTCCCACACTGGAACACAAGGCCAGCAACAACCATCCTCCCACACTGGAACACAAGGCCAACAACAACCATCCTCCCACACTCCCCATAGTGGAACACAGCAACAACCATCCTCCCACACTGGAACACAAGGCCAACAACAACCATCCTCCCACACTGGAACACAAGGCCAACAACAACCATCCTCCCACACTGGAACACAAGGCCAACAACAACCATCCTCCCACACTGGAACACAAGGCCAACAACAACCATCCTCCCACACTGGAACACAAGGCCAGCAGCCAACATGTCAGGTTTGTGGATAATACCTTCAGCTTGTTATAATGATTACTATTATTATAGTTATACTCCATTCTTGTAAGTTCGAACGGTCAAACACTGTGCCCCCTATGGAGAAACAAATGTCGTTTTGAATTTTCTGACACGTGGGGTTATGCCCAAACCACCTGGCTATGCGCAAAAAAAAAGCTGTCTCCGTAGCAACAGTCTGTATATTGTTTTCTGTTCCAATAAATCGTCACGGAGAACTTTGGTAAAGTCGAATGGCGGACAAAACCCGTGGATTAAACGAATGATTCAAACATTACACACTGTCTTGGGGAACAGTGTAGCAAACTAAATCAATGAACGATGATTTGTACGGGAATTTTGTCAGTGAAATCGACAATGTCGTCGTACTTATCTAGGCCATAAAATCAGCATAGGTGATTTTCTTCCGAGCTCCGAGTTTTAACAGAGTTCAGTTCCAACTGACCAGCTAGTATGTTAAAGGGACAGTCTGTAGGATGTTTAGGCTCACATATCATTCTGAGCTGTTTCGTGATGTCTAGCATCACACCACTTAGACACCTGCACAGTGACACCATCTCAAATGCTGGCAATGAGCCAACAGAAACGTACTCGCTAATGCGGCTATCACTCTGAGCGAAATTGCTGTATATTCAGGCGTAGAATTTGAATGCTTGGCTGCGCACGCAAAGTCAGTGTTAACAACAGTTTCGCATTAAGAGCTCTACTCATCATCACAATCAGAATATTTTCAGCGTACAGGCGCACTCACAAGCGAAACTGTTCCACAACATAAGTTGGCTTAGTTACCATGGCAACAGTCCGCTTAAACTAAAGGCAGGTGAAATGTATTCCCTACACATGTATCTGTCTGTCACCTAGGTGGCCTATCAAAAAATGGCTGAAAACGGTGACACATATTTGATTTGATAAAAATTACCTGTTTCGACTTTCATACTAACCTCTTGTGATGTACGCGTGATTCAGAATATTTAGCAGTTATTCCCCCATCAAGCTGTGGGATACCGACGACTATTTTGATCCAAGACGCAAATCAAAAGCTCAGGGTTGATTGCGTCTTGGATCAAAATACGAGTCGGTATCCCACAGCTTGATGGGGTGTAAATGCTTTATCATCCTTTTTGGGGCCAGTTTATGGTATACTGTATTTTGAACGTTTATCCTAGTAAAAACTGACAGTACATAGCAGACGAACGAGTTTGTACGTCGGCAGAGCACGACGCTGACAGAATAAAGTGCGCCTTTTTATGCTGGCAAGACGGTGTCAGTCAATTCACTCATGAACTCAAATCCAAACAAAAACACAAGTTTTAAACTTCCACTAAAGACGTTCCCTTCTTATAAGTGTACGGGAAATGATAAACTATGCATCGCTTTCATTTTCCGTGAATCTGCAGAGAAATCATCCGACCTGGGAAGTTTTCTGTCTGTGGAAGACATGGTCGTACATAGAATCAAAGCAACTGAGCTACTCACGTACTGTAATCTCGTAAAAATGTGCAACAGAACCTGCTGACTTCATGTAATTAATTTCTCTTTTTGTAGACACAGGTTCCGATGTCATGGCGGCAGTGTGTGAGACAGTGGTATCCAGACCTGTTACAGCGGACACACTTCCTGCCGCACGTCTACATGCACCGCGTGCAGCACGAGACACAGGTGGTAGCTGGGCTGGACGTCAACGTCCCACAGTCAGCACAAGATCAACGTCCCGCGGGCGCCAGTAACGTGTTGTCCACGAGCGATGTACGGGATGACAGGGCGCAGCAACACGTCCTCCATTGTCTCCAGGCCATGAGCCACTCTCAGCGTGACGTCATGTTCGTCTTGTCCCAGATGGGTTTCGGCGATTATCTCGACGGCCCGTGTTATGCCGCCGCCTCATCCTCATTACCGCGACCCGTGGACTTGAAGAAGAAGCAACTGGATGTTGGAGACTTTGATGTCCTCATCATACATAGACAGTACGGCATACTGGCAGGTGAGATCAAGTCTGTCGGGGCCACCGCTACAAAACGGGGATTGACTCAGCAGCAGCTACAAGATGAAGTGCTGGCTAAACTGAGGAAGACCCTGAACTATAAGAAACCAGGACAGAAAAAGCCGAAAAAACAGAAACCTGGCCAACTGGGAAAGGCACGTGAAGTCCTGCGTCACGTGACAAGTGACCTGCAGCAGCCTCCGAGAGTGCGTGCGACGTTAATCTTGCCTTCTGTTTCCAGCGCCACGCTGCGGGCAGCACTGTTTCAAGATCCGCTCATTAGAGATGTGAGTTGATGACTCTCTCTGTCTCTGTCTCTCTGTGTGTGTGTGTGTGTGTGTGTGTGTGTGTGTGTGTGTGTGTGTGTGTGTGTGTGTGTGTGTGTGTGTGTGTGATCCATAGCAGTAACAGTTCACTAGTAACTGTTCATCTAGTGTTTCTTGTACACAAAAATAGCGTGAAAGCATGGTGATGGAGATTGATAAGATGAAAGCTTGTTAGAGCAAAGTCACAAACATATTGGCTTGAAGTAGGTTGGAATGTCCATCAAAATGTTGCATTCCCAATTCCTGCTGCAGGTTTATAAAATGGAATTAACGATAAAGGCAGTAGAAAGGGGTTCCATTTACAAGAGCCATAATTTATTCAGTGTTTCGTCTTTCTTCTTTTTAAGTTTTCAACTGACTTGCATGTTTGTATAAACTAAACTGTGTCTACTACAGGCCCTGTGTAGAGAGCTGGATATTTCACTAACTGCCGACCCTGTGGACTACTGTTTGTGTTCTGACAACATGTCAGACACTGGCACGCCACACCAAGTCACTGATGACGTCATGAGAAGTCTGTGCAGTTGGTGGACACGGTGTGTAGCAGGGGCCGGGCCGGACCCCGCCATGACGGATGACGTGTATGAGGACCTTGTGGCCAGGTAGGATCCAACTCACTGTGAATGAAATCATCTACGTCATTCGTCGAGCTTTGCCTTATGATATGTTTCCATATTACTGAAGTGTTTTAACCTATCTAATGGTTTGGGCCTAATGTCTTGCACCAGTTGGCTTTCTGATAAACCTTTGGATGTCATCGCTGTTTGTGTGGGGAATGATGTCATCGTATTTTGCTGTTCTGTCATTCATGCTATTTTGCTTTCTTTGAAACGAACGTAAGCCTGTACGAGAGAGAGAGAGAGAGAGAGAGAGAGAGAGAGAGAGAGAGAGAGAGAGAGAGAGAGACTTTTTTTTTTTCCAAACAGCGGTGGAAATTGTAACACAAAATTAAGTATGATAGTTCGAGATTATTTCACATATCACATATCTTTCCTGTTCTCTCATGTGTCATACCATACCGTGGATTTATTGACAGATTTGCGGGTCCGGCGACTGTAGTGAGGATCTTCTGTAAGACCGAGCCCCGGTTACACGTGACAGACTTACGTTCTGCCGGACAGTTCGTCTCCCATGTCGCCGACAGGATGTCTATAGTCGCTCTTTATCCCCAGCAGGTAAAAATCTATCCAGTCTTATCCAGTGTTCACTTATAAAGCGCAGAAGTAGTCTGCATTTCCCGTTATCAACATCGTCTCTTTATCTCCATCAGGTGATTCTTTACTGCTTATTACCGGCTGTGTGGCTCTCTACCCCTATCACGTGACTCTTCAATCCATTTTACCGTCTCTCAGCAGTGACTGTCTACCCCTATCACGTGATTCTTTACTCTATATTACCGGCTGTCAGCAGTAACTCTCTGCCCCTATCGCGTCATTCTTTACTCTATGTATGTGTTGCATATTTGTGTGTGTGTGTGTGTGTGTGTGTGTGTGTGTGTGTGTGTGTGTGTGTGTGTGTGTGTGTGTGTGTGTTGAATGCGGGAGTATGCGCGCTATGTGATTCATTATTATTAAGAAACAAGTCTAATAACTAGAATCCCCTCAATGTACACTCTCAAATTTATTATAACAGACATAATTGTCACGTGACATTTTCTCCATCCTTTATGTTTAATCAGGTGGACCTGATCAACCAGGCGCCTGACCTTGCCTATCTGGCCGGACCGCCAGGGACAGGCAAAACACTCACTGCAGTAATTATGGCCCTGGAGTGGCTGCGGCAACACGGGATCGTGGACATCCTCAGCTGGGACATATTCAGCCTCGCCTCCGCCCACCTGATCAAGCAGCAGCTGGAGGAGACGGCCCGGCTGATACTGGGAGAACAAGCGGCCAGTCGTGTCCACCTTCATGACAACCTGGAGCAGGACGGAGCTGTGGACAGACTAGTGGCGACGCTGACGGCCAGAACAACATCCGACGTCTGTCTCATCGCTGATGAAGTGGAAGAATTTGGGTGAGTTGTTTGTTTGTTTGATCGGACTGGATTTGTCTGTGTGTTATTTGTTTGTATGTTTGCTCATGTGTTCACTGGTTTGATTCGTGCGTTGTTTGTTTGTGTGTTTGTTTGTTTGTTCGGACATTGAATGGTTTTGTTCACAAACCAAACCAAACCAAACCAATCAACACCCGAAAACACATACAAACAAACAAACAACACGAACAAAACATTGACAAAATATGCGATGCGCGCAAACAGAAAAGAGAAAAAATAATACATGTACATTGGCAGCAGCAAAAGGAGCTTTAATGAAACAGAATGCACTCGGAGAACATTCACACGTGTGGAAAACTGTACAGCGTAATGATTCACACACACACACACACACACACACACACACACACACACACACACACACACACACACACACATCAGCCCTCATCATTCTTCCTTCACCTTAATAATTCTCACAAATCAAACACATAGCCTGCCACCGACTCATACTATTGTCTACACAAAACAATTTAACCCCCCAAGTCAGCAGCTGTTTTTGCCGAGGACACTTTATTCCGACCATAAAGTGCCGACAATGACGGGAAAGTTAATGAAGGAAAATGTTCTCTCTGCTGAACGTACACCAGGTATGGGGACAAGAAAGACGCCACGCGCTGGGCTGCCCCCCATAACAAAGGTGGGGGGGGGGGGGGGGGCACAGCAGCTGTGACAATGGTCGCGTCCCATCTCCGCCTGCAGAATTGTGCCTACTGGTACAAAATTAATAACAGTGGAACAGTAATCTGATTATCGGAATAGGTGTAATAATGATAAGCACAGTTGCCAAAATAATGGTTGTGTCCCGTCGCCGCCCGCCTACTATCAGCGATGGAGGAAAACAGCACTCTGAAACTGGAGAGTAGTTTATTAGTAAATGCGCAGTAGCCAGTAGTAGTAACCGAGGCAGTCGTGTCAGCGCTTTTAGCCTGGTTTTATGTGAGAAGTACTGTAACAAAGGAGGGTTGTGCCCCCTCCTGCCAGCGTGAAGGTCTGTACCGGTAGTAATGAAGATAAAAGGAAACAACGATCCGAGTAATTGGGACATATTTATGTATACATATAACATAGGCTCAGTGGCATGATATGAATGAGAAATGGCACGACGGATGGTTGTGTCCCGTTACCGCTCGCCAATAGGTCTGCACTGTAGAAAACAAGGGCGACAAGAAGCTGCAGACTAAACTAAACCTACCTGGAATAGACACATGTTATGTAAGCGTATTAGCAAAGAGTAATGTGGTCGCGTCCCATGGGCGCTGGCCAGGCTGTTTGTATTAGTAAAACAGAAGTGAGGGGGAACGCACATCTGCAAAAAGACGTGAGCATAGCATCATGTCATAGCATTCACTGAGCACACGTAGACAAAGGTGTCATGTCCCATCGCTGCCTGTCACAATGTCCGTGCTGGTCACTGTAAGGCTGCAAGGAAACGGCAATCCGAAAACATTAGGGGTACTTAGGCATAGGTCCTAGGCACGCCCAAACGCTGGGAGGCGTGTACACTTGGGAAACTGTAAACCCGCCTGGAGACGGGTCGACCAATGGTTCGTATGCGAAGATGCGGGCGAAGACGTACGTGTGCCCAGAGGTGCAGCGAGTCACTGCCTGTCAAAATTGTCCGCAAGGGAATCCTGCCGGAGCGCCAAAGTTCCAATGGGATCAATGCTTTAACAATAATTACATGGTACAATTTGTTTTTTCACTGATCTGTAAATATAAACCTTTCCCATTCATATCATGCCACTATGCCTATATACATGTATTCTATGGCCTTGCTTCAAGCTCAAGGCCATACAAGCTATTTTTGTGAAATCTTAACATTGGCATTTTCTCAGGAAAAAAAAACAAACAAAAAACAACACACACACACACACACACACACACACACACACACACACACACACACACACACACACACACACACACACACACACAAAACAAACAGCTGAGGCGCCAAACCTGGCGTACTGATAGTGATAATTAAGACCTATGCATACATACCATTTTAATGTAGTCTGTTTGGAAATTATACATTTACATTTTCTCAGAATCTAGAACAACAAAGAGCATCTAACTTTGCACGACGATAGACATAATTGGCAACACCTTCACTGACACACCTGTATGCAATGACTTTCAGTCAAGGTCAAGGCCATGCAAGCTGTGTGTGTGTGTGTGTGTGTGTGTGTGTGTGTGTGTGTGTGTGTGTGTGTGTGTGTGTGTGTGTGTGTGTGTGTGTGTGTGTGTGTATGAAACTTTAACTTTGGCCATTTCTCCGAAACAGCAAACAGTAGAGGCACCAAACAAGGCATGATGATAGACAGCAATGAGACCTACCTTCTTGAATGACCGTGACTGAAGGTCAAGGTCATTAAAGCTGTGTGGTGAGAATATTAACATTACCGTTTTCGGAGTAACTACAAACACTAGAGGCGTTCAACTTGGCATGATACACATTGAGGAGATCTCATTTGAATGACCTTGATCTAGCAACGTCCCTAAATCTATTGTTACTCATTCAGTCTGCTTGGCTCCCTATAAATACAAGACAAATACAAATCACATCTCTATCGTTATCTCGGCTAAGCAAGATTTCTAACTAGCATTACGAACGAACACGTCTAATAATAATATGCGCAAGAAGAATCCTGCTCTATTGCTTACAGATCTCTGTGATGGTTCCTCGTGGCACGCGTTGTCCAGCCACAGACAAGTAGCAGGTTCTGTGAAGGGTCTGCTGCAGCCGGTTCAAACCCTAAACTTTCCTTGCACGGCACACAAGAACTGGAATACAGTTCTGTTGCTAGTCGTCACGAACACAGTTCTGCTTGGCGGATTTACTGATTTTACTGACAAAACCAGTCAACATCCGATTAAACAAGGAAAGAAACAAACAGACACACGAACAAAAGACACACAAAGGAAACCATTCAACACCCGAACAAACATACATGAGTGGTTTCCTTCGTGTTTTGTGTGTGCGTGTGTGTGTGTGTGTGTGTGTGTGTGTGTGTGTGTGTGTGTGTGTGTGTGTGTGTGTGTGTGTTCCGGTGTTGAATGGTTCTGTTGGTGTGTTGTGTAAATGCTTGGTCGGGTATAGATTGGTTGGTTTTCCAAACTAGAATGTTTTACCTTCGCCCTACGTCAAGTAAAAACTTGGGCGCCGTACTTTTTGGGTGCACACGCACCTACTCGTAAAACAAGTAAACTTGCGCGCCGTACTTTTTGGGTGCACACGCACCTACTCGTAAAACAAGAAAACTTGCGCGCCGTACTTTTTGGGTGCACACGCACCTATTAGTAAATTAAGAAAACTTGTGCGCCGTACTTTTTGGGTGCGCACGCACCTATTCGTAAAACAAGAAAACTTGCGCGCTGAAACACACCAGTGCTTGCACAGGAGAGAAAACAAACCCGTATTTTTCATTGTTTCTGATTTTTGGCTCACGTGTGTAACAACGGGAGTCTATATGTACTAACCCTCCGCCGTCTGTCTCTGTGTGTGTGTGTCTGTTTGTCCGCCGTCAGTGTATAGAAAACCTTAACACTGGCATTTTCTCGGGAACTTCAAACACCAGAGGCACTAAATCTTACAAGATGGTAGACAACCACAAGATCTACCCAGGGATTTCATTTTTAATGACCTGTACTTGTGGTCAAGGTCACAGGAATAGAATGCAAAATTTTAATGTAAATAGACGTATAGACACACACACACACACACACACACACACACACACACACACACACACACACACACACACACACACACACACACACACACACGGCATGGCGGTATTGCTGTAAGCATGATAATGAAAGACAAGTTGCTTAGTATTGACGTCAAACTACTTGCTGAAATCGGAAATGTGGACTATTGCGTCAGAGCTGTACAGATTTTACGTCACTAACGTTTGCGACCAGAAAACCGGTGGACGTTTTCTTCTCTCCATGGACGTTAGAACTCAAGTCATGTCTTCAGCCTCAGTCTACTAGTTGTCTGTCCGCTGTCACTACACTGTGGGGTTTGTTGTTAGTGGACTCCAAATTTGCTGATTTTGTTTTGTTTTGTTTTGGTTTGAAAATTTCTTACAGTCGTGCAGTTGACTTGTTGATCTGTAGAGTTACCGGTAATATTTCTTTGTTTATCAGTTCTTCATTTATTGGGATTTTTGTTTTGTGTTTGTTGTTTTTGTGGTTGTTGTTGCTGTCGCTGGCGTGGTTGACGTCGTCGTCGTTGTTGTCGCTCTTATTATTGTGGACGTGGTACTGGTGGTTGTTGTAGTTATGGACTGTGAGATAACTCTCTCTCTCTCTCTCTCTCTCTCTCTCTCTCTCTCATGGTTGACGTCATCCCACTAACCGTCTTCTCCATTCTCTGTAACAGTGACGAACTGGATGCCCTGTACCGAGCGCTAGTCAACAACAAACAACACGTCAGGCTGTGGGCGGCAAGCCTACAGCCTGACGACGCACCCTCATGTCTACAGAATCACGTTCACACGATGACAACTCCCTTGCGCTGCCCCCCGTGCGTTGTACGTGAGGTGGCGGAGGCAGACCGCATTAAGGAAGGAGATGTCCCCGACTACACAACACCAACGGCTCCCCTGCCAGCTGACGGACCGCCCGTCATCACTGTGAGCCACCAGGGACCCGGGCACGAGGAGGATGATACAGATGACTGTGAGGCGTGCGGCCGGGAGGTGGGGAGGATCCTGACACAGGTGTTACACGTCGGTAAGTGTGCATGTGTGTGTGTGTGTGTGTGTGTGTGTGTGTGTGTGTGTGTGTGTGTGTGTGTGTGTGTGTGTGTGAGAGAGAGAGAGAGAGAATAATAATATACCTGTAATGTGTTGCAGGACAAGGCAACACTTCCGCTACGACAACAACCACAACAACGTCCTCCAGCAGCACCGCTACAACGACCTCAACCGGTAATCACAATGCCATGTTTTCATTCACCAGTTGAATGTGTAGAGAACACACCAACAGAGTAGGAAAATTGTGTCGGGGGAGTTAATCTTGTAGATCTAGTTCAGTGAGAAATTGTTTATTCTTTGGAGAAAGGGGTGGGGGTTGGCTGGGTGGATAGGAGAGGATACACATGATTTCCTTTAGGTTTGTTGTTGCTGTTTGTGATGGTGAAAGTGTCGGTGTTGTCGTTGTTGTTGCGTTGGTCGTCGTATGTGCTGTGTATGATTTAGATCTAACCAACGCACTGTTTAAGATTTTAGTGCAATTCCGAGTTTTTACTACGACAACGACAACCGCCACCATCCTTACCATCATCGTGGTCTGCACTACAACCCGCCCGTCGTCCAACCACCACCACCACCACCACCATCACTGACGTTTGTCGTTGTACGTTTCAGGTCAAGGCGGCAACCCCAGCACCACCACCACCACAGCCACCACCATCACTGACGTTTGTCGTTGTACGTTTCAGGCCAAGGCGGCAACCCCAGCAGCAGCAGCACCACGGCCTTACAGTACCGGGACGTCTTCGTCCTGTCGTCGTTTTACCTCCACGATGACGAGACAGACGACGCGGGTCACGTGACCAGACGAGCTAACGGCGCGATGCGCGGCCTCCGTCAGGCTGGAGTGCCGGTGCGGGTGGTTGGGGATGATGATAATGTGGGTGTGGGTGAGGTGGGTAGCATGTCAGGTCCAGATAGTATTATAGCAATACATTGTGAGTGTGTGCAGGGACTGGAACGGAAGGTGGTCGTGTGGATGTCGGGATATAGTGGTGATGATGATTCACACTGGGGCCGACTTCTGGCAATGTCCCGTACTACATCACAACTTATCTGGGTAAAGAGATCCTAATCCTCCATCCCCTGACTCCACACACCACCACACTGACGACAACGCTCACACCGACTCCGATGACCACACGCCAACCACACCCGCGACAACCACCACCACCACACCACCGACACAGACAACGACCACTACAACAACGACGACAACATAACCGACACTTCTTCCCCCTATCCCCCCTTCCCCTCCTTCTTCTTTCTTCTCTTTCTCCTCCCCCGCCTCCTCCGTTACTACCACCACCACGGACACCGACAACGACTTCTAACGGTCACTTTCTTTACACGGATGTTAATATTACCATTATCCTTTGTTATTTTCCTGTTTGTTTTCTTTCTGTTGATGCCGCCATCGTCGCCACGTTTCCGTCGTAACGGTTTTTGTCCCTCCGTTGTCGTCGTTGTCGCTCAGTGACACCCCCACGAAAAAAATCATAATTGGTGTTGAAATTTATGTTTGTTCAACTTTTGCAGTTTTGACTCGAGCAAAACACTTGTAATTGACG